>WOXC01010121.1:0-489573 GCA_011680675.1 Gymnobelideus leadbeateri | reverse complement strand
GGTAATTTAGAAGTTTTCATGTGGAAATGACCCCATGGTGCTATGAAAAGGCAAGAAAATACTATGCCACATCTTGCAATATGAGCTATACCTCTATTCTCCCAGCTCTGTGATCCCAGACCTTGAAGGTAAAAAAGATGGCCCTGATTATGACTTATCCAGGCTCCCACAACTAATAAATGCCTGATATAGCGTTCAAATTCAGATCTTCCTGACTCCAAGTCTAGCACTCTATCTTTGTGGAGGAGAGAGACAGAGACAGACAGAGAGACAGAGACAGAGAGAGAAGGAATTATTAGATGGATAAAAGGAGAAGCAGGAAATGTCAGTGCCACAGAAGTCAAAGGAAGAGAGAGTACAAATAAGGAAAATGTGGTCAACACTGTCAAATAATACAGAAAGGACAAGAAGGGAGGAAGAATAATAAAAGACCACTGGATGTACAACTGGAAAGTCACTGGTGAACCTTGGAGAGTGCAGTATTGATAGAATAGTAGGAAGTGAAGGCAGATTATAGTGGTTTGATGAATGAGTGAATAGTGAAGAAATGGAGTTAGGGAGTACAGGTGACTTCCAAAATGCTAGTACAAAAGAAAAAATGAAAAGCTATTTTAATAGCTAGAGAACATAGAAAGACTACGGGAAGATTTTTAACAGGGCCAGAGGAAACTGAGCATATTTTCAAGCAGAGGGGAAGGAGTCAATAAGGAAGGAGAGGCATAAACAAAAGATGTAAGGTACAAGGGGAGTGGAGGATGATAATTGAAGGAATAAGATCCCAGATAAGATAAAAAGGGATGGAGAATCATCCTAACCTCAATCAACTGAGTTTATTCTATAGTCCTACTCCAATGCTCATCATGGGATAGAGATGAGTCCAGGTTGTCAAAGGCTATGCTGAGAGCATGCAAGCTCTAGCCAGTGCTACCATGCTGAAAATGCTCACTGTACAAACCCATCAAAAGACTGAGTCTACTTTACATGAGTTAGACCAACTGAAATGCAGAAAGATTCAACCACAAAAGGCTAGTCATTTTGTAATGAAATATTTGGCCATGGCAACCAATGAAAAAAGAGAAATATTACCCTCAGTTCTGTATAGCCCACTTTCATCTATGAAGTGATGGCAGTAGAGTGGTAGAAAAGGTGGCACAGAGGGCCATAGTTCTATACTATCTATAAACTTTATCTTGGCTATTGGAACTCTAAATTAGAGCTCTTTGTCCAATGATCAATGAGTGAACATAGTATAGGAGGAGCTAAACAGCATTAATCTTAACATTCTCATTTCAAAAGAAATCAGACAGGAAGAAGAAACTATAGCCAAACAGAAAGTTAATTCATCTCCTTGATAAAACAAATAAAGGTTTGGGCAGAATTACTTTTATCATGTGACCAAATGAAAAGAGCAACATCATGATGTGGTCACCTCATTTTACAATATTCATGATAAGTATTTAATGAAAGACGATCATGAAATTTAATTGCATTTCATGCACCAAAATTATTGAAGGGAATAAAGATTTAAAGAATTTCATAAAGAACATGATAAGGCCCTCAAATTAATTCAATACATATTTTGATATTTAGTGACTTAAAAACAAATATAGGAGAAAAAATATTGGAAAATACAAATCATGAGTAAGGAACAAAACCAAACTCTAGAAAATTTCACATAAGCTTCACATATAGATATCATGAATGTTTTAGTCAATAAAAGAATAAGAAAGTATCGAACATAGCAAGCATCAATTATTATCACAAAAAATATCAAACTGTTCATATTTATCCAATAGGAAATTGCTGTGGGTGTTCTTCCTGAATCAACCATCAGTATACAGACTATAGTCATGTCATTGACTTTGAAGAAAGATTTTAAAAAGATAGAAGAGAAAATAAAAATGGGGAGGAGGAGAGGATATGGCATACAATTAAAATAAATTGAATATGGAATTTAGGTGCATTATTAATGATGAAAATGGGGTAGAGATGGAAGAAATGACATTGGTATCAAATATAATAATTTCAACATAAGAGTTTAATTAATTTATATCAATTGTCAAATGAAGGTATCAAAAGAGCCTAAAAAGAATTTGAGTAAGCAACATTTTACAAACTTACCAAGTGAAATGACATGGCAGTCATGGACAACACCAGTTTCAAATAAAAATTCATTTGAAAAATCTTAGAAAGTATGGGAAAGATTCTGAGGCATGTCATCTAATAAAATAGCGAAGCAGCAGGATACAAAACCATTTTAAAAGAAGTTTGGCAAGAGACTTAATTATTGAAAATCATCCTAAGGGCATGTTTAAGGGTGAAATAGGAAAGAGGACAAGAAATGGAAAAAAGACTCTACTCCATATGGAGGGGGAGGTCAGAGTCAGAGACCCTGCCCTCCCAGGGACATCAAAAACTGATATGGTGGGGGTTCTGCCCACCCAAAAACTGTTGGGCTTTCATGATGTGTTGTAGCAGAACTATCTCAAAAAATTCAGAATCTGATCACCTCTAATCCAAGTATAGGCATTTATTGAGATTGATGCCTCTCATGCAGTGGGCTAAGTTCCAAGAGGAACCAGAAACTTCATAGAGAGAAAGAAAGATAGATTTTTGTAGGGTAAAGATGCTGATTACACAATCAAAATTTACAAATGCAGGAATACAATTAATATTTAAAAGGCAGGAGAAGTTTGTTAAGGGGTTAGATAATAGAATTGGGTCCCCAACTATGGTTTGGTGGCTAAACATTCTGGTCATGCTGACCTCTAATTGTCTAGCTGTTGTAGTCCTGTCTGGTCAAGATGGATAGTTAGGTATTGTGGTCCTGTCTTGGGCTAAATGGATGATGTGATTGTGGTTGAGTACAAAAACATACCTGTTTCTGTGGGAATGTGTCTGGGGGCTGGGATCTCACCACATGAGCATGCCTGATGTTTCTGTGGGAACTAAGAGTTCAGGGACACACCTATTGTTCTAGTGAGTAGTGAGTCATATATGAAGAAGTCAGGATATTGATGGTGTAGTAGTAGTTCATAATCAATTGATAATTATGGGTAAATTATATTTGAATGCTAAATATGTAATAGTCAAACATTTAATAATTATTTCTTTATGTAATGTTTTGTTGAATATGTTTGATATTTATCATTTTATTTTTACTATATCCAATATAATTAATATACATTTAATTAATATTATAGAGCTAGAGCTTGAAAGAACCTAAAGACATATGTATACATATATGCACATACATATATTCTCTTTATTGTGTGTGTCTGTGTCTGTGGTTGTGTGTGTTGAGAAAGGCATAGAGGAATCATTGGTGGGGCTTCTATTAAAGGACAGGTAGCCTTTTGCAAGCAAAATTTCCCAGTACCACAGCATTGTGGATAGAGAGTTGGTTTTGGAGTAAGGAATTCCTGAGTTCAAGTTCAGCCTCTGACACATTCTGGCTATGTAATCATGGGCAAATTTTTTAATCCCTCATTGGCCCAGGCAGTTAATTCTCTTTGCCAGGAGAAGGGGTTTCCATATCAGAATTTCCCTACACTGAAGAAGTTATTGCTATGGGCCCAAATTCCAAAATAAGTCATATCTATGCCACCACATAATTGACTAAATGAAATAGAGAATACAATGTGGCACTGTATTTATTTATTTTTGTTGATTATAAAAAATATGGAATTAAAAATTAGTATCACACAGAGGGCAGTATAGAGGTGTGTATTGGGTATAATCAGCCTGCAACACACAAATAACAAAGAATTGTAGAAAGCTAAAGTAAAGTATGTCATCAAAGAAAGGATCAAGAAGAAGATATATTGGTCTCATGCCAACAACAAGGCTGGAGAGCTCTGTACTCTTCTAGTATCTTCACACTGTCAAGAGAAAGTAAGGAACCTCCCCACTCCTGGACTGTTAAGTATAGTTCCTGAGGTGAAATTAGAGGAGAACACGGATAAATCACACAGGATGAATGAATCCAATATGCTCTGCATCACGAAGGGCATGACAACATCAGTGAGATTGTAGCTCCATTTGTATAGTCTTAGATATCTCTCCCTCATTTGATCTCATAGCCCTTAAACTTCTTCTTAGGTACTCATATTTTGATTTATATTATATTTCTATCCTATTATTCCTCTATTAAATTATACACTATGGGGAGACAAGGATTGTTTTTACAGTGCGTTTCTCTCCTTCACCTCCACTTCCACCATACTTTATACTATACATTGTTCATAGGTATGAATAGAGTGTGAGCCAAATTGTCCTGGAACACTCCAGGAAGCATTCCCATTGGCCATTCCCATTCTTTTCTGGCCAATGGTCAAAGGTGTACCTATATATTCAGCCCACACTCTGCCTATGGTATAGTACCTAGTAGGTTCATATTTAATGAACAAAGAACTGAATGCAGATGAGATGGGAGAAGAACTCAAGCCAGGAACCCTAACCTCAGCTCCAAAATTACGTTGACAGGAAACCTGCAACCAAGTTTGTTTTTTTGTTTGTTTTTAATGCAAAGGATATGTAAAAGGAAGAAAGAGAAATGGAGCAAGGGTGTAGCACTCCACATAAATTCCCATGTGCAAAGAATTGGCCATGGAGAAAGGATTAAAACCACTATGAAAAAGGAATAATGCTTCTTTTCTTTCATCTACCTCAAGCACTGGATTTCTACCAACGTACCTATTCCAGTTTTGTAAATAAGTCCTTTATATTGCCAAGTCCAGTTTTTTTTTTCCTGGCTAAAGACCATCCTAGACATTCCAAATTGAACAGGTCCATTGTATTTTTGCCAGTGATTAAGACTCAACTCTGCATCAATTCTCCTGAGATTTTGTTCTTAATGAGCAACTAATATTCCACATTATTTAGCATGCTTAATGAGTAGAACTAAATGACCTGCATTTCAGAAGAAAGATCAACAAAGCAACTAATTCTCCTAAAAGCAGCTACTAAAACATAGGAATTCAAAGGGATATAGAAATAAGGTAGCTGAAAAAGAGATCTTCCAAAGTTATCTTTTACCAGGGATGGTCAGACCAAGCATGTACCCAGCCTATCTTCACCTGACTCTGTTGATTTGTATTTGTAGAATCTTGGAAGAAGAAAAAGAAGGAAGAAAATAAGGAAGAAGAGGAGGAGGAGGAGGAGGAGGAGGAGGAGGTGGAAGAAGGAAGAGGAAGAGGAAGAAGGAGAAGGAGGAAGAAGTAGAAGGAGGAGGAGGAGGAGGAGAAGGAGGAGGAGAAGGAGAAGTAGTCAAAATCATTTTAGTAAGCATTTTACTATATGTAGAACATTAAGCAGTGTGGATACAAACACAAAAGTTCAAATAATCCTTGATTTCAAGGAGCTCCCAATTTAATGAGAGGAAACAATATATCTAGGAGACTTCAGTCTGTCAGATAAAAAGGCCTTAGAGTACAAAGCAAAGCAGGAGGTAAAGCATCATTTTTCATTGTTATTTACATTAATAAAATAATATCAGTTGTTGATGTTGAACCTTTTGACAGTGTCATTTCCTTTGATATTGAGAACTTTCTTTTCTGGGTCTTAGATAGCTGTGGCTACTGCAGTTGACATAGAGAGAGTTTTATCACCTCCAATTCTAGGTGCCAGGTCACAGAAGAGTGGGTGCAGTGGAAGAAGAGAGGGAGCAAGAAAAGGAGGAAGAAGAAAAGGAAGAGAAAGAGGAAGAAAAGGAAGAAGAAGAGGCAACAAAACCAGTAGCAACAAGTCCTGGTAAGTCAATTCTAGAGGTGGTTTCCCTGCAGTTTGTCCCAGCAAATGAAAGCTGATGTGAAAATCTGAGTCTCTTCTTTTAAACCAACAAACTAATTAAATCTGCAATCATGTTGGATGGATTTGTTTCAATGGGCTATTGCAGGGCTGGCATGATAATAATGCTCTTATATGATTTACCATCCAGAACCAGAAGAAGATAATAACATGAAAATAAATGTATTACAGGCCTCTTTTTTCTTTCACTGTTTTTTTTTTAAGTCAGTTTTCTCAAGGGAAAGAAGGCTGTTTGCTCTCATTGTGTTTTGGTAACACTGTCTGCACACTGACCTGGCTCATAAATAATTATGAAGCCTCAGGAACTTGGACTTTTTGTTGCAGCCAGCTGGTTTTATTTATGAATAACTTAGGCAGCCAATCATCACCTGCATTCTAATTCCAGTACCAATTCAATAAAGCTGTGTGGACCAGGGGCTCCTTCCTCCTCCCCCAAGGCTAAGCCCCCAGGCCACAGCCCACAAGGCATTACAAACCATCATGAAACCACATTGGCTTTTTCTTTTCCTTTCTTTTCTTTTTTCTTCTTTTTTCCCTCCTGGAGTGTGTTTGTTTGCATTTTTGTTCACTTTCAACTTGGAATTTTGATGGAGGATTGCAAAAACTTCAAAGACCATCTCTGATATCATCAATTGCACATGAAACAACATTTCTGTCCATCAAATCAAATAATATGATTTAAAACATGGATTTTCAAAAGAAAACGAAGGACATACTAGGGACAGGAGCTAATTATTATTATTTTTTTTTTTGCTTTTTGGAGGGGGGAAAGCAGGGCAATTGGGGTTAAGTGACTTGCCCAAGGTCACATGGCTAGTTTTGTCTTAAGTGTAGGAGGTTGGATTCCAACTCAGGTCCTGCTGACTCCAGGGCAGGTGCTCTATTCACTGGGCCACCTAGCTGCCCTGCAAATTACTTTTTAAAGTAAAACACAATGACTGGAGACAGAGGAGTGGATCTCAGAAGTTCAATTCAATTCAATTCTGTGGGCACTTATTAAAGTGAAAGCAAGAAAATCCCCACTAGATCATTGCTACTGCACAAATAATTGAGGACTTAGTGAATATTGCAATCAGTTTTCTCTATGCCACCAGGATCTTCAAGATGACAACACCAAAATCAATTTATTCTAAATTCAGCTTGCCCAAGAAAGTCCAGCATCCAGTTATCCTTGTTTTATTGACAGCTAATAAATTGCTAGAATTCTTACATTTGATATCTATATTCTCTAGTGTACTCTGTGGGGACTCAACTGGCCAGTTTCAGTTGGACAACATGGCTTCCTCCCTCCCCTCCTTCCCTTCCTTCCTCCCTCCCTCTCTCCCTTCCTTCCTTCCTTCCTTCCCTTCTTCCTTCCTTCCTCCCTCCCTCTCTCCCTTCCTTCCTTCCTTCCTTCCTTCCTACCTTCCTTCCTTCCTTCCTTCCTTCCTTCCTTCCTTCCTTCCTTTCTTCCTTCTTTCCTTCTTTCCTGTTTTCTTTTGTTTCCTTCCTCCCTCCCTCCCCACCTTCCCTCTATTCCTAAGTCCACAGAGACAATCATACCCTTAGTTGCAGGTGCTTTGCTCAAAGGAATATAAATTTTGATAGCTGAAACTTCACAAGATATCTTTAAGTTTATAGGTTAGATTTCTTTCTTGAAGACCATGCCTTAAACCCAAATCACTCTAGCTCTCATTGATTGGTTGGTCAACATTAAAGCCTAGCCCAAGCCCCACTTGGTCTTTGGGCCCTGATGCTTCAAAGTGAGTGTGAACAGTAATTGTTTCTGTTTTGGCCAGAAACCCAGAGGGTCTTCCCCTCCCAGACAGATTTTTTTTAACCAGGTAAAAGAGCCCATTCTCCACCTCATTTATGATTTAGCCTTAATGACTGAATGGGCATTGCCTCAGTTAAACTGAGACCTGTAAAAGACCTTAGCTTAAAAAGGCCAAGGTCTCCCACTGCATCTGGGGCTATCTTCAGTTGTCCTGATCTATATCTTGCCACTGGACCCAGATGGCTCTGGAGGAAAGAATGAGGTTGATTACTCTGCACGGTCCTGCCTCACTTTTAAATCCAATTCACTAGTCATGGCATCACCTTTCTGATGTCATGGTCCTCTTTGAAAACAAAGGACAAACAGCAATTTGCCACTTCAAGAAGAAGATAGAAGAGTTCCTGTGTCTTCAGTTCAACAACCCTTTCTGACTCAGATGCCCTTTTCCTCAATAAAGTGATCTTTTCTAGTTAAATCATTTCTCCCTCCCAAACTCTTCTAAGGATTTTATTTAAATGAGTAGCTAGCTACAAATATGTGAATGTCAAGTGTACCCTAGAGGTAAATTCATTGTCTTATTGGCCTCTTCTTTTGCAACTGAGATACTCAGGCATTAGATCTGTCTGGGGTGAGGAATGGCTATTTTGATTTAATGGCCTTTTTGTTTTAATATCTCTATCATTTAGGCTCTTTAGACCTTAAGATTTGGTTCAGCTCTCAGAGGGTACCCCTTCTCACACTCACATAATTTCATGAGTTAAGAAGTTTGTTGTTCAGTCATTTTTCAATAGTGTCCAATTCATCATGACCCCATTTGAGATTTTCTTGACAAAGATACTTGAATGGTTTAACATTTTTTTCTCCAGTACATTTTACAGATTAGGAAACTGAAGCAAAAATGGTCAAGTGACTTGCCCAAGGTCACAGAGCTAGTATCTAAATCTACAGTAGAAATATAGTAATCCCCATTTTACAGATGAAAAAACGGAAATCAATTAGGTGAAGTAATTTTGTATATGTTGATGATCACCCACCCAATAGGTTCCAAGGTCTCCTGCCTCCAGGTTAAAATGGGGTAAAGAAGAGAAGACCAGAATTATGGTGGAGAGGACAGGGGAAAACAAATGAAAGTGACAAAGAGTAAAGTCCAAGAAAAGGAGGAAGTAGGCAGGGTAGAGAAAAGCCCATTCAACAAACATTTGTTAAACACCCACTATGTACAAAGTCATGTGCTGAAAGCTTAGGATACAAAGACTAAACTGAAGTAGTATCTGCCCCTCATGTAGTTTACAAACTATTGAAAAGGAATTATACATGGAACAATATGCATTCATTGAAACCCTGGTGTCCATATCTGCGGTTCTTCCATGAATTTTCTGGAATGCTTTTGACTGTATTTGGGCTATGAAGACAGACAACCTGGAGTCCCGCTCATTTAAACAAATGGTTCTTAAAGTGTAGCCCTTAGACTCCTGAGATCCTTTCAGGGGATCCATAATGCCAAAATGATTTTTGTAATAATACTAAGTTTTCATTTGCTTATTAAATATGCCCCTTCTTCCCAACTACATTTCTGCATGAGACTGGATTTTCTTCATATACTTCAACCAAAACACCATATCCTAAGAGATTGAAGGCAAAAGCAAATATAAAAATACCTTCTTTTAAGGTAGACATTTAATATATTTATAAAAACATATAAAACAATGCCATTCTTCTATTTTTAAGTATAATTATTTTCTTTAAAATGTTATTTATATTAGCATGTAATGATAAATATTTTAAAATTTATGATTTTAAATTTCAAATAGGCCAAATATCAATAGATATAAGCCATGTAGATAAAAACTCTTTGGAGTCCTCAATGATTTTTGATGGGGTTATTGAGAGCAAAAACTCTGAGAGTAGCTACTCTAAACTGCCAAGTGAAGATGCCCAGACCTAGTATTTTTGTTTAGTATGCCAATAAGGTTTTTTTGTTTGTTTATTTTTTTCTCCTAAACCAGGAAAATGATATGGATCCAAAGGTGCCCTGAGGGATAATATTAAGGGTTGCTTTTTTCAGTACATTGTGAGGCCCTCCTGAGCCTGAGGAGATTCTGGAATCTCTTTCCTTATCTTGATATATCATGAAAGAAAGAAAAAGAAAGAAAGAAAGAAAGAAAGAAAGAAAGAAAGAAAGAAAGAAAGAAAGAAAGAAAGAAAGAAAGAAAGAACGGAAGGAAGGAAGGAAAGAAGGAAGGAAGAGAGAAAGAAAGAGAAAAAGAGAGAGAGAGAAAAAGAGAGAGAGAAAGAAAGAAAAAAGAGAGAAAGAAAGAAAGAAAGAAAGAAAGAAAGAAAGAAAAAGAAGGAAGGAAGGAAGGAAGGAAGGAAGGAAGGAAGGAAGGAAGGAAGGAAGGAAGGAAGGAAGGAAGGAAAGAACCATCCCTATCCTTGAGGATCATGATGCAGATTTCTGGTAAAAAGCAGATAAAACCGGAGGTTCTAAGACCCTGGGGAAGATTCCTGGGTTCCTTTAGTCCTATACTTCCTCCACCAGGAAAATAATTGAAAGCTTCCACAGTGGCCACTAATCTCACTGTAGACAATCAATAAATATATGTTAATCATCTACTTTGTACTAGGCACTGTGCTAAGTACTGGACAGACTGCCCTGAGTTAATCGTACATATCTGGTGCATTTTCACAGGGAGACGGAGAGGCTAAAATAAGATCTAGAACATCTAGGCTTGTGCTCATCCCCGAGAGAGAGAAGCACTATGTGGTTGGGAGTGATGAGAGAGACTCCAAATTAAAGAAGTTTGTGCCTTAGGAAGGGGCTGGATTGATTATTTCAGTGGAAACTATAGTCTATTATAGTGTAGGTTATATGGGAATAATGTTTCTGCCTTTGTTACTTTTTGTTTAAATCCATTTAAACTGCTTGCTAATGTAATGACCATTATGCACAGAGACTGACAGTTGTAAAGGGTATGGTATGCAGGTGGGAAAGAGCCAAAGTTGAGGTTTTCTTGGCAAAGATATTGGGGTGATTTGCCATTTCCTTCTCCTGTTCATTTTACAGATGAGGAAACTGAGGCAAACAGGATTAAGTGACTTGCCCAGGGTCACTCAGCTGGTAAGTATCTGAGACTGAATTTAAACTCAGGAAGATGAGCACTGATTCCAGGCCTGGCACTCTATCCACTGCGCCACCTAGCTGTAGATAATAAACCTCAAAATGATTAAAAAAAAAAAAAAACAACTAAAGGATAGACTTACAATTCACATACACATGGGTCCTGCTGATAGCTTAGTTTAAGAGGAGCAGGTTGTGCCATCTAGTGGTTACCTAAGAAACCAAATTAAGCTCAGAAAGCTGCTACACTAGTACATGCCAAGTAAATGCCAGTAAGGAGAAATCGATATGGGTGGATCCCTGCTCCAGACAGAGCTCTTTTGATACCTAACAAATTCAAATTAAAATCACAAAATATTAACACTTGACTACACCCTTAAAGGGCAGCTGGGTGGTGCAGTGGACAGTGCCAGGCCTGGAATCAGTGCTCATCTTCCTAAGTTCAAATCTGGTCTCACAAACATACTGGCCATATGACCCTGGGTGAGTCATTTAACCCTGTTTGCTTCAGTTCTTTATCTGTAAAATGAGCTAGAGAGGGAAAGGGCAAAACACTCCAGTATCTCTGGCAAGAAAATCCCAAATGGGGTCAGAAAGAGTCAGACATAACTGAAATGACTGAAGAACACACCTTTAAAATCACCATGTATAACCTCTTTATTGGATAAATGAGGAAACTACAGCCCACAGATTGCTAACTCCTGACATATTTTTGTTGTTGTTAATGATTTATATGTGTTATTAGATTTTTAGGCCCAGAAGTGATCTTAGACATCATCTTCTCCAAAACCCTTGTTTAATAGATGAGGAAACTAAGGTTCAGGGAGAGTTTGTGATTTAAATGTTGGACAGATAATAAGAGGGAAGGTCTGCATTTTAACCTGTCTCCTCCAACTATAATTCTAGAGTCCTTTAATTGTACAACACTACTTCTGCATCACTAACACCTCCCCAAAGGCTGCCAACTATTCTTGACTGCATGAGCAAGCCTAGGTGGTCTTCTGAATCCAATACCAGGCCTCTTTCTATTACATAATGCAACCTCCCACTGAAATTTGATCAGTCCTAAGGATTTGTGGTAGCTTCCCCACCCCAAGGAAAGAGAAAGCCCCAGGGAAGCTCAAATCCCCTGAGTCACCTTGTCAAAAAAAGCCCAGCAGCAATAACTGAAAGCCTCTTGGCTGAAGAGAGTTTGAATATCAACTAGCCACCAATTCCCACTGTATCCCTCCCAAATACTCCTTATCCCCCCACACAGCAGCATGAATCAGCACCAGCATTCAAATCTAGGGGCCTTACTCCCACCCTGCAAGGCCTGTTCCTGCTCAACCCAGAAAAGAATCCCATAAAAACTCACCAGATTTCACTGGTTTTGGCAAATCTATCCTGTTTCTATTATCCCTAACTGCCCTTCTTATTGTATTTCTTATCAATAGCTCTGGCTTACTTTGCTCTCTGATGAATCTGTCCTGTATTCCAAGCTTCCTTGAACTGTATTTTTGGATAGCAAATCACACTTAATCTATATTAAAACACCACTTCCACATACCTAGATGGGACACAGACCTCATAATTTCCACTGTAGTGCCTATTCCACCACAAATTAAAATTATATTAGATAAATATATGCTGAATGTTCACTAGGCATAAGATTCCATACACCATGCTGCTGTATCCTGTCAAAAAGGGCCGCCTTCCACTGCCATAGCTAGTATACACATATATGGAGTAAATGATAAAAATAAGTCATTTCCATGGATTTTTAAGATTTATAGAGCATTTCTCTAACAACAACATAATGAGGTATGTAGTATATTATCTCCTACATCTTACAGATGGAAAAACTGAGGCGCATTCATGGTCACACAGTTCACAATCGGGAACTGTCAGAGCTAGGATTCTAAACTCAAGAATGATGCTCATTCTACTAGAAACAATAATGATAACTGACATTGACATACAGTTTTAACATTTGGAAAGCATGCTCCATATACAATCTCATTTGATACTCACAAAAATGATATGAAATGAATAGTACAAGTATTTTATCTCCATTTTATAGATGGGGGTATTGAGGCTCAGAAAAGTTGAATGATGTGCTCACTAACCACAATTATTAAACATAACAGGTAGGATTCAAACCCAGGATTCTCATGACTCTAAGTCTCTATCTTCTATGTCATTTTGCCTCCCAATAAAACTACATTGCACTGCTACTTAAATAACTTGTTTGCATCCTCAAGGTGATACATAAGAACATAGGTCAAAGCTTTTTCTGCCCATCCTGGTATATCTGAATAGCAGAAAAATTTATTCTCTGCAGTCCTAGCTCCAATATTGCTAGACCACCGGTTCTCCTGTATTTGATAGATTATTTTTTAATAGAAGAGCTTCATTTGTGGAGTAACTCTTGGTTTCTTCAGTCTCCTCCTCCCATTTCCAGAGCTCTATAATTCTAATTTATTTTGGAACTATATGGCATTATAAGAGGAAACAGTCTGCAGAAAGATGGCAGAGAATTTCTTCCCATGGAGATCTCTTCTATAGTCTCAGCTCCAGAGGTACCTGGTTCACTACAGAGACCTCCCTCACTTCCCTGACATAATAGCTTCAGAAAAATATTCGGAGACTTTCCCCACTCTTCCTGCAGTACTGTAGCTGAAACCTGATCATTTTCATAGTACTGTAATTATAAGGTATAATGTCAGAGTTGAAAGGGACTTTTAGAATACAGAATGTCTAGACCAAAAGAGACCTTAGAACATAGAAAGTCAGAGCTGAAGGAGACCTGAGAGTATTTCAATCCTGAAAGAACCCTTAGAACACAGGGTGTCAGGGCTGAAAAGGGACCTTAGAACACAGATGTTTAAAGATGTAAGGGAACTCAGAATTTAAAAGGTCAGAGAGAAAAGGGAGTTTAGTACATGGAAGGTCAAAGATGAAAGGCGTATCAGAACAAAGAATGTTAAAAAGGGATGAAAGAACATAGCATGTCAAAACTAGAAGAAACTTTAGAATATTGAATGTTAGAGATGCAGTGTTAGTTATGCACCTCATTTGACAAAGGAAAATACTGAAATGCAAAAGGGTAAGTGACTTTCCCAAGATCACACAGTGACAGAGGCAGGACAAAAACAGGGAGGGCGGGGAGAGAGAGAGCAGGAGAGCAGGGCAAGGTTAATTGCCCACGTGAATTAGGAGACCCCAGGCATTGGAGGAAAGAAAAGGACAAAAAGTAAATATCATTGGAGTTTGGAACACTGCCCATTGGAAAGCTGGGGAAAGGAGCCCTGATTGCCTTCTACTCCAAAACCAAAAATTAGCAGGCTTCTCTATTGACCACAGGGACTGTGCAAAAGAGTAGGCAATTCACATACAACCCCCCTTGCCGCCCACGCAGCACATGTGCACCCCACCGCTCTAACTTTCACGTGAAAAATGTGCGAAACATTTGAAATGACAGCTTGGTGAAGCTACTGGTGGTGGGAGTGTAAGGAAAGTAAAATTCTAGCCTCTCATGCTGAGCTTTTTAGGCAGCCCCAGATATGTTTCTCTTTCTTCATTTCTGGGGGTTAAAGGTAAATGTGACTGACATCACAGAATTAAAACAGGCCGTTGTGCTGAATGACGTGTGAAAAGTAAAACCTTTGTCTATGGGAGTGTGAAAAGAGAGAGAACATGGAGAGGTGGAAGCAATGCCTGCTGGGCTAGGTTGTTTGAGGTGAATGAGGGAGTTCATAGAATGGCAGATTTAGAGCTGAAAGGAACAAAAGACGTCATTTAGTCCAGCTCTTCAATTTTAGAGATGAGGAGACTGAGGCACAGATGTAACTTGTATGAAGTCACAACTTTGTTAAGGTATGAAGCCAAGACTTGAGCCCACATCTTTACTTCCCTTCTCTGGCTCTCAGTTTTCCCGTAAATAAAACCAAGGGCTGAAATAGAGGATCTCTAATGTTCCTTCCGACAGAATTAGCCATGACACATCCAAGGCTACATACATAATAAGAGCAGAATCATAATTTGAACCGAGGCCCTCTCTTGTTATTATGCTATACTGTCTCTTGACAAAATTATTAATATAATGATAGGAATTGTTCATACCAAATGTACTATGGACTGCCACTTCCTTAAATGGTCCTTGTAATGGCAGAATTTTGGTAAAGTCCTTGCATTCCTACTTTTAAGATATTTAGGTTGACAATGAGTAAGAGAGCCAGCCCCAGAGTCAGGAGGACCCAGGATCGGTTCCAGCCTATGTACTTAGCACCCACACATAAATAACTAGCTGTATAACCTTGAACAAGTTACTTAACCCCAATTATTTAAAAAAAACAAAGATATTTAGGTTGAACTGAACCACATCCTATATCCTTCTTGGCTCATGGGAGAACCTGGCTAAAGCTGAATCTAGGCCTTTGATGTCCTTGGCCCATTCTTTTAAGATTCATGGCATGAAGGGGCAAAACAGACAGCAAGAAGTGACTTTCCTTGCCCATATTACCAAGGGTCACTGAGGTCTGATGAGCATGCCTTGGTACCTCATGCTGTCTCCTCCCCCGTCTTGTCCTAAAACTATAAAAACTTTTTTCATGTTTCTCTTTGGTTGGTAAATCCAGTAGACATCCCCCAGAGTGGCAGGTTTGCTGCCTGTTATCTCAATTAAAGATGTTTTATTCCTCAGATCATGACTTGGATTTCTTTTAGGAATTGACAATCTATAAAATCCAGTTACTGTTTGGGAGAATGGTGCTTCTGTTCATTTCCATATGCTGAAGCGCCATTATTTTATTGTCCCATTACTTATCCCTGTAAAACTCCCAGGAGGTCAACCCTTAGGAAATGTTATGATGAGAAAACCAGACTAGAACCCTAGATTTAAGGCTAGAAGGGGCCTCAGAAGTCATCTAGTTCAACCCCTTCAATTGGCAAATAAGGAAACTAAGAGCTAGAGAGGTAAAGTGATATGCCCAAGGCCATATAGGCAGTGAATAGTAGAACTGGAATTAGAAATCAGACCCTCAACTCCAAATGCAGCCATCTTTCCTCTGCCTCTACCTCCATATCCCACTGCCTCTGAAGAGAGGGAACAGGAATTAGTTAACTTAGTTATAGTTATGGTATTGACACTAAATCAGTTATGTGACCTTGGACAAATGAGTTAACTTTTGTCCACCTCAAGAGGCCTCATCTGTAAAATAAAAAAAAAAATAGTCTCCCTATCTCAAAAAGGTGTTGTGACAAATAAAACACAATACAATATTTCCTAACTGTGAGACATTGAAAAAGTAATTTCTTGTCTCTGAGCCTTGATTTCCCCATCCATTAAAGGGGTATAATCATTTGAATTACCTTACAAAGTTGTTATGAGGAATACCCTTTGTAAGCTATAAAATGTCTAGAAATATTAGTTTTATCATTATTATTATTATGCAGTGTGTGAAAGAATACTGTGAAAAGCAGAATTCACTTTACAAATGTAAGGATTTAGGGCATCATGACATAGCAGATAAAGTATGGAACCTAGAATCCAGAAGATCTAGATTCAAATGCACACTCCCTAAATTATATACAGAATCAAGTCAGCCTCAAACATTTGCACTGTGACCATTGCAAAGTCCCTAAACCTCCTAGAGTCTCAGGCAACTCTCTAAGATTATTTGTTTGGGACATTATAGTGGGTAGAGAGAATCCTAACTTAGAAGAAAAGGCAAATCCTAGAAATAAGTGATTGGAACAGGTTCAAAGAATGGAATGGTGGGGCATCTCTATGTGAAAGGCCAGGACTTCAGTAAGGTTTGAGCTAGACTGTTATCTCTTTCCTTGGCCTCAGCTTCTGGGCTTGCAAAGATTCATTTGCATATTGGAGGCAACTGGGTCCTCAAGGCTATTAAAAAAGGGTCAAAGACTGAGAGCTCCTTAGCAGAGCTCCCTAGAAATAAACCTGAGAGCTTAAGACCAATTAAGCCTTGAATTACATAAATGTTCTGCCCCAAAAGTAAAAGGAGAGGAGGGGTGTTGTTATTAAGGACTCAGGCCTCACTGACCAGAAAGTACCTTGCAAAAAAATAAAATTAATCCTGAAAGCATTAGTTAGTTGGGAGGGACTTTGTTTTGTGTTCCAAAGAGCTTGGTGTCTAGTGTAAAGAAGCCTCTTCTGGCTAACACTAAAAAGGAAACTGGCCATTACTTATGGGGTGAGAAAATAAAGCGAGAAAGTTGTTGGGTTTTTTTGTTTCCCCCTTAAGAAGATGACTGGTTCCCCACCCCTTGACCCCCATTGAAAGTGTTAGGGCTTCTTTTTTTCTAAAAGAACTGTAGCAGAGAAAACTTTAGGGATTTAAACCAAAAGAGCCATAGTGAGCCTACTTCATCCTGCTTTGAGAGGGGTAAAGGAGGTTTGCTGGTAAATGTTTAACTACTGGCTGGAGGGAAGGGGGAGGCTGACAGACCAATTGTATGTCATGACACACTCTTAAGTTAAAGTACATTATTAACATGTTCTCCATCATGTTCTTAAGCCTAGACAATCAAAAAACAATGAATCAAGGTCTACAGTACTTTCTGTTTTCTGAGGTATAAATGCTTATAATGAAAATTTAACAATCAGCTCTAGAGTGCCAGTTACAGCTAGCTCTGGCATACACTTAGGAAGGAAAAGCATTCCCTACTAAGAACTGAAATTGAACCCAGAAGTTAATGCAACCCCAGTCCCAAAGTCTGTTAATATAGGTTTCTTTCCTCACTGGTACAGATTAATGCCCTAAAACTGTGGGAAGGGCGGGCAGAGTTGGTGAGGAGTGTTCTTTGGGTCTCTTCATGAGACATACAAGTAGAGACTGGCAGTTCCTGTCATGGCAGCTTTTTCTCAGTCTTTTCCTTCAGCAACCTGAAACGGGATGGACATTCTCTCAAAGCCCAAAGCCAGAAACACCCCAAATGACTACAGAAGCAGACTGGCCTTGAGGAGACCCAAAGACTAGAAGAGAAGCTCCCCTCTCTCCCATTCTCACATACTCTGCCCTGCCCCTCCCTCAATAACAGGCCACTGATCTCCACCAATAAGGGGACAGTCCCATACTGATGAGCTCTGGAAAATGTGGCTACACTGAAAACAGGGAGAAGTTCCATAATCAAATATCCAGCTGAGACTCTCCTGGCAGTGACTAAAAATA
This sequence comes from Gymnobelideus leadbeateri, assembly GCA_011680675.1. NCBI lineage: Eukaryota > Metazoa > Chordata > Mammalia > Diprotodontia > Petauridae > Gymnobelideus > Gymnobelideus leadbeateri. Next base: position 471,716 of record WOXC01010121.1, on the reverse strand, counting down.
ACCACAGAGCCTACAAAGCAAAACTGAGCAGCAACTACACACCTTGTATCTGCAGATACTGCATGACAATGGAAAGTGGAGCCCAAGGATCAGCCCCATTACATCCCCAGAAGACATCTGCAGCTCTGCAGTCATGGGCATGGGCTCCCCTCTCTGTGCTAGCACCCTCCCCACATGTACTCTCTATTGCAGAGATGTCAAACTCATTGCTGCAAAACCTCTAATGCTGACCAAACCAAATTAAAATGTACTTGGGAAAGGTTTAACAAAATAAAAACACAGTACAACATAGATAATGTTCCTTTATGGTATTCTAAGTCAATATGCTACAGGCAAGGAGACTTTTTTATTTGACTATGACACCACTGCTCCATTATTGACCTTCAAACTGTCTTCCATTATGTCTATCCATTCTTCCATGTAATTTTCAGGAGAGTGTGTCCCAGGTTTACAGGGAAAAGATTTTGTTACCAAATTTTAACTATATTTTCATGATTTTCTTACTATTTTATTTCATTAAAAAAATTTTATTTGAATTAATCAGGTCCTAGTCTGGATGACTATTAACGGTAAACATTTTGGACAGGAGGGAAATTGTCACCTATCATTTTGAATAGATGCAAATCTATAGAGTGCACTAAATCTGGTAATCTTGTCTGAATAACTACTATGCAAATTCAAGTAAGGGAGGTGGGAAGAAGCTATCTCAGATTCTACATACACAAACTATATATGTGTAATGTATACAACACATATGTGTGTATATAAATATGTGCATATCTATCTATAGATATAGATATGGATATAGATATATACTGACAGAATTTGGCATTTGCCTGGCCTGAATAAAAAGAAGAAAAAAAATCCCACAAGGCTGAGACAAGATAGCGGAGTAAAAGCAGGAACTTGCTTAATCTCATGACCCAATCACCTCCAATACCTGTAAAAAATTATTCTAAACCAACTTTAGAGCTACAGAACCCACAAAATGACAGAGTGAAACAAATCTCCCACTGAAGGCAGTCTGGCAGGCTCATAGGAAGGGTCTTTAGCAACAGACTGGGAGAGCAGGGAAGCACAGTCCCACATGGGCCTCACCGGCAGAGACCAGTGGCACAGACAAGCCAGAAGAGACCTCAGGGGACTGAATCATTGGCAGCTGTGGCAGTTTCCAGACTTCTCAATCCATAAATGCCAAAAGAGAAAATAAAAGGTCAGTGGGTAAACTCTGTTGGGCCTAGGTGAGAGAAGAGCACCATCAGGTCCCTTCCCTTGGGGTGGCAGAGGTGGTGGCTGCTGCAATGGCTACTGCTTTCAGAGCTCCAGGTCCACAGATAGTTCAGCAGACCAAGTGGCTGACCAGAGGGCAATTTCAGGAATCTCTTTGCTGGCACTGATCAGGGTTCTCTTGCTTTGTCTTGCTTGTATCTGAGTGGTGGTCCTGGGGTGAAGAGCGCTAGCGTGGAAGAGCTTGTTGAGGCTGTGGAGAGGCAGTCCTCCTCACAGTTCTGAGGGAGGTGCCTAGAAGAAGCTCTGATAACAGCTGCACAAAACCCCAGAAATTTGTGACACAGCACTCTCCACTCTGGAAGAAGAGTTCTACCATGACAAAGAGCTCAAAGAACAAGTATTTGGTTGGCAAGATGAGCAAACAGAGGAAGAGAAATCTGACTATGGAATCATTTTTTGGTGACAAGATGGTCAAAACATAGAACCAGAAGAAGAAAACAAAGTAAAAATTCCTGCATCAAAAGTCTCCAAGAAAAAATATAAATTGGTTGCAGGTCATGGAGGAGCTCAGTAAGGATTTTTAAAATCAAGTAAGAAAAGTAGAGGAATAATTGGGAAGAGAAATGAGAGTGATGCAAGAAAATCATGAAAAACTAGTCAATGGCTTGCTTAAAGGAGACCCCAAAAATACTAAAGAAAATAAAACCTTAAAAATGGACTAACTCAGGGGCGTCTAGGTGGCGCAGTGAATAGAGCGCCAGCCCTGGAGTCAGAAGGACCTGAGTGCCTCCGACACTTAATCCACACAAACAAAAACCTAGCCGTGTAACTTTGGGCAAGTTACTTAACCCCAATTGCCCTAAAGGAGTGGCTAGGTGGCGCAGTGAGTAAGAGCGCCAGCCTCGGAGTTGGGATGACCCGAGATCAGATCCGGCCTCAGAAAATGAGCACCCACGCATAAATAATGACTAGCCGTGTAACCTTGAGCAAGTTACTTAACCCCAATTGCTTTAAAAAAAAAATGGACTAACTCAAATGACAAAAGAGGTCCAAAAAGTCAATGAGGAGAAGAATGCCTTAAAAAGCAGAATTGCCCAGAAGAAAAAGGAAGTTCAAAAGCTCACTGAAGAAAACAATTCCTTCAAAATTAGATTGGAGGAAATAGAAGCTAATGACTTTATGAGAAATCAAGATATTATAAAACATATCCAAAAGAGTGAAAAATAGAAAGCAATATGAAATATCTCATTAGAAAAACTGATGACCTGGAAAATAGATCCAGGAGAGATAATTTTAAAATATTAGACCACCTAAAAGCCATGATCAAAAAAAAAAAAGAGCCTAGACATCATCTTTCAAGATATTAGCAAGGAAAACTTCCCTGGTATTCTAGAACTAGAAGGTAATATAGAAATTGAAAGAATTTGCTTCTTGAAAAAGATCCCAAAAAGAAAACTCCTAGGAATATTAAAGCCAAATTCCCGAGTTCCCAAGTCAAGGAGAAAATATTACAATCAGTCAGGAAGAAACAATTTGAGAATGGTGCAAACACAATCAGGATAACACAAGATCTAGCAGCTTCTACATTAAGGGATTGAAGGGCTTGGAATATGATACTCTGGGGGTCAAAGGGGCTAGGATTAAAACCAAAAATCACCTACCCAGCAAAACTGAGTATAATACTTCAGGGAAAAATATGTACATTCAAAGAAACAGAGGGCTTTCAAGCATTCTTGATGAAAAGACCAGAGCTGAACAGAAAATTTGACTTTCAAATACAAGAAGCAAGAGAAGTATGAAAAGGTAAAAAAGAAAGAGAAATTATAAGGGACTTATTAAAGTTGAAGTTGTTTACATTCCTACTTGGAAAGATGATATTTGTAACTCATGAGACTTTTCTTAGTATTAGGACAGTTGAAGGGAATATAAAGATATAGATACACACATATCCATATATTTTCATATATATATATGTAAATGTATATATGTATGTATAGGTGGGTGAATGTATTTATATATGTGTGTGTGAATGTATACATAGAGGGCACAGGGTGAGTTGAACATGAAGGGATATCTAAAAAATAAAATTAAGAGGTGAGAGAGGAATATATTGGGAGAAAGAGAAAAAGAGAGATAGAATAGGGTAAATTATCTCACATAAAAGAGGCAAGAGAAAGCTGTTAAAATGGAGGGGGAGAACAGGAGGGTGAAAGGGAATGAGTCAACCTTACTCTCATTGGACTTGGCTTAAGGAGGGAATAACATACACATTCAATTGGGTATCTTATCCTACAGGAAAGTAAAGGGGAAGGGGATAAGAGGTGGGAATGATAGAAGGGAGGACAGATTGGGGGCAAAAAAAACATGTTTGTAAAGGGACAGGGTCAAAGTAAAAAATAAAATAAATGGGGGGGCAGGATAGGATGGAGGGAAATATAGTCAGTCTTTCACAATATGACTACTATGGAAATGTTTTACATAAATAAGCATGCATAAACCTATATTGAATCTCTTGTCTTCCCAATGGGGGGTGGGTAAGGAGGGAAGAAGAGAAAGAATCTGGAACTCAAAGGTTTAAAAACAAATGTCAAAAATTGTTTTTACATTCAACAGGGACATAAGATATACAGGTAATGGGGTATAGAAATCCATCTTGCCCTACAAGAAATTAAGGGAGGAGGGGGTAAGGAGGGGAATGGGGGGATATAAGAGAGGGCAGACTGGGGGAAGGGGTAGGGGAGAGAAATTTGTAACTCAAAATCTCATGGAAATGAATGTTGAAAACTAAAAATAAAGAAAGAAAATTAAAGAAAAAATCCCACACAAATTAACACACTCTCTTTATAATATCTAAGACCCCAACACTATTCTCTCCTTGAAGCAAAAATATGGTCAGAAAGTAAAGGTACTTTCTACACTATTGATAAGAAAGAATTCTTCCATTTGGCCGCTAATTTATCTCTTTGCTTAATTTATGTTTTGTCACCCAGCACGTTTTTTCCTTTAGGTCGGGACAATAATTGTGCAATTGCATTTTCTGCCCCATCAAGGCTTAAGAACACTGGTAAGCCATGGTAAAAAAAAGTAGACACTGGCTTTATTGGATATATAATTTAGGGAACGTGATCTTTGTCGTTAAAATCAAAATAAATCCAATGGAGATTGTCAGTGGGCTTAAGAGAAATGTGCTGCTGGGTCACTTGAAGCTTTCATCATTTAAGCCTAAAAAATTAGACAATCATTGGGAAAAGAAAGTCAGCTTTGTATAGCACATTCTTCATTGCCCATGACTACATGTCAAGAGATTACAGAACGTATTTCTGCTCAAGTATGCATTGGGCTTGATGATCTCTAACTTTCTACACAACCTTGATATTCTATGAAAGAGACCTGAGTGCTGAGCTGAGGGTCAAGAGACATGGGTTCAAGTCTTCAGTCTGCCACTTTCTAACAATATAACTATAGGAAAGTGTCTTCTCTCTGGGTCTCAGTTTTCCCCTCTGAGAAATGGGGGCATTAAACTAAGTGACTTAAAAGGTCACTTCCAGCTCTAATATTCTTTCATTTTAGAATTATGTGCCTTTGCAAATGGGGGAGGTACTGAACTGACTCTCCCATATCTCTATGGAAAGTGATTGGTAGGGTTCACATGCTCATTCTTAATCTTTAGGATTTCACAAGGAATGAAAAGCATTAATATGATGATTAAATATTAACCCTTTTGGGATGATAAGATAATTTATCAAATAAACATTATCTCAAAATGGAAGAATTTTCTCTTGTCCCCAATAATATCAGATGCAATGAATTGTCAAGGAAAAGATTTGGTATGGGTTAGGATCACACAGAATCTATCAATGCCTTCATATCAACTCCATAGAAATAAGATCTATGACCTGATTTTATGTGAATTACATTAATAATTCATGGTACTATCATAGTATATTAGATAGAGAGTAACTTTTTCTATTCAACTCTGGTTTTTTCCTCAAGAATGCTTGAAAATGGGGCGGCTAGGTGGCGCAATGAGTAGAGTGCCGGCCCAGGAGTCAGAAGGATCTGAGTTTGGATCTGGCCTCAGACATTTAACGCACACATAAACGAAAACCTAGTTGTGTGACCTTGGGCAAGTTACTTAACCCCAATTGCCCTCGAAAAAGAAAAAAAAATGCTTGAAAGTCCTCTATTCCACTGAATGACCATATTTTCCCCTGAAACAAAATACTCAGTTTTGCTGGGTAGGTGACCCTTGGGTTCATTCCCAGCTCTTTTGCCCTCTGGAATATCATATTCCATGCCCTTCATTCCCTCAGTGTAGAAGCTGCCAGGTCCTGGGCTATTCTGATTGTGTTTCCACAATATTGAAATTGTTTCTCCCTGGCTACTTGTAGTATTTTCTCCTTGATCTGGGGATTCTGGAACCTGGCTATAATATTCCTGGGAGTTTTCTTTTTTTTTTCCTTTTGGAGGGCAATTGGGGTTAAGTAACTTGCCCGAGGTCACAAGGCTAGGCTTTTGTTTGTGTGTGTGTTAAGTATCTGAGGCCAGATCCGAACTCAGGTCCTTCTGACTCCAGGGCCGGCACTCTACTCACTGCGCCATCTAGCCGCCCCGAGTTTTCTTTTTAGGATCTTTTTCAGGAGGTGATCGGTGGATTCTTTCAACCTCTATTTTGCCCTCTGGGTCTAAAACATCAGGGCAATTTTCCTTAAGAATTTCTTGAGGGGAGGCTAGGTGGCGCAGTGAGTAAGAGCACTGGCCTTGGAGTTGGGATGACCCGGGATCGAAACCGGCCTTAGAAAATGAGCACCCACACATAAATAATGACTAGCCGTGTAACCTTGAGCAAGTTACTTAACCCCAATTGCTTTAAAAAAAAAAAAAGAATTCCTTGAAGGTTTATATCTAGGTTCTTTCTTTGATGATGGCTTTCAGGCAGTCCAATAATTTTTAAATTGTCTCTCCTGGATCTATTTTCCAGGTCAGTGGTTTTTCCCATGAGATATTTCACATTGCCTTCTATTCTTTCATTTGTTTGGATCTGCTTATCAGCATCTTGATTTCTCATAAAGTCATTAGCTTCCATTTGCTCCAGTCTAACTCTGAAAGAATGAATCTCCTCAGTGAACTTTTGTGATTCTTTTTCCATCTGGCAAATTCGGCTTTTTAAGGCATTCTCCTCATTGCCCTTTTGGGCCTCCTTTGCCATTTGAGTTAGTATATTTTTTAGGGTGTTGTTTTCCTCAGTGAGGCTGTTGACCCTCATTTCATACTTTTCCTGCATCCTTCTCATTTCTCTTTCCAATTTTCCCTCCACTTCTCTTATTTGATTTTTAAAGTCCTTCTTAAGGTCCCCTATGGCCTGTAACCCGCTCATATTTTCCTTTGGGGCATTTGGAGCAGGATTTCTGACCTCACAGTCCTCTTCCTGTTCCATGCTTCGATCCTCTTTGCCCCCCAAACAGGAGTCTAATGTTGCATTTTTCTGTTTATTTTGTTTCCTTTGCCTTGCCATGTTGCCACTTAATTATTTGACTTTGGGGCTTGTTGCCACAGTAGGACTCTGCCACCAGACAGGGGAGCTTCCGCCCCGAACACTGGGATCTTCACAACTTCCCTTTCTGGCAAGCTGGATACCCACCCCATGACCTCCACCCCAGACCACAATCCAGATCCAGGGAGGTTAAAGCAAGAGCGATTATCCCCCAAGACTGATCGCTGGATCTCCCTACAGTTCCCAGGCCAGGAGCTGGAGCTTCCACTGGAAACTGCAGAATGGCATGTCTCCTCAGCAGCTTCTAACCCCCAGGGGAGGAAGCTGACGCATTCCCCAAATACTGGTCCCAAAGTCCATAGGGCACTAACCTCTCACTTTGTACTAGGCCTGTCTGTGTTGACAATTCTGGAATTGCCACAGCTGTTGGTGTTCTGACCCGGCTGCCCTGGGGCTAAAACCGGGCTCAGGCAGACTTGGGCTCAGGTCTCAGCATGCTGGGCTGCAGGCTCCCAGAGCGCTGCGCTGGTCCTTCCTGCAGGGCTGCTGGGCTGTCCTCAGCAGGAGGTTAGCTTCTCTGTGTCATTCTGTGGGTGCTGGGGCTCCAGAAGTTGTTCAGAGTCCCCTTTTACATAGTTTGGAGGTGATCTGGGGCGGAGAGTGCCCATTTCTCAGCCTTTTGAAACATAGTGTAGAAAAGAAAAATGGGGCAGGAAATATGCATTCTTTTTCATCGTTAGGGTATGTGAAGAAAAAGAGTATACAAATATGAAGGAAAAGATGAGAAATCAGGCATCAGACACCCCCCTACCCTTCTCTGAACTGGATAAAGCCTGGGGTGGGGAGAAGGAGAGGAGAGAAAGAGATGGAGACAGAGAGGGACAGAGAAAGAAAGAGAGACATAAAGAACTGTGATTATCCATGCAGGCATGTCCTCCATAGATGCAGATTGTAACACATTCACAACTTCACATCCAATGTGACTCTTGTCCATATTTTCCTATAAAAGTTGCAGAGAATTCACCTGGGAAATATCTGCAAAGTCTTTTGATGTTGCAAACATACCAATATGGTACACAAAAAAATGGTTTTTATCCCTAGTACTTGCTACATGACTGTCCCTGACTTGGCTTTCTAAACAACTTACTTAGACAGTAACTTTGTAATTCTCAACTTTATTTCACTAGATCTTTATTTTATTAGGTCTTGGAACTTAGATCTTGTTGGAAGATCTTGGGCCTTTTAGGGATTGGTTGGCTCAGTTGCTTTAGAGAAGACATAGTCTAAGCTAAGGATTCAATCTCTGAATAAAGAAAGTTACTTTCATAGAATCATAGATATAGAACTGGAAGTGAACTCAGGAGCCACCTAGTCCAACCCTCCCCAATTTTACAAATAAGGAAAACTGATGGGGGTGAGGCAGGAGGATTAAATTATTTCTTCCAATTGAAATAGGTGTTCAAGGCATGATTTGAACCAGGTCCTTTATCTCAGGTCAAAGCTTTGGTAACAAGCTATACCCCTTGTCCTGGTCAGGGACATGCAAATGCATTCTGAGAAGTACAAACTGACACAGAGTAAAGTGAGTGGAGCCAGGAGAACAATTATTAACATGAAAACAATTTTGTTAAATTTTTTTACTTCTGACCAAAACAATGACCAGCTATACCTCCAGAGGGTATATCAGAGAACATAATTCCCATCCTCTGACAGAGATGTGATGGACTTAAGATGTGAAAAGAGAAATAAAATTTTGGACATGGCCATAATGAGGACTTGTTTATGCATATTTGCTACAAAGGGTGCTTTTTTCCCTATTTTTACTTTGGGGGCAGTGGAGAGAGGCAGATGACAAAAATGATGCAAAGAGAAAAAAATAAAGAAGCCATTGTAATATTTTTTAAACATACAGAGGATAACAGGAGGAAGTTCAAAAGAAAGAACAGAAAAACTGGACAGCTTTGAAAGTAATATTTTGAATTCATTTCATACATGCATGAATTTTGAAAAGTAAGCAATATTAGGTTAGAAAAAAGTAAGCAATATTAGGTTAGAAAAGGTTAGAAACTCATATTTTCATATACTATCTACATTTTGTGCTTTATTACACATACACACACACAACACATGATATCATTTACTTTGTATATATTTTGGACTGACTTATTTGTGTTTATGCTATCACCTACCTTCTTCCTCCTTCCCCCAATAGGATATAACTTTGAAATCAGAGACCCTTTCTTTCATGTTGGGGTAGCCCAATCCCTAGCACAGGGCCTGTCATATAGCTATGCTTAAGAAATACTTGTTGCTTTTAATTAAATGATGAGAGAGGAGAAGCTAAAATAGTTCCTTACTACTTGGTACAAAATTAGCATATTTCATGGTGATCCAATGGCTCAATAGATGCTGAAAGGGTTAATTCCATCAATGCATAAGTCACACCCCCAACATTTAGGATGAAAGCACCTAATGAAAAGATACATTAATTATTCTACCAGCATAGGGCAGAGCACTTAACCAAGCTGAGTAGCTGTAAGGTCAGCCTAGAGCAATCCTCCTATGATTTTACATTAACCTGAAGCAAAAAGCAAAGCTGGGTACCTCACCTGTGTTTGCTACAAGACAAATAGAGAGTCACTCACCCAGGAGGTAGTCAAGGAAAACATTGTTCCTCTAATTGCTATTCCAAACAGCAAATGATGCTGCTTGGGAGAGACTGGGTTTCTCAATTTTGTCTGATATCATCTATCAGCCATTTTCCACACTCGATTTTCAGAAGGGAATGCAGCTGAAGAAACACAAAATAGGATGGCATATGAATGCTTCTGAGCTGTGCTTATCCCAGTTTCCATGACTTTTTTCAAGCTTTTCCTCCAACCCACCAGTACCCAAACTCCTCCACATCCCTTGCTATCTATATGTCATACTCATCCTCCATCATGCAGCTAATGTTGCTTTTCCTCCATGATGTTTTTTCCTGGTCACTCCTTCCCACTGAATTCCTACAGTATAACATTTGTTCCCAATGTGTCACATTTTGGTCTGTAAACATGTACTAACTTGCTTTGGCATTTGAGCATTTGCTCAGATATGTATTGTCTTCCTAAAAATCCTGTAAGATGAATAAATGAGTAAGTGAAAAAATATTTATTTAGTGCTTACTATGAGCAAAACACTGTGCTACATGCTGGGAGTACAAATAAAAAGGTAAGACAGTCCCTGTTCTCAAGAAATTCACAATCTAATGGGAGAAATAATATATTTCACAGTTTAGAGTTACAAGGCAAATGAAAGCCCCAGTGGTCCTTAGTAAGGTGCAATGGCAAAGATAGTAAAGTGTTTTATTTAATGTCATCTCCATTCATCAAATTAATATTTGTATCTGATATTGACAGAATGTCCTTATCATAAGGAATAGGGATGATGTATTTTTCCACTTCTCTATCCTTCAGGATATTTACTGCCAAAGTACTGGCAGTATTTTTTAATATATTAATAAAGTATTATTATAACATATTAATATAACATCATAGAGCATTGAAGCTATTAAAGACTTTAGAGATCAGATGCTTATTTTTTCAATGTTTCTATTTTTCAGATAAGGAAACTGAGGCTTAAAGAGGTTAAATGAGTTGCCAAAAGCCACATACCTTTGTTTCTGCCAGAGCTTGGAATAAGACCCATAGGCAGAGTAAAGGAGTGCCTCAGATGTCTCTCTCTCTCATTGAACAAACATGGTTTTCCCTGATTAGGCTCAAGTTTAAAGGATATGCCACATACGGTTTCTGTTTTAGATCCTTTGCTTTTTGGAATATACTATTTCATTCCGTTCTGTGATTCCTCTTCCTTCTAGTTTAAAATTGTTCTCTTTTTATTTCTCTGCTTGTGTGCTTGGCTTTTTTCTTCTTGATGTCTTTGCTATGTCAAGCTTTTTGTAAAAGCTTGTGTCTCCCCTTTTTCTTACTAAATAGACTGTCAAGACTGTACTTAAAGGCTATCTCAGTTTTATCAATTGGGGGGGAGGTATATAGGGTTCATTGGCCTATGACCTTTCCTTTAGTACTCCCTAAGGGGACAAGACTATACCCAGTTGGCTTTCAATCCCCTGTTAATTCCAGTGCCCAGCCATTCTTGCTGGCACCCTTACTGATTCATTCCTCTGCTATTCTCTTTTGGCTCCATGGCTGGATGGACTCAGTATCTGCCATTTCTTGTGGACTGGGAGGAAGCTAAAGGAGTGTTGTGGCAGAGCCACTATAATCTTAGAGGGTGTTTACGCTATTATCAGTCCCCAGTCAGGAAGCCAGACATTTTATACTGGTCTCATTCCTTCTTTATTCTTTTTTTCCTTCATGTGGATGGGCAGTATAAGTCTGCTGCTTCTTGAAGAATAGAAGAGAGAAAGTGGCTTTAATAAAGAGTTAATGCAACAGGGTGGTATCACAACCCTAGATTCAAATCCCACATAAATGTCTGAATGTTTACTTGTACTCTTGCCTCTTCCCAAAGAGGCTGGTAAAGATGGAGAGATGAGAATTCGGGAGCCAGAGAGGACAAGTTGGGAGGGTTTAAAGTGCTGAGAAACTAATCTGTCTACTTATTGGTCACATAGAACCCATGTCTCTAGAGTCAAATACAGTGGGGTTTTTTTTTTCCTTCACAGATCCGTTGAATTATTTATCCCTTGGAGTTACCAGTAAAAATAAAAAGCATATAGAGAGAAAATATGGGAATAGAATACTTGGTCTAATTCAATGACTAGAAAAACCTTAATGAGAGAGAGAGGCAGAGAGAGAGACAGACAGAGAGAGACAGAGAGAGACAGAGAGAGAGACAGGGAGAGAAAATCAGGAAATTCATAAAATCATACTATACAATGAGGGCAGCCATTTATTCCAAGGAAATAGTGGAACCTACAACTCAGTTCTGTGAGAAGTATAACAAGATTATGAATTTATGGTGAGCTTCTCCATTGATTCTTAGGAGTAAAGGGCAACATGAGGCAATGAAAGTGAAGAAAAGAATTGGAAAATGGGGAATAATTGGGTAGTGTATGTCAATTCAGATTAGCCACCCAAAGAACAATTCTACATCTTCTACACTTGAACTGTTTAAATTAAAGGTCATAGAGGTTAAATGAATTGCCCAGAGCCACAGAGTTTGTTAATGCCAAAGTCAGTGATAGAGACAGATGCTGAGTGTATAAATGAACTAGATATAGAATAATATAATAATAATATTTTACATAGAATAATATAACAATATTTTTGAAGAATAATAATAGCTCATGTTTATCTCAGACTTTTGGCTTTACAAAATAGTTTCCTCACAAATACAAAAAACCTTGTTTCCTCATAGCTGAGGAAACTAAAATTGAGAAAAGTAAAATTATTTGCCCAGGATCACACAGCTATAATGTACTAGAGCAAGACTTACACACAGGTCTCTTGACTCCATGTTCTTAACATCCCACTATATCAGGTCTCTCTATATGCATAATTTTTCTGCACAAACTCAAAGGCTTTCACTAAAGTTCTTCTTATCATGGTATGCAGTCCTTGGTTCTCAAAAAACTCCCTACATTTAGTGTGACCCTGTGCAAATCACTTAGCCAATTGTTGTCTCCAGGAAACAATTTCAACCCATAGATTACACGCTTGCTATGACTCCTCATTGGTAAAAGATGTTTCCTTACTAGGACTATCCTATACCCATTAAATTACAGATCTGGTAAACACACACACACACACACACACACACACACACACACACAAATACATGGTTAAAGATGGAATTTCTGGTCCTGGGGTAGAGGGCGCACTGTCCAAAGCTTCAGGATTTTTCTTTTGTTGTTTTCAGACCTAGTTCTGGGAATCTGTAAATTTTAGGTCTTCCAAGATGGTATGATCTAAGGAGAGGTATGTTCACTGTTCTACATGCACTCTGTTCTGTGAGAGACCACAAGTATAGCTTTCTACCCTGGAAGCCTGACCAGGGTCCCCACTCCCTTGTAGCTGGGAGTTTTAGTGTGCTGGTGCTCCTTCTCACCCTGGGACTGTGACCTAGAACCAAGTATGGGCAATGCAACAGAATCCTATACCCAGTGCCAGCAAAGGGTCCCTAGTAATCTTCTGATCAGTTGTCAAATCTCCTTACCCTTTGTGGGTTGAGGACTCCATGAAGTTTCTGCCACAGATTCAGCTGCCCCCAAAACCTGAGGCTGGCTTTAGAGAAATTATTTCAGATTAAAAGTTGAGTTCAATAGTAATGACTCTGAAATCCCAGTTAGGAAAATAGTAACACTTAGGAAGAGGGTGAGCTCTCCATGTATCTTAACATTTATATCCCATCTATCTCTATTTAGTCCTTGGTCTCTAGTTAAGCCCTTTGTGGCTAAAGTAAGATGCAGTTTACTGGGCAATCAAATAACAGATCATATTATAGAGCCTGAAAATAGACATCAGGGAGCAAAATGGGAAGAGCCAAACTTTTGTCATGATTTTCTTCCACCCAAGTCTTCTGTTCTAAGATATTTATAGTGCTAATGATCCTCCTCAATATCTCCCTGCTCTGCCACAACTCTGTCCTATGCTATTTCTCTGGAATGTTCTAAAAATTTCAGGCATTCCAACCTATCTTCTTGTTTAAAACTGATTCTTATGCAACATGACTACAGTAAAAATGACTTTACCATACTTAGTCTTAAGAATCTAAAACTGATTGAACATCTTATCATTACTTTAATTGGAGTAGTATTGAGTAAATCATAACCCTACCCTTACTAATGAAAAAAAAAAAAGTTAATTGTTTCTTTTCCTGTAGCTAGGTTGAGAAAAGGTCCTGAGTGTGGGGTCAAAAAGTCTTTTTTCTTTGAGAAACAATGAGAAGGCAAAGAACATCAATGGGCTAAAGAAACAAAAGGTTTAAGGGTAAATGAAAGGGAAAGTAGGAGGGAATTAATATGGAGGGGGGATAATTCTCCTCTTAGTAAATCAACATTGCTAATATTGGGTTTATACAGTGGACTTCCTCTAAAATGGGAAGAGGAGGGGATGGGGCAGGTGGATTCATGGAAAAACTGATCAGGACTCATGAGATGTTTTAAGCTTCTCTCCTAACACTTGGGGTAATGGAATAACAATGATAATAATAGGACAGTAGGACAAAAATCACAGAGGGAGGAGTTGGGTCCTACTAGTAGAAAGATAATATCATATTTCACTGCATAATTATTGCAGATTTTATGCCAAATATTTTTGCAACAAATTTGAATGCAACCATTATGAGAAGCTTTTTTTTTAAATTGTGCTAGTATTACTTAAAAATCACTCATTACTAAACTATATTGCTGGCAGACAAACTATCCAATTTAGCTAGTATGGGAAGATGCAAGTCTTACCAGATCACATGACTTGCTCATGGCATCTTTGTCTGCCCATCCATTCCCTTTGTGCCTATAGCTCTTCACTGGGTTGAGTGTAACAATGCTATTAGTTCTGCAGCACTCTATACAAATCACACAAGTCAGCTTTTAGAAATATACTCACAATGTGCATGTGCTAAGAATTCTAGACTCACAGCTCACAATCCATGAGAGATAAATTTGTATTCATATGCAACTGGTAGATATGTTGCTCCTCTGTTTACCTTTTAAGCAACATGATGAACACAATTATGCTATGCAATGATTATGCAATGAAAAGTTACAAACCAATATTTGGATTGAAAAAACAAAATATGATGATTCTGTGGTGGCAATGATTATGTGGTGAAATATGGTATTCATTATAATAATACAAGAAACAATAAAAGAAAATTGTCCTGAAGTATTAGAACAAGAGGGGAAAGTAGAAATAGAAAAAATCCACTGATCACCACCTATAAGTAACAATAAAAAATTTTAAATATGACAGTAACAATTAGAATCATACAAGACCAAACCAGAACCTATATGATCACAACCACAAAACACTTCTCACACAAATAAAGTCAGATCTAACTAATTGGAAAAATATCAATTGCTCGTGGCTGGGTCAAGCTAATATAATAAAAATGACAACTTTACCCAAACTAAATTATATATTTAGTGCCATACCAATCAATTTACCAAAAAACTACTTTTTAGAGTTAGACAAAATAATAACAACATTTATTTGGAAAAACAAATGATCTAGAATATCAAGGAAATTAATGAAGGGAAATGCTAGGGAAGGTGGACTAGCTATACCAGATTTTAATCTGTATTGTACAGCAGCAGTCATCAAAACTGCTTGGTACTGGCAGAGGAGTAGAGTAGTGGATCAACAGAATAGATTGGGCACAGGAGACCCAGCAGTTAATGAATATAGTAATCTATTGTTTGATAAAACCAATGACCCCAGTTTTTTGGATAAGAATGCACTATTTGACAAAAACTGCTGGGAAAACTGGAATACAGTAAGGCAGAAACTGGGCATAGACCATTATCTAACACCATATACCAAAACAAAGTCTACATGGGTGCATGATCACTGTAAGCAATCTGGGAAAGAAAGGAATAGTTTACCTGTCAGATTTGTGGAGAGGGGAAGACTTTAAGACCAAACAAGAATTAGAGAGCACTATAAAATGCAAAATTGATCATTTTGATTACATTAAATTGAAAAGCTTCTGTACAAACAAAGCCAATGTAACCAAGATCAAGAGGGAGATGGGAAATTGGGAAAGAATTTTTACAACCTATGTCTCTGACGAAGGACTCATTTCTAAAATATACAGAAAATTGAGTTAAATCTATAAGAATACAAGTCATTCCCCAATTGATAAAAAGTCAAAGGATATGAACAGGCAGTTTTCAGAGAAAGAAATTAAAGATACCTATAAGCATATGAAGAAATGCTCTAAACCACTATTGATTAGAGAAATGCAAATCAAAACAACTCTGAGGTTGTTTTGCAAATCAAATGCAAATCAAAACATCTCTCCAGTCAGATTGGCTAAGATGACAAAACAAGAAAATGACAAATGCTGGAGAGGATGTGGGCAAATTGGAACAGTAACGCATTGCTGGTGGAGTTGTGAACTTATCCAACCATCCTGGAGAGCTATCTGGGATTATGCCCAAAGGGCTATAAATAATTTCATACCCTTTGACCCAGCAATACTACTTCTAGGGTTATATGCCAAAGAGATCATAGAAGAGGGAGGAAGACCCATATGTACAAAAATATTTATAGCAGCTCTTTTCATAGTTGCAAAGAATTGGAAATTAAAGGGGAGCCCATCAATTGGGGAATGGCTAAACAAGATGTGGTATATGAATGTAATGGAATATTATTGTGCTATAAGAAACAAGGAGGAGATGGATTTCATATTTACCTGGAGAGGCTATACAAACTGATGCTGAGCGAGAAGAGTAGAATCAGAAGAAATTTGTCAATCACAGACACATCATATGTGTGATGACAACTATGACAGACTGGACTCTTTTCAGCAATGCAGTGATATAAGTCAATCCCGAAAGACTCATGAAGGAGAGAAATGCTACATCCAGATATAACTAGAAAGAACTGAGCTTGAATCCTGATGGAAGAAAACTAATTGATCTCTTTCTTTTCATTGTTTGGTTTTATTTCTTCTTTACCATTTTTCATCCCACCTAGTACAATACGCCTTTGTAATTGGACTAATGTCTAATATGAATGTATTTGCAGATCCTATACTGGACTATATGCTGTTGTGGGGGTGGGGGACGGAGGTAAAGGAAATTTGAAAATCAAGGAACTATGGAATTGAATCTTGTTAAACGAAACTAAACTAATAAATTAATTTTAGAAAATAAAGAATCACACAACACCTAGCAGCAGTGACACTAAAAGACATCAGGTCTTGGAATATTATATAGAGAAGAGCAAAGGAACTAGGGCTTCAGTCAAAACTATATCCAGCAGAGTTAAGCATAATCCTCAATGAAAAGAAATGAACACTTAATGAACAATTAATTTCAAGATTTTGTTTAAAAAAAGACAAGTTTAATAGAAGATTTGACATATAAGATCAAAAATATATATATATATATAAGATACATACACACAAACCTAAAAACAATCTAATCATCTGTCTCTTGTACAATTCTTGCCTGGTTGCCAAATGTCTTTTCATTTTCTTGATACCCTGGTAATCAAATCAGATTCTCCTGTAAGATTTTCCTTTTTAAGTCTCAAAAGATTATGAGAACAAGCCACCAAGAACTCTGGGAATTGAATCCATAATAGGTTGTGCAGCCAGCCCAGCACTGAAGTCCCAAGGAGCAAGGACTGATTTTGAAAACCCAATCATGCTTTCACTGAAAAAAAAAAAGCTCATCCAACTGCAGTGACCATTTAGATACAAACATGGTGGTATCAGTGTAATGTAGAAACTTCATTAAGTCTGAGTCTACTATCCCCAGATAGTATTGGGGATGGTATTCCCCCCACCTCATGTTTGGAGACAATGATTGCACTTCTATTAGATATAGATATAGATAGATATAGATATAGATATAGAGATAGAGATAGAGATAGAGATAGATATAGATATAGATATAGATATAGATATAGATATAGATATAGATACAGATACATGTATATGTGTGTGTGCGTGTGTGTGTGTATCTTTAAAGTAAATATCACTTTGTAAAAGCTACTTGGTATTAATTGGCTAAATGGAGCTAAAGTTCTAGTAGCTGAAAGTGGAGAGCTCCACTCTAAAATGGGGACATGAGTTGATAACATTAGATAAACCCCTCAGGGTTACCCCTAGGATAACAAGAGAAAGATGTAGCTAGCCTTATTCTGGAAACATGAGACTTGAGTACTCAATACACAAACAAACTGGCTACAATACTCATACTCTTTGGCCCAGAGATTCCAGCTTTTGGTATCTATGATAAGGAAATCATTGACAACAAGAAAGGATACGGTGGCAAAGTAAGTTCATGTCAGCTGAAGAAATGGCTAAAATCAATTGTGGTACTTAAATATAATGGAATATTACTATGCTGTAAGAAACAACAAATATGATAAATACTTATAAGCATGGAAAGACTTATGTGTTCACAGGTACAATAGCAAAGCAAAGAATATACACAATGGCTGCAACAATGTACGTGGAAATCACAGACAGAAAATAAAAAACAACTAATATCACAAAATTGCAAAGAACTATTTTGATCCCAGAGAAGAGATCAACAGCCTAGAATCGGATGAACGCTCCACTACTTTGCAGAATCAGAGAAGACCAGGAGTCTGGAATTTTCCATGTATTGTCCTATTTTTTAATGTATTGATTGGTGCTACTGATTTATTTTTTTTCTGTTTTTTCTTTTTAATAAATTAGATTCTTTGGGGGATAAAAAGGATGTAATACAGGGAAAATTTAAACAATGAAAATCAAAAGATATAGATCTATTTCAATAAAAAGAAATTACTCTACCTGAGATGGTCATTGCCCTTGAATATGAAATTTCTCAAGTTTTTACATCCACAGGAAAACAAAATTGACCAAATATCATTCTGGCACACTGGCATGACTATTTCACATTCTCCCAGATAGATCTTGTTTATACCTGAGCCAAATTACTGCAGATACATCAGGTTCATTGGTACGTGGAAACCTGGGGTGGCTACTTACAAAAAGCTTAAAGGTTATTCTTCCTGCACCTCTTCTTTGTACTTGCCAAGAAGTATATCGATTTGCCTCACAAAAGTGTCCTTTAATAGAAGAGTCAGTGAGTGACAAAGTTAAGTATTTATAGTCCCTAGTCAGCTATTATTATCTCTTGGCAATTACTTGATTCTGTTGTGAATTCTGAAGGATAGCTTTCTATGACAGCTTCATTCTCTATGACTCAAAATTCCCCTGGAAGTCATTGAATTACACAGTGGAAGGTGTGAAGCTGTGAAATAGTTCAGTCACACTGGAAAACAATTTGGAGCTAAGCTCAAAAGTCACTAAATTATACAAGCCCCTTGACCTAGTAATACCATGACAAGGCCTATACTCCAAAAAGATTAAAGAAGAAGAAGTGGCATATACATATAAAATATCTGTAGTGGTTTCCTTGGTTATAACAAAGAATTAGAAACTATGAGTGTTAATCAATTAAAAGATGAGCCACCAAATATGGTCTTTAAAGGTAGGGAAATATCATTGTACTACAAGAAATTATTAAAGGGATGGTTTTAGAGAAAACTAGGAAGATTTGCATTAACTGATACAGCAAAATGAGCAGAACTAGTAAGATAATTTATGTAAAAAAAAAGACTTAAGAATTCTCATCAATGGAATGCCCAACTACAGTTCCAAAGGATTAATGAAGCAAGCATGTGATCCACCTTTCAAGAGAGAGGTGGTAGTCTTAAGTTGTAGAATGAGACATATGTGTTTCAGATACATCCAATGTGGGAATGTATTTTACTTGACAATATCTGTTTGTTACTAAGCTTTTATTTTTGTTTTCTCAATGGAGGAGGGAGAAAGAAAAGACAGGAGTGCTAGAAATAGGTTTGGCAACTTGCACCCCACTCCCCAAAAAAGAAAAGAAGGTTATTTAAACATGTATAAAATGCATAGCAAAAGAATAGAATGAAGAGCAAAAGAAATGATCATTAGGACAACTATGAAAGTTACATGTTGTATTTTCATATACTTAAAAAGAAAAGCAAGATCTACATAATAGAAATTTGAAATTTCATGTATAATTCATTTTCCTCCTCTACAGCATATGTGAAGGTGCTCATTTTAGTTAACATTTGTTAAATTCAGAGGCAGCCATGTCCATGCTAATTATGACCCTATCAATATATCCAGCCTTAGCAAAAGTCCTTCTTCAATAGTTCCAGACCTTCTTTATTCTCTAGGATGTTAGAAGCAAAGCCACCCACATCTACATTTTCAGCATCCTGGGCCTATTCCTGCTAGTTAACATTCTTCAGGTTTAAATAGACCTTAATTCCTCTTTAATATTTACTGAACCAACAGAGGAGATCATAAATTCATTCGTTACCAACATGGGAGCAACTGCTGATAATCATAGTGAAGATTGGCAGTAAGATTTCATCATTGCCTTCAAGGTCGTCAATGTGGTAGTATAAGGGCACACACCCCTTAGCATCTACAATCTTGAACATAAGCTGGAGATGCTCTCAAATTGACATTTGCTCCAAATTTCAATTTAGACAGTTGAATAAGAGAATGCCTGATCATGGAGTGGGAAGACAAAAATTAGAATACTGCTTCAGACACTTCTTATGTGACCCTGAAAACATTATTTAACTTCTCTGTGCCCCAATTTTTTCATCTATAAAATGAGGATAACAATAGCACCTATCTCCCTCATTGAAGATGAAATAAGATAACATTTTAAGCACTTTGCAAACTTCAAACACTATGTAAATTTCAGTTGTTGTTATTCTCAATGCCATCCATATTGGTAGCAATTTGTTAATCTTCTTGGCTAACTCTTCAGTTCTACTACACAAGTTTTAATAGTGAAAATTTTTCTACACTGAGATTGACAGAATAGGTGGTATTATTATCACTTCACAGATGAGAAACAAGTTATGACTTCTCTGAGTTTATCTAGCTAATTAGTTGTGAACTAGAACTAGAACCACTATTTCCTAAATCAAAGACCAGGGTTCCTGCCACAAGACCAAGATGATCGTTTTGATAAATTTCCCAAGTTGACTAATACATGCCCAGAGACTGAGCAATTACCTATCAGAGTAGTTGAACCATTGGGGCAATCTATCTCCCATAATAATAAAAAGAAAAGAAAAAAGTGAGACTTTATGCAGGTCAAATAGCATTCTAAGTCTTTAAAGGCCAGTTTCAAACCTGAGGATCAAGGGAAACATAGATCATAGCTTGCTTTGCTACTAAAAAGCTTATGGATTTGCTTTGGCACATTTCAATTTTCAAATTTAAATTATACAGAGGAAGAAGAATGAAAACAAGTAATGTAGAAAAAATGATGCTGAAATCACCTGAGACTCAGAATTGAACTTTTGGATTATGTGGACCTTATCTAATCTTTAGGGCTTCTCACAAAAATCTCTCTTTGATTCATTCCCTCACCCCAGGTTTTCCCTGAAAACATAAGAGAATTTGGGCTCATGTTTAGGACACTACAAAAAATATCCTCATCTTCCATGCAAGCAGTAAGGTTAAAAATACATCAGATATAGGACCAGTTTTCAATGTCAAATCAATGTCAAACACAAAGGACTCATATATATGCTCAGAAATTGTTTTCTTCCCTTTCTAGGGGGCCTCTATTTCCCATGGATTACTCTAGGATTGAGAGTGTCCTCCAAACAGTAAATACTCAGGGCCACTGAGGAAGCAATTCCTCTCCCTCTGGCAAGCCCCAACTTCTAAGAGACCTATGTGGTTAATGCCAGTTTTTTAACTACTTTGGTTGAATCCTATGTCCACCCTGGTAGAAAAAAGGTTAGTAGAGAAAGCTGTTAGAGAATCAAGTAACTTCCTTCTAATGAGTCCCATCTTTCCAGGGTTATAGACAATTCTCAAACCTTATTGCAATAACTTAGTTGGTATCCTCCCATTCCTCCAGGGAGCCCCATCTCCTTCTATCATATTGATAAAGATGACAAAAATAATGATAAATATTGGAGAGACTCTGGGAAAGCAGCATATTAGTGTATTTTGGTGAAGCTATATGTGAGTATAACCATTCTGGAAAGCATTTTTAAAGTATAGATAAAAAGTTACTAAACCATACATGCCCTTCAAACCAACTATACCTCTGGTAAGCCTGTACCTCAAAGAGATCAAAAGAGAAAAACAGTCCTGTATGTATAACCTATAAAATTTTCCAGACATATAGCACCCTGGGGTGGATCTTGACTCCCAGCCTACCTCCTCACCTTTGCCCAAAGAAAAGTATTCATGGTTGCCAAGAAGAAAAAATAATCAACTCTTTTCCCTTGACCTGCACAACCCACCTAACCCACATAGCGTTAGTAAAGGGCAACATCTGCATTGGATTCATTTCATCATGACTATGTCCTATGCAGCACCTCAGCTCTAGCTTTCACTTGGTCCAAGAACTCTCAGTTCAGGTTCAATTTAAGAACTGTTCTGCCACTGGAGCTCCAAGCTACTGGCTCATATTCCCCACAATTGCTTAGGAACCTTCACTGCTCTACTGCTGCCTCCATTTGCTGCCATCTCTGGGATTATAAGGTCCCCAAATGCATCTTGTAGAAGCACAAGTTTTCTTTCCAGAGAACCAAGATCAAATTTCAGTGGAGTGACTCCTCCTCTCACTGCTCTGTTAGCTCTACTCAGCAAAGGCTCAATTGTTTTGTGATCCTGAGTGTTTTTTTCTATGAGTTTGTATATTGAGGAGTTCTTAAAAGTGGGGAAGAAAGTATAGGTTCATGGGAAAGAGAAGGGAAAGAAGTAACTTTCTATGAAATGGAAGTATGTTTCTCTTTTTGGTCAAGAGAGGGATGAGAGAGGAGAAAGGGGGTAAATATTTGAGAAAACTGCTTGAGTCCCTGAAAAAGGTGAGACTCACTGGGGAAGAGGGTGGACCTTCTATATGCCGCATGTATTTTACCCTACTAAGAGAAGCATCAACTCAACCAGGCAAATCAGAATGTCTCTGAGAAGATTGATCTCTCATGAGAGGCAAAAGGTTGACCTAGTGACCTTGAGTTCTTTCCACTTTGGGGAGGACCCACTCAAGGTAGCAAGAGGCCAAGCAAAGAACAGAGAATTGTTTCCACTATTTATAGTCTTAGTTTTAAGTCCTTTATGTTATATTTAAAGTTCAGTGAAATGAAAGATGCCCTGTATTCAATATATTGCTAGCCTGCATACTTTCAAGAGACCTAAGAATATTTCACCCTTTTTTGTGACACCTAGACATAAAAAATTCTTAAGGGCCCCAGAGGAAATCCTATATGGGACCAAAATGAGCCAAAATATGATATGACCAGAGGAAACTCTTGGTGGGGGCATAAGCAAAAAAACAAACAAAAAAACATAGATTATTATTAAAAAGCACCCAAGAATAAATTAAGTCCTTGCAGTCAGTGAAGTAGTCAGTCAATAAACATTTATTAAGCCTCTCATGTGCAAGCCATTGTACTAAGCATTGGGGATACAAAAAAGGGCCAAAAATAATCTCTGCTCCCAAGTAGCCCAGTCTAATAAGGGAGCAAACAGGGAAACAACTATCTACAAACAAACTATATACAATAAACCCTGGACATAATCAACAGAGAGAAGGCAATAGAATAAAAGGATATTGAAGATAACAGATTAGAGTCAATCAAACTGAACGCTCTTAACATTCCCCTAAAAAAAACTTTAAAATAATCTCTCAAACCACATTTTGGAGCAACAGAGTCAATATAAGGTCAGGGTAAAACATATTTCTGGCCTAAGTAGATGTGACATTGTGGTGAAAGCCCACAGAGAGGCAGCAGCAGCAGAAGCTTTGGGAGCTCTCAGTCCAGAGATGTTAAGAGTGTTGGACAACAGGTTAAGAAAGAAATAACAGGGGACCCTTTGCTGGTACTGGGTACAGCTGACATGCATTGGTAACTCTATTTCCCACCATTCTGGATTGTAGTCACAGGGCAAAGAGGAGGATTGGAAGTTGGGCACGAGGTAACAAGGGCCCTGGTCACAGTTCCAAGGCAAAGAGAGCACTAGCTTTACCCTTCCTGGGTAAAAACTAGAGTACAGAGCAGGAGGGAAGTGATCACACCTCTCCACAGAGCACATCCCCTTTGATGTACCAAAAATTTACAGATCCCCAAGAACTACCTCTGAAAACAGCAGCATGAAAAAACCTGAAGCTTGGGACAGTGTCTCCCCACCCCAAGGTGAGCAGAGCCCAACCTTAACGGAAAGTTCAAACAAAGTAGGTTGAGTAAATGAGCAAACAACGGCAAAAGAGTTTGACCATAAATAACTATTTTGTGGCAGAGAAGACCAAGACAAACTCAGAAGAAGACAACAATGTGAATGAGACTACAAATAGCTTGTCCTCCAGTCGGACTGGTGATTGACGGACATCCTCAGCTTGGCAGCACTGCAAAGGTGAAGGTGCAAGAGAGGAAAAGGGCAGCTGTAGGCCTGACAGGGGGCATGTGCGCCCTGCAGAGTCTGAGCTCCAGCAGTGTCTCTTGGTCTACCAATTCCAAAGTTCTTAAGAGAGACCTTAAGAATATCCTTGTGTCACTTTCTGTGACCATCATTTGTTCTGTGTGAGCTCTCCATAAAATAGTCTTTTTGGCAAGTGTAAGTTTTGCATTCAAACAACATGACTGGACTATCAGACTATCTCTGCAGTAGAGTTTGAATGCTTGGCAGCTTAGTTCAAGAAAGGACCTCAGTGTTTGGTATCTTATCCTGTTAGGTGATCTTCAGAATCTTCCCAAGACAATTCAGATGGAAGCAATTCAGTTTCCTAGCATGGCACTGGAAAAGTGTCCAGGTTTCACAGGCACACAACAATGAAGTCAGCACAAGGCTCTATAGAGCCATTAGTTTGGCAGTCTAATACCTCTTTTCTCCCACACTTTCCTTTGGAGCCTCCCAAACACTGAGCTAGCTCTGGCAATGTGTGTGTCAACCTCATTATCAATATGTATATGCCTGGAAAGGTAAGTGAACTTATTTATTGTATGCAAAACTTCTCCATTTGCTGTAACAGTTCCACATGTGGATGGTGTGGTGCCATCTGATGGAGCACCTGTGTTTTCTTGGTGTTAATTGTTAGGTCAAAATTAGCACAAGCAGCAGAGATCCATACTTTGTTGCATCTCAGCTTCAGAGGCTGAATTGATTACATGATCATCTGCAAACAAAAAAATCATGTACCAATATTCCTCCACTTTAATCTTGGCTTGTAGCCTTTTCAAGTTGAAAAATTTAACATAGGTGGTAGCTGACTTTGATGCCATGCTCATCCCCACTGAAGGCATTTGATAACATGGTTAAAAGCATCTCTTATGAACAGCTAGTGGACTATAGAACTGGTCCAACCATTCTGGAGAAAAACTTGGAATGAAGTCCAAAGGGCTATAAAACCGTGCATACCCTTTGACCCCACAATACCACTATTAGATCTGAATCTCAAAGAGATCAAAGGAAAAGGAAAAGGACCTATATACACAAAATATTTAAACAGTTCTTTTTGTGATGGCTAAGAATTGAAAATAAAGGAGATGTTCATCAATTGACTGAACAAGTTGTAGCATATGGTTGTGACGGGGAATGATTGTGCTGTGTGAAAAGATGGCGGAGCAGGGTTCAGTAAAACATGGGTAGACTTATATGAACTGAGATAAAGTAAAGTGCAAAGAACTAGCAAATCATTATACACAGTAACAGTAATGTTGTAAGAATGATTAACTAAGTGAAATTATTAACTAAGTGATTAACTAAGTGAAACACTTAGCTAATCTGCACAATACAATGATCCAAGACAATTTCAAGACTCATGATGAAAAAATACTATTCAGTTCCAAAGAGAAAGCTGATAAATCCTGAGTACAAATTGAAATGTGATTTTCTCTCTTTCTTCATTTGCCTTGCTTTTTGAAATATGGCTAATATGGAAATATGATTTGCATGATTTCACATGTATAATGGACATCGTATTGTTTGCCTTCTCAGTGAGTATAGGAGGGTACAAGAGGGGGAGTGAAAATTTGGAACTCAAAATTTAAAAAGAAAAGGATGTAAAAAATAAATAAAATTTTAAAATATATTTAAAATAAAAGGGGGTCTTGGAAAAGGTTTTTTATTATAAGGGCTTTTTTTTTATCTGAGACTTAAAAGAAATTAGGGAAACCAAGAAGTAGAGATGAGGAAGGAGAGCATTCCAGGCAAGGGTGACAGCCAGCAGCAATGCCGAGTTAGGAGATGGAGTATTTTGTTGGAGGAACAGCAAGGATACTAGTGTCACTGGATAGAAGAGTGCATTATGGGAGTATAAAATGTAAGAAGATTGGAAATGTAAGGGTAGGGCAGGCTATGAAGAGCTAGGAATGCCAGAGAATTTTATATTTCATTCCTAGAGCTTCTATTCTGGGTGACAAGTTATACCAGATATTAGGAAACTATCCTGTTCCTGGACCTGATGTTTCTTCCCTCAGTGATTAGATATTTGTTGGTATTCTAGTGTCCATTTAAAAGATAGATGAGGGGCACTGAATGAAAATTAGGAGCTCCATATGGCCCAAACAATACTCTATAGCAGAAAACATAAGCACATTAGTAAAGTTAACCTTGCTGAACATACTGAGCTAGAATCTGTTACTACTCCAGGCTCATATGCTGATATGGAAATGAAATAGATGAATTTTGATCAAGGAATCCTAGAGGTTGGATAATTCATAGAAGTATTTTTATATTTTTAAGATCCCCACAATAATAATCTAATGGTTAGAGTAATAAACCTGCTCTAGCAACTGGATGTAAAATGTAGCACAAGAATGCAATTCCCAGTGTATCTTGCTTAACCAACACAGTACCAATCTTATAAATCTTGACAATATTTTAAACTATTAGCTGTTAGGTCTCAGTTATACCAATTAAATTATCTGCATCCTTAACCAACTCTTTGGTTGTGGGTATGTGCTAGCAAAATTCATTTAAATAAATAGTGGTAGGGAAATCCATTTCTAACAGGTAAATATTAAACATAGAAAATCCAGACATTTTGGAAAGAAACTACTTGATGAATTTATTAATTCAATGTTCTTATATGATCTCATCAATGTTGGTACTCCCTCCAGTAAAGCAAACATTCATCCATTCTGGCCCATCCTATGTGCCTCTAATCCATGCCCTCCCACAAATTAAAAAAAAATAAAGAGGGGTCCTTTTTCTTTTCTTTTTACTTTAAGTAGATAACATTGGAGCATATGGGCTGTCCATTGGTTATCTTTCAGTCTGACTGCATAACCAATCTTTTTTTCCAGGTAACCATTTCTCTGGTACTATATATTACACATATCACTGCCCCTAAAGAATTTGTTATTTGTAATGTGTGACACCTGGCTCATGCTTACCATGAACCTCTCCATTGACCTTTTGGTGATCTTCAATTTCAATTCTTCAGAGATTATACTGTTCCATTATTCACATCCTTACAACTTTATATGAAGAATTTTGGTATTAAAAAGATGGGGAGGGGTGGAGTCAAGATGGCAGAAAGGAAGCAGTAACTTCTCTAAGCTCCTCTGTGAATCCCATCACTAAACCTTAAAAAGTGAATCTGAATGGATTCTGGAGTGACAAAATCCACTTGGAGATGGAGCATGGCAGAATCCAGCCCAGGAAAGTGCCCAGTGAGTCCAGACAGGGCGAGTGCAGAGCATGTGGGGTTTGCACAGCTTGGACTTAAGAGCAGACAAGCAGACTACACCAGAAAGAGAAGAATCCCCAGCCTGCAGACTTACCAAGGACAAATTGCAGTCATCTCACAAGGGGATAGGAGGAATCATTGAAGCCAGGTAGGAGAGTGGTTGGGCACCCAGCAGAGACAGCAGCTTCTCCTGCAGCTATCGACCCCCAGCCTGGAAGTTTAGAAATTGCCTGTCTGTATATTCAGGGGCTAGAATGGCAAAGCAAATTCTAGTTGCTCCAATCCCTCATCCCTCCTTCATGAAGTTGAAAACCCAAAGATAAGTCTCCCACCCAGATTGAAATCCCAAGTTAGTGGAAATAGCCTCAGGCTTGGGAGTCTTCAAGAAGGGGTGCAACTGTGACAGCCAGGAGTCTGAAGAGAAGAGAGAGAAGGGTCCCAACAAGCCCTACTACACCTGACCAGCAAAAGCCTGCCTGAGCTATAGCCCAGGGGTATAAAGGCAGACATCTGAAGTGGCCAAACCCACCTCCTCCACAGACTACTCTTTGCACATCAGCATACCTCTCTGAGATTCCTGCCTTAGCCACAAACTAGACACCCAGAGGTTACAGCATTCAAAGTCAACAACCAGGCCCTTAGCTTACAGCCTGAGAAATTAAGAAATAGAAAATCACAATGGGAAGGAAGGAAGATGAAAAGGAGAAGGGGAAGGCAAGAAAATCGATCTGAGCTTATTATGTAGGTCAAGAACAACCAAATACAGAGGACAACTTGGACTCTTTACCCACACCTGAGACCACAGAAGGAAATATGAACTGGTCTCAAACCCAAATAGCATTCTTGGAGGAGCTTAAGAAAGATTTTAAATACCAAATCAGGGAGGCAGTAGCCAACTTGGAAAAAAGTTTCAGTGAAGAAAACAAATCCTTAAAAAGTAAAATTAGTGAAGTAATTGGAGAATATACCTCCTTAAAAAAGGACCTTCAAAAACTAACTGAAGACTATAATTCACTAAAATTAGAATCAATCAAATTGAAATTCAGAACTCTATGATGCACCAAGAGTCAATCAAACAAAACAAGATGATTGAAAAATTGGAAGAAAATGTAAAATATCTCACTGGAAAAACAACTGACCTAGAGAACAGATCCAGGAGAGATAACTTAAGAATTATTGATCTACCAGAAAGCCATTATGAAAAAATCAGCCTCGACAATATCCTCCAAGAGATTGTCAAAGAAAACTGCCCTGGAGTCCTGGAATCAGAAGATAAAATAGTTATCAAAAGAATTCACCGGAATCCTCCTGAAAGAGATCCAAAATTGAAAGAAAACTCCAAGTAGTCAAATTCCAGAATTACAAGATTAAGAAAAAAATACTGCAAGCAGCCAAAAAGAAACAATTCAAATATCATGGAACTAGTTAGGATCACACAGGAACTAGCAACTTCTACATTAAAAGATCAGAGGGATTGGGATTTGATATTTCGTAGGGCAAGAGAGCTAGGACTACAACCAAGGATTAACTACCTGGCAAAACTGAGCATAATCTTTCAGGCAAAGAGATGGTTGTTTAATGAAATAAGGGACTTCCAGACTTTCCTGATGAAAAACCAGAGCTCAATAGAAAATTTGATCTCCAATTACAAGACTCAAGAAAGACATAAAAAGGTAAACAAGGAAAACACAGACTCACACATACATACATGTACACACCCACACTCATGCACACATGCACATAACTTGGTATGCAACAAGAGCAAAATGTTCACATACCTATATGAGGAGCTGATAACTGTCAATAGTGAAATTTTTATGATCATCATGATCTTCAAAAGGGTTATACATAGATAGAGGGTGTGGTTATGAACTAACTTGAAGATTTAAAAAAATTTTATTAAGGGGATCAAAGGGACTGTAATGGGATAAAAGGAAAGGATGAGATAGGAAAAGGTAAAATATGCCATTTGAAGAAGCTTAAAAACACACTATAGTAGAGGGGAAAGAAAGAGGGAGAGGAACAGCATTCAAACACTATTATCACTGGTTCTGGTTCTGGTTCAAAGAGGGATCAACTTAATAAGTAAAGTTTAAGATTCTAATGTGAATAGACACATAAATTCATTAAATAGAGGAAAAGAAGGAAGGGAGAGGAGCACTGTTTGAAATTTACTCTCATTGGTTTGGTGTCAAACGGGGAGTAACTTACTCTGATAAGTATAAAAACTTATTGTGTCCTATAGGCAATAGGAGGGTAAGAGGGGGATAAAAAGGAAGAGTCTAAAGGGGGGAATTAGAGGGGAGGGAAATAGTAGTAAGGGGAGAGGGTAAGTTAAGAAGGGGTTCACTGGGTGGGAACACTGAGGGAGGGGGTGGTCAAAAGGGAAAATTTCAAGGAGGGGAAGGGAGAAGGAAGAAACAAAAACATAACCAGGGGAGGGAATAGGATGGAGGGGAAGAGACAGATAGTCATCATTACTCTGAATGTGAATGGGATGAATTATTCTATAAAACAGAGGTGGATAGCAGAATGGATTAAAAACCATAATCCTACAACATGCTGTCTACAAGAAACACATTTGAAACAAAGGGATACCCACAGAGTAAAGGTAAAATGCTGGAGTAGAATTTATTATGCCTCAGCTGAAGTAAAAAAAAAAGCAGGGGTAGCAATCCTTATCTCAGATAAAGCAAAAGCAAAAATAGATCTAATTAAAAGAGATAAGGAAGGAAACTATATCCTCAATCGAAAATGAAGCAATATCATTACTTAACATATATGCACCAAGTGGTATAGCTTCCAAATTCCTAGAGGAGAAGTTAAAGGAATTAGAGGAAGAAATAGATAGCAAAACTATACTAGTGGGGAACCTTAATCTCCCCCTTTCTGAACTTGATAAATCTAACCTTAAAATAATCAAGAAAGAAGTTAAGGAGGTGAATAGAATTTTAGAGAGACTAGATTTGATAGATCTCTGGAGAAAACTGAATGGGGATAAAAAGGAATTTACTTTCTTCTCAGCAGTGCATGGTACATACTCAAAAATAGACCACGTACTAGGGCATAAAAACCTCACAATTCAGTGCAGTAAGGCAGAAATATTAAATGCATCATTCTCAGATCATGATGCAATAAAAATTATATGCAATAAATGGCCATGGAAAGATAGACTAAAAACTAATTGGAAATTAAACAATTTAATCCTAAAGAATGAGTGGGTCAAACAAGAAATTATAGAAACAATCAGTAATTTCATTCAAGAGAATGATAATAATGAGACAACATACCAAAATTTGTGAGATGCATTAAAGGCAGTTCTTAGGGGATGTTTTATATCCCTGAGTGCATACATGAATAAATTAGAGAAAAGGGAGGTCAATGAATTGGACATGCTATTGAAAAAGCTAGAAAAAGAACAAATTGAAAATCCCCAATTTAGTACTAAATTAGAAATATTGAAAACCAAAGGAGAGATTAATCAAATTGAAATTAAGAAAACCATTGAATTAATAAATAAAAGTAAGAGCTGGTTTTATGAAAAAAGAACCAATAAAATTGATAGACCCTTAGTCAATATGATAAAAAAAAAGACAGAAGAAAACCAAATTATGAGTATCAAAAATGAAAAGGGTGAATCTACCTCCAATGAAGAGGAAATCAAAACAATAATTAGGAATTATTTTTCCCAATTGTATGCACATAAATATGACAATCTTAGTGAAATGGATGAATATCTACAAAATTACAAGTTGCCCAGATTAACTGAAGAGGAAGTGAATTACCTAAATAACCCCATATCAGAAAAAGAAATCAAACAAGCCATCAATGAACTCCCTAGGAAAAAATCCCCAGGGCCAAATGGGTTTACTAGTGAATTCTATCAAACATTTAAAGAACAATTGATTCCAATACTCTACAAACTATTTGGGAAAATTAGTGAAGAAGCAGTCCTACCAAATTCTTCTTATGACACAAATATGGTACTGATTCCTAAATCAGGAAGATACAAAACAGATAAAAAAAATTATAGACCAATTTCCCTCATGAACCTAGATGCAAAAATTTTAAATAAAATATTAGCTAAAAGACTACAACAACTTATCACAAGAATAATACACTTTTATCAGGTAGGATTTATTCCAGGAATGCAAGGATGGTTTAATATTAGGAAAACCATCAGTATAATTGATCATATCAACAATAAAACTAGCAGAAACCACATGATTACCTCAATAGAAGCAGAAAAGGCTTTTGACAAAGTACAAAGTCCATTCCTATTAAAAACACTAGAAAGTATAGGAATATATCGAGCCTTCCTTAAAATAGTAGATAGCATCTATTTTAAACCATCAGCAAGTGTCATATGCAATGGGGTTAAACTAGAAGCATTTTCAATAAAATCAGGAGTGAAACAAGGGTGTCCACTATCACCCCTCTTATTCAATCTGGTACTAGAAACATTAGCAGTAGCAATTAGAGAAGAAAAAGAAACCAAAGGAATCAAATTAGGCAAAGAAGAGACCAAGCTATCAATCTTTGCAGATGATATGATGATATACTTAGAGAATCCCAGAGAATTAAGTAAAAAACTACTTGAGACAATAAATAAATTTGGCAAAGTTGCAGGATATAAAATAAACCCACATAAATCCTCGGCGTTCCTGTACATCTCTAATGAAACTCAGCAGCAAGAGATAGAAAGAGAAATCCCATTTAAAGTCACTGTAGATATTATAAAATATTTGGGAATCTACCTGCCAAAACAAACCCAGGACCTATATGCTCACAACTACCAAACACTTCTCACACAAATAAAGTCAGATCTAACTAATTGGAAAAATATCAATTGCTTGTGGCTGGGTCGAGCTAATATAATAAAAATGACAATTTTACCCAAACTAAATTATATATTTAGTGCCATACCAATCAATTTACCAAAAAACTACTTTTTAGAGTTAGACAAAATATTAACAAAATTTATTTGGAAGAACAAACGGTCTAGAATATTTAGGGAATTAATGAAAAGAAATGCTAGGGAAGGTAGACTAGCTATACCAGATTTTAATCTGTATTGTACAGCAGCAGTCATCAAAACTGCTTGGTACTGGCAGAGGAGTAGAGTAGTGGATCAATGGAATAGATTGGGTGCACGAGATCCAGCAGTTAATGAGTATAGTAATCTATTGTTTGATAAACCCAAAGACCCCAATTTTTGGGATAAGAATGCACTATTTGACAAAAACTGATGGGAAAACTGGAATACAGTATGGCAGAAACTGGGCATAGATCATTATCTAACACCATATACCAAAATCAAGTCTAAATGGGTGCATGATCTAGGTATAAAGGATGATTCTGTAAGCAATCTGGGAAAGCAAGGAATAGTTTACCTGTCAGATTTGTGGAGAGGGGAAGAGTTTAGGACCAAACAAGAATTATCGAGCACTATAAAATGCAAAATGGATAATTTTGATTACATTAAATTGAAAAGCTTCTGTACAAGCAAAGCCAATGTAACCAAGATCAAGAGGGAGGTGGGAAACTGGGAAAGAATTTTTACAACTTATGTCTCTGATGCAGGATTCATTTCTAAAATATACAGAGAATTGAGTCAAATCTATAAGAATACAAGTCATTCCCCAATTGATAAATGGTCAAAGGATATGAACAGGCAGTTTTCAGAGAAATAAATTAAAGATATCTATAAGCATATGAAGAAATGCTTTAAATCACTATTGATTAAAGAAATGCAAATCAAAACAACTCTCAGGTACCACATCTCTCCAGTCATATTGGCTAAGATGACAAAACAGGAAAATGACAAATGCTGGAGAGGATGTGGGCGAATTGGAACATTAATGCATTGCTGGTGGAGCTGTGAACTTATCCAACCATTTTGGAGATCAATCTGGAATTATGCCCAAAGGGTTATAAATAATTTCATACGCTTTGACCCAGCAATACCACTTCTAGGGTTATATCCCAAAGAGATCATAGAAGAGGGAGGAAGACCCATATGTACAAAAATATTTATAGCAGCTCTTTTCATAGTTGCAAAGAATTGGAAATTAAAGGGGTGCCCATCAATTGGGGAATGGCTAAACAAGTTGTGGTATATGAATGTAATGGAATATTATTGTGCTATAAGAAATGAGGAGGAGACGGATTTCGTATTTACCTGGAGAGGCTTATACAAACTGATGCTGAGTGAGAAGAGTAGAACCAGGAGAAATTTGTACACAATCACAGACAGAACATATGTGTGACGATCAACTATGACAGACAGGACTCTTCTCAGCAATGTAGTGATATAAGTCAATCCCGAAAGACTCATGAAGGAGAGAGATGCCTACATCCAGAGAAATAACTAGAAAGAACTGAGCTTGAATCCTGATGGAAGAAAACTAATTGATCTTTTTCTTTTCATTGTTTGGTTTTATTTCTTCTTTACCATTTTTCATCCCATCTGTTACAATATGCCTTTGTAACTTGACTAATGTCTATTGTGAAAGTATTTGCAGATCCTATACTGGGCTATATGCCATTGTGTGGGGTGGGGGGAGGGAGGGAAGGGGAATTTGAAACTCAAGGAACTATGGAATTGAATCTTGTAAACTAAAAATAAACAAATAAATTTTTAAAAAAGATGGGGAAAGGGGGTAACTTAATGGAGTAGCATGAAGAAATACAGTAAGGTCTTCCTTCATTCCTCCCTTTTCTTCCCCTTACCCATGACTCCTACAAACAGATCCAGAAAATGCACTGCCCTGAGTCCCAATTTTAAAAACTTTTTTTAGACACACACACATACACACATCATTTTTCCAGCCTGACTGACATACGGACACGGAGAGATTTGTTTCTGGTCAACACAAAGATAGACTGTGCACCAGGATAAAAAATCATCCCAAATCCAATATAGAGGGTTTTAACCTTGTGTAGGGTACACGGACATGTACCAATTGGAAGCTCTACCAATCAGTACTCAATTATGGGTCATAGATCCAGTCTTAACTCAGGAGGGGACCTGTACCCAGGGGCGGCTTTTCAGGTAAGGGATGATCATAGGCCCTAGGCTGTAAGATAAGCAAGGAGCAACTTCAGAAATGAACAGCAGCTATTTGTTTCTAACACCTAGGAACAGAGTGGGTTTTCAGTTCTAGCTTCTATCTGAGTCTGAAACCTACAGAGGAATTACCAGGGAAGGAGTCACAAACAAATGAAGAACGTGAGGTTCTATCACTCTGAACTAGCAGGGTTTTCCAATTGACTAACAGTGGTAGAGTTCATCTGCAGCAATCTACTAAAACTTCAAATAGAGAAAACCCAAAAGCCTTTTTCTTAGACCCAAATCTAAGTCAGAAACTTTCAGAGCTCAGATGAGGGGAGAGAGTGAGCAGTGATCAGGTTTTGCCCTGTATCATACCACTTTGGGAGAACTAAAAGTTTGTAGGTCCTCAGTCTAAGTTGTCCCCAAAATACTGAAATAACATAATTCTCAACACCACAAGAAAGCAGGAGAAGGATCATGCAAGACATTTCCTCTAGAAGTGCACAAAGCCTAACCCTAACATAAATTCTAATGCCATGAGGTAGGTTGGGAAAATGAAAAGTCCCACCATTACTGTGCTAACACTTCCTGTCAAGACACAAGTGCAAAAGAGAATGACCCCAAAACAACTACAAGCAAAGACTCAAAGAAAAATATAGCTTAAGCACAAATCCAAATAGAATTCTTTGGATAAATGAAGTAAGAGTTTAAAAAAAAGAATGCAAATTTTTTTATTAATTTAATGAGAGCAATAAAGGAAAAAATGGAAAAGAAATTAGAGCTATAAAGAATTGGAAAGAGAATGAACAATTTGGCACAAGAGGTACAAAATCTTGCCCAAGCAACCAACTCCCTGAAAATTGGAAGAGATGAAGTAGAAGTCAATAACTCCATGAAGCAACAAGAAATATTAAAATTAAGTCAAGGGACCAAAAACATAGAAGAAAATATAAGGTATCTGATAACAAAATCAACTTACACAGAAACAAGATCAAGGAGAAAAAAAATTAAGAATCATTGAACTACCTGAATGCCATACACAAAACAAAAGATCCTGACCATCATATTTCAAGAAATTGTAAAACTACACCATTCTCTTGGAACTAGAAGGCAAAAGGAAAATAGAATCAACCAGCTGCCTCTTGAAAGAAACCCTAAAATGAAAATTCCCAGGAACATTGTAGCCAAATTCCAGGATTTCTAAGTCAAAGAAAAAATATTTTGCAAGCGTCCAGAAAAAAACTATTCAAGCACCCAGGATCCACAGTGAGGATCACATAAGATCTAACAATCATAACTATACAGGAGTAAAGAGTTTTGAATATGATATTATAGAAGATGATGGACATAGGCTTAGAACCATAAATAACTTACATAATCAGACTGAGTATAATCCTATGCAGAGGAATATTGACCATTAATTAAATAGAGGACTTCCAAGCATTACTACTTAAAAGATCACAACTTCACAGAAACTTTGAAGTGCAAACAAAGGAGTGAAGAGAAAGAGGAAAAGGTAAACTTGAACCAACAACTGTAAGGGACTAAACAAAACTAAATTGTTTCTATTCTAATATGGTGAGATGATAAATGTGTTGCCTTTGAACCCTATCATTATCAGGAATGATAGAATCTAATTAGACAAAGATTCTGTTGAGAACCTCTGAGAGGTTTTGTTATTCCTTGATAATCCTAAAAGAATAAGGGAAAGAAAAGGGGAAGAGGAATATACTAGGGAGAAAGGAAGAGGAAAGTTACAGGAAAAATATTCCATATAACTGGGACACAAGTAGAAGCCACAAGTGGGGCAACCTGCAGCCTCAAGGCCACACATGGCCCTCTGAGTATTCAAGTTCATCCCTTTGACTGAATTCAAACTCCACAGAACAAATTCCCTTAATAAAAGTATTTTTTCTGTAAAACTTGGATTCAGTCAAAAGGCCACACCCAAGGACCTAGAAGGACTGGAGGTCACAGGTTCCCCACCCCTGAAAGGAAGAGGAAGGGGTGAGGAGAGTAGCTGACACTTGAACTCCACTCTCCTATACAAAAGAAGGAAATACACACACACACACACACACACACACACGTGCACACACACACACATACACACAAACACAAATGCACTGGGTACAGAAATACATTCCATTCAACAGAGAAACAGAGGAATTAGAAAGGATAATTAGAGGAAGGACAAATTGAAGGAGAAATTATTCCTAAACATAAACTTTAAATTGGGAAGAACAGAAACACTTATAGTAGCTCTTTGGTGGCAAAAATTGGAAACTAATGGGGTACCCATCAACTGGGAAATGGTTGAACAATTTATGGGGTAAGAATATGATGGAGAACTATTGTGTGGCAAGAAATGATGATGGGAATAGCTTCAGAGAAATCTGGGAAAACTTGTATGAACTGATATGGAGCTAAGTGAGTAGAAACAGAATTGCTTATACAATGACAATATTATAAACACAACTTTAAAAGAGCTAGGAACTATAACCATCATAATGATCAACCATGAATCCAGAGGACTCCTGATGAAACATACTATGCATCCCGTGATAGAGAGGAGGACTTGGAGTGCAGAATAATACATACTTGATTTTTATGAACATGATCAATATAGAAACTTGTTTCACTTGACTATACTTATTTGTAAAAGGGTGTTGTTGTTTTTTTCTCATCAGCAATTCTCATTGTTTCCATCCCATAAATTATCCAGAGGAAATATCTCTCCATCCAGTAGGCTGTGTAATACATTATGCCCTGTCTATGCCTTTAAAACCCTCTCACAGTTAAGAGATATAAAATAGCAATGATGTTTAAATAATGACTTTAATTATGTTTATCTTTAATATTCTTTTTTATTTTGAGTTCCAGATTCTTTCCATCCCTCTTGCCCCTCCCCATCCATTGAGAAACTTATGCATGTGAAGTTCTGCAAAACATATTTCTGTATTAGCTATGTTGCAAGAAGAAAACAAGAAAAATAAAAAAGTGAAAATGTGCTTCAATCTGCAATCATCAGTCCTCTCTAGAGAAAGATAGTATTCTTTTTCATGGGTCCTCTGGAATTGTCATAAATCATTATATTGATCAGAGAAGCTTAGCCTTTCATAGTTTATGCTCATTGTAATACTACTATTACTGGGCATAATGTTCTCCTGGCTCTGTTCACTTCGTTTTTCATCAGTTAATATGCCTTTCCAGGTTTTTCTGAAATCATCCCCCTCATCATTTCTTATTAGCACAGTAGAATTCCATTGCAATCACACTTGTCCAGCCATTCCCCAATTGATGAGCATCCCCTCAATTTCCAATTCTTCATCACTAGAAAAACATATAAATATATTTGTACAAATAGGTCATTTTCCTTTTTCATTTATCTGTTTGGGATACAGACACAGTAATGGTATTGCTAGGTCAATGGCCATGTACAGTTTTACACCTTTTGTGTGTAGTTACAAATTGTTCTCTGGAATGGTAGACAGGTTCACAACTCCATAACAGTATATGTGTCCCAATTTTTCCACATCTACTCTGGCATTTCTGTTTCCTTTTCTATCACATTAGCCAGTCTGATAGGTGTGTGGAAGTACCTCAGACTTCTTTTAACTTTAATTTCTCAAATCAATAGTAATTTAGTGTGTTTTTCAGATAATTATTTGACTTCTATTTATTTGATTTTTATATAATAGCTTTGATTTCTTTTT
The DNA here is from genome assembly GCA_011680675.1 of Gymnobelideus leadbeateri. Classification (NCBI taxonomy): domain Eukaryota; kingdom Metazoa; phylum Chordata; class Mammalia; order Diprotodontia; family Petauridae; genus Gymnobelideus; species Gymnobelideus leadbeateri. The sequence continues at coordinate 433,839 of WOXC01010121.1, read as the reverse complement.
TTAAACAAATGCTTTATTAACTTCTGTTTTACATCATTCATTTCCGAAATATTTTGAGTTACAGTTTTTTTCCCCGTTTTTCCCCTACCCACCATCCCAGAATAGCAGTCCCACAAGACATCACTTCCTCCACCCTGCTCTCTCCCATATCTTCTCCCATACCCCCTTGGACTTTCCCATTAGAGCAAGGTGAATCTCTGTGCCCCAATGCCGGCACACTTTATGTCCCAATTACATTCAAAATAGTATTAATATAGTATTTATATATATTTGAAACATTTAATTTTAAGACCTCGAATTTCAGGTCCATTCCCTTCCTCCCTTGTCACTCATTCCCTCTGGGAAGATAAGTAATTCAGTATATGTTGTACATGTCTAGCTATGCAAAACATTACCATAGTAGATATAGTGTACCAGGCTGCTTATAATTCCCTCCCACTCATCCCACCCCCCCCACCTGGTCCATTCCCTACTTGATCCTGTCCCTCTTCTATAGTGGGTACTTCCAACCTCCCCTCCCCCCAAGAATGTCCTCCCATCCATCATCCCCCCTCTCATCCCCCTTCCCCCTATTCTGCTGCAGGTTGAGATATCCCATTTAGTATGTATGTCATTCTCTCCCTGAACCAAATTCAATGAGAATGTGGTTTTGCCTTTTTGCCTTCCTATTCTCCCCCTCCCTTGCAGCCACTTCCCCTTGCTTCTTCTACATGAGATAGTTTACCCTACCCTGTCTCTCCCCATCTCCTCTTGCCACTTTTCTCTCTCACCTCATAATTTCACCCCTTGAGTATCCTCCCTTCCCAACAAATTCAACCTATGCCCTCTATCCATATATAACTGTAAACATATACACACACATTCACATATGTATTCATATGACCACACACCCTTCTTCCATTATTTTCATACTGAGAAAGATATCATCAGTCACAGTTATTGCTTTTCCATATAGGAATGTAAATAGGTTAACTTTGATAAGTTCCTTTTGATTTCTTTTCCCTGATTACCTTCTCAGGCATCTCTTGCTTCTTGTGTCTGGATATCAAATTTTCTCTTCAACTCTGGTTTTTTCCTCAAGAATGCTTGAAAGTCCTCTATTCCACTGAATGACCATATTTTCCCCTGAAACAAAATACTCAGTTTTGCTGGGTAGGTGACCCTTGGGTTCAGTCCCAGCTCTTTTGCCCTCTGGAATATCATATTCCACGCCCTTCAATCCCTCAGTGAAGAAGCTGCCAGGTGCTGCACTATTCTGATTGTGTTTCCACAATATTGAAATTGTTTCTTCCTGGCTGCTTGTAGTATTTTCTCCTTGATCTGGGGATTCTGGAACCTGGCTATAATATTCCTGGGAGTATTCTTTTTGGGGTCTTTTTCAGGAGGTGATTGGTGGATTCTTTCAACCTCTATTTTGTCCTCTGGGTCTAAAACATCAGGGCAATTTTCCTTGAGAATTTCTTGAAGGATGATTTCTAGGTTCTTTCTTTGATCATGGCTTTCAGATAGTCCAATAATTTTGAAATTGTCTCTCCTGGATCTATTTTCCAGGTCAGTGGTTTTTCCCATGACATATTTCATATTGCCTTTTATTCTTTCATTTGTTTGGATCTGCTTGACAGCATCTTGATTTCTCATAAAGTCATTAGCTTCCATTTGCTCCAGTCTAACTCTGAAGGAATGGATCTCCTCAGTGAGTTTTTGAGATTCTTTTTCCATCTGGCAAATTCGACTTTTTAAGGCATTCTTCTCCTCATTGCCCTTTTGGGCCTCCTTTGCCATTTGAGTTAGTCTATTTTTTAAGGTGTTGTTTTCCTCAGTCAGGCTGTTGACCCTCATTTCATATTTTTCCTGCATCCTTCTCCTTTCTCTTCCCAATTTTTCCTCCACTTCTCTTATTTGATTTTTAAAGTCCTTTTTAAGGTCCTCTATGGCCTGTAACCCACTCATATTTTCCTTTGGAGCTTTTGGAGCAGAATTTCTGACCTCACAGTATGCTTCCTGTTCCATGCTTTGATCCTCATTGCCCCCAAAATAGAAGTCTAATGTTTCATTTTTCTGTTTATTTTGTTTCCTTTGCCTTGGCATGTTGCCACTTAATTACTTGACTTTTCAGCTTGTTGCCACAGTAGGACTCTGACACTAAATAGGGGAGCTTCCGTCCCGAACGTGTAGGGTCTTCACAACTTCTGTTTCTGGCAAGCCGGATACCCCACGACCTCCACCCCAGACTACAATCCAGATCCAGGGAGGTTAAAGCAAGAGCGATTACCCTCCAGGGCTGATCGCTGGATCTCCCTACAGTTTGCAGGCCAGGAGCTGGAGCTGCCACTGAAACCTGCAAAATGGTGTGTCTGCTCAGTGGCTTCTAGCCCCCAGGGGAGGAAGCCTACACATTCCCCAAATAATGGTCCCAAAGTCCATAGGGCACTAACCTCTCACTTTGTCCTAGCCATGTCTGTGTTGACAATTCTGGAATCAACACAGCTGTTGGTGTTCTGGGGTCCCTCCAGCCAGCTGCTGGCCTGGCCACCCTGGGGCTAAAACCGAGGCTCACAGGGACCTGGGCTCAGCTCTCTGTGAGCTGTGCTGCTGGCTCCCAGAGTGCTGCGCTGGTCCTTCCTGCAGGGCTGCTGGGCTGTCCTCAGAGGGAGGTTAGCTTCTCTGTGTCATTCTGTGGGTGGTGGGGCTCCAGAAGTTGTTCAGAGTCCCCTTTTTTCATAGTTTGGAGGTGATCTGGGGGGAGAGAGCCTTGGTTGTGCTGTTTCTACTCTGCCATCTTGGCTCCACCCCACTCTGCTGGATAGGTTTGATTTCTTATTAAAAGTGCATTTCATATCTTTTGGTAATTTATCAAGTAGGGACTGACTTTTTTTTTTTATAAATTTGCCTCAATTCCTTTTGTATTTCAGAAATTGGGCATTTATCAAGGAAGTCTAATATAATTTTTTCCTAGTTTCCTACTTTCCTTCTGATTTTGGCTATGTTGATTTTGTTTCTGCAAAAGCGTTTTAAATTGTATATAATCAAAATTATCCATTTTTACCTCCCATTATCCACGCTATCTCATATTTGGTCATAAATTCTTTCCTTATCCACATGTCTTAGAGATAATTTTTTCATACTCCCCTAATTTGTTTATAGCACCCTTTATATCTAAATCAGGCACCCATTTGGACCTTTATCTTGATATGCAGTATGAGATGTTGGTCTATGCCTCATTTCCACCAGACATTTTCAATTTTCCCAAAATTTTCATTGAATATTGAGCTATTATCACACACACACACACACACACACACACACACACACACACACACACACACACACCCCACACCCCACACCCCAGTTGAATTTGGGGGTTTATCAAATACAAGCTTGGTATTGCCATTTATTTCTACATATTGTAAATATAATCCATTCTACTGATCAACAACACTATTTCTTGACCAGTACCAGGTTGTTTTGAGGCTTACCTCTTTGTAATATAGTTTAAAATCTGGTATTGCTAGGCCACCTTCCTTCACTTTTTTTAAATTGATTTCCTTGATATTCTCGAACTTTTGTTTTTCCAGATGAATTTTGTCAGTTTTTTTTTCAGCTTCATAAAATAATTCTTTCTTTGGTAATTTGATTGGTATGACACTGAACATGCAAATTAATTTAGGTAGAATTGTCATTTTATTATGTTGGTTCAACCTACCCATGAGCAATTAATATTTCTCCAATTTTTAGAATTGTTTTTTTTTATTTAATTGAAAAATATTTTGTAATTGTGTTCATATGGTCTCTGTGTGTGTCTTGAGAGGTAGACTCCCAAGAATTTTATACTGTCTGCTGTTGGAGTGGTTGGGGTTTTGTTGGCTTTTTTTTTTGGAGGGCAATTAGGGTTAAGTGACTTGCCCAAGGTCATATGGCTAGTTTTTGTGTTAAGTGTCTGAGGTCAGATTTTAACCCAGGTCCTCCTGAATCCAGGGCTGGTGTTCCATTCAGTGCACCAGCTAGCCACCAGTCTACAGTTGTTTTAAATGAAACTTCTTTTTTTTCTTCCTACAGGTTTTTATTGGTTAATTCATAGCAATGTTAAAAATTTGTGTGGGCTTATTTTAATTCCTGAAACTTTATTAATATTGTTGATTGTTTCAGTTATCTTTTTAGTTGATTCTCTAGAGTTCTCTAAGTATATCCTCATATAATCTGAAAAAAAAGTGATAGTTTTGTTTCCTCATGGCTTATTTTTACTCTGTCAATTTCTTTTTCTTCTCTTATTGCTATAGATAGCATTTCTAGTACAATATTGAATAATAATAATGATAAGAAATATTTTTACTTCACCTCTGATCTTGCTGAAAATGCTTCTAATTTAAGCACATTGCAGATAATTCTTGCTCTTGGTTTTACATAGATACTAATCACTTTTTAAAGGGCTCCATTGATCATAAGGATCATAAAAATCAGAATTTTTAATGGAAATGGATGTTGTATCTTGTCCAAGGCTTTTTCTGCATCTATAGATATAATCATATATAGATAAAATTGGTTTTGTTGTTTTTGTTATCAATGTGGTCAATTATGTCAAGTGTTCTTAATCATGAACCAACCCTGTATTCCTCATAAGAATCCCACCAGATCATAATGCATGATCTTTGTGATAATATTGCTATAATCTTCTTGCTAGTGTTTTATTTAACTTTTTGTATCTATATTCATTAAAGAAATTGGTCTATAGCTTTCTTTCTGTTTTCATTTTCTATGGTTTATATGTCAAAAACTATATTTGTGTCAGAAAAGTAATTCGGTAGAACTATCTCTTTACCAATGATTTCAAATAGTTTATATAGTATTGGAAGTAATTATTCCTTAAATGTTTGGTAGAATTCACTTCTAAATTCATCTGGTCTTGGGCGTTTTTTCTTAGAGGGGGTTATTTATGGCTTGCTTAGTTTTTTTCTAAGATAGATTTTTTAAGTTTCTAAACTTTATTTTAGACTTAAATACAAAATAAGAAAAGAAAACATGGTGACATGTATGCAGCAGGACAAAAGAGAAGATTTGATATAAAACAATAAATTTCCATTTCAAGAAAACCTGTAGGGGTGGCTAGGTGGAAAAGTGAATAGAGCACTGGCCCTGGCGTCAGGAGGACCTGAGTTTAAATCTGGACTCAGTCACTTTAGAGAGAGAGAGAGGGAGAGAGAGAGAGAGAGAGAGAGAGAGAGAGAGAGAGAGAGAGAGAGAGAGAGAGAGAGAGAGAGAACCAGCCATGTGACCTTGGGCAAGTTGCTTAACCCCAATTGCCCTCCAAAAGTTAAAAAAAAAAACTTATGCAATAAATACTATTCATTGTTTTCAAAGTTGTCCAACTTTGCTTTCTTGTAGGTTTTCTTTTGTTCTCTGCTGTGCACTTTTATTTCATTCCACCAAGAAGATTATAATTAAACATACACACACACACACACAAACACATTCACATATACACACACATACACATATACATAGATATCTATAAACATATATATACACAAACACACTCACACATTTATTTCCAATTGTCACCTGTTTCTCTGAAAGTGGATAGCATCTTCCTTCATAAGTCAAATCTTTCCATGTTTTTTTCTAAATCAACCAGGTCATCATTTTCTACACCACAGCAATACTCCAACCCAATCACATTCTATCAGAGAGCATGTCTGTAAAATTTTTCCCAATTTTTATTCATGGCTGCATAGATTTTATTTGTAGTATAAAATTTTCATTTTAAAATAAACAAAATTATCCATTTCACACTTTAACAATGCTCTCCCCTTATAATATAGTTTAAGGTCTGCTACTACTGAATCTTTTTACATCTTTTTTTCCCCTGGTTTTCTTGCAGTCCTGACCTTTTGTTCTTACAAATGAACTTTGTAATTTTTTTCTAACTCAGTAAGATAATTGTTTAGTAATTGAATTGGGATGGCATTACATAAATAGATTAGTTAGGAAAATTTGACATTTTAATAAATACATTGGATTTCCTACCCATGAACAATAAATATTACTTCAGTTTTTTAGATCTGACTTTATTTGTAAAAAAAAAAAGTGTTTTATGTTTATGTTCATATAGGTTTTGTGTCTGTTTTGGCAGGTATACTCTCAGGTAATTTATACTCTCTAGTTATTTTAAATGGCTTAAAACAATGTCAAATAATATGACTGACACAGTGTGGTTTCCTTATTTTTCTCTTTTGATTAAATATATTTTAGCTTTAAATTTGTCTGAGATCATGATTACTACCCCTACTTTTTTTTTTACATAATAAATTCCACTCCTGATCTTTATGTTATGTTTCTGTGTATCTCTCATTTTATAGCATTTCCTGGAAACAAAATATTGTTGAATTAAAAATTTTAGCCTGCTCTCAGTTTCCATTTTATGAGTAAATTTATCCCATTCACATTATAAACTATAATTACTTGTTGTATATTTGCTTCCCTCCTATTTTCCTTCACTATCCTTCTCACCCCATTCCTGCCCCTCCTCAACCTTCTGCTTTACTTCAACCCACTACCTTGCCCTCCTATTCCTTAAACTGCCCACCCCTACAAGAGTCCTTCCTTTAACCTCTCCCCTTACCTTATCTCTGCCCTCTGATTTTTCTCTGAATTTAGAAGACTTTTATACCTTTCTAAATATGTATGTTGCTCTCTCTTTAAACCATTCCAAAAGAGAATAAGTTTTCAGCACGACCCACCCTCCCCCCCACTAGCTTCTTCTGTATCATTTTTTCCTTTTATGCCTCATTTGTATGAGATATTTGTTCCTTTTTATCTTTCTTTACACAGTTTTTTTTTAGAATAACCCCATCATACTCAGCTCAGCCCAAGTCCAAACTACCCAAATAAAAATGACAGTCATAAAAGAACTGATAATATTTTCATATATAAGAAGCAAACAATTTGACCATATTTAGTCCTTTATAATTGGTCCTTAATGTTTACCTTATGTTTCTCCTGGATGTTATATGTCAAATTTTCCCTTAAATTATGCTATTTTTTTTCACAAATACCCGAAAGTCTTTCAATTCATTAAACATTGTGTTGTTTGTTTGGTTTTTTTTTTTTTTAGATTCAGGATAATACTTAATTTTCCTGGGTAAGTTACCCTTGGTTGTAACCCAAGTTCTTTTGCTCTATGAAATATAGTATTACAAGATCTACAGTCCTTCAAAAAAATAGCTGTGAGGTCTTGTGTAATCCTTATTGTACCTCCACACTTAAATTGCTTTTATTTTCTTCTTGCTTCCAATATTTTCTCCTTAACCTGGAAACTTTGAAATTTGGCTATGATAGTCCTGTAAGTTTTCCTCCTGGGATCTCTTTAAGGTGGTGATGAGTAGGTTTTTTCTATTTTTGCTTTGCCTTTTTGTTCTAGAACTTCAGAGCAATTTTCCTTGATAGTGTCTTATAATATTGTATCAAGATTCTTTTTTAATCATAATTTTCAGGCAATCCAACTATTCTTTTTTTTAAAGCAATTGGTTTAAGTAACTTGCTCAAGTTTACATGGCTAGTTATTATTTATGTGTGGGTGCTCATTTTCTGAGGCTGGATCTGATCTCAGGTCATCCCAACTCTGAGGCCGGCACTCTTACTCACTGTGCCACCTAGCCACCCCAGTCCAACTATTCTTATATTATTTCCCCTCAAAATGTTCTCCAGATCAATTGTTTTACTGATGAGGTGTTTCATATTCTTTTCTGTTTTTTCATTCTTTTGATTTTGTTTTATTATTACTTGGTGTCTTAGAATGTCATTTATTTCCCTTTTCCCAATTCTAGTTTTCAAGGAATCATTTTCTTCCTTAAGTGTTTAATTCTCTTTGCTGAGTTTCTTTTCATTATTTTCTTGATTTTCTTGTACTGCTCTTATATTGTTGGGTTTTTTTCCCTAAATTTTCCTTGATCTCTCATTTAATTTTTAAAGTCATTTTAAAGTTCTTCCAAGAACTCTTTTTGTGCTTGGAACCATTTAACATTTCTCACTGAAAAATTAGTGTATTTTAGGCCCATTATCTTCCTCTGAATATAAGCCCAGACCTTTTGTATCTCCATAGTAGCTGCCATTCTTGGGTTCTTTCTCCTTTGCTTACTCACTTTTTTCTATTTTTTTTTTTAGCAACTATTAGTGTCATCAAATTCTAGTCCTGACGTACAGGGAATGATGCTTGAAACCTCAGGTCCTTCTTACCGTTATTTTCTGAGATCTGTCCCAGGACTCAACCTTGAGCTCTCTTCTCTCCTTCTAAGCCCCAGGTCATGCTGTTCTGCAAATGATCTTGCTCCCTTTGGTCTCTCTCGTGGCTGCAAACTACAGTTTTCCTCTCTTTGAACTGAAACCACAGACTCTGCTCTCCTGCAAATATCCATAGCCAGCAGGATCCCCATCCCTCTGCTACTGCATTCACTATATATATATACTAGCTCCTTCTTCCCCATAGTGGCAGTGTCTGGTCTGCACAGCTGTGCTTAGCTTCCCTCAACAGTGGAAGGTCCTTCAGTCTTCTCTTGCTCAGCAGTTGGACCCCGACATTGTCTGTGAGACGAAAGTTTCTAAGGCTGAGGCTGTCTTCCAACCTCAGCTGCCCCCAGGGTTTGTTCTTCATTGATTCCTCAGAGTTGGAACCTCTTCCACTGAAGGTCAGGTCTTTCCTGAGTTCTTCTTAGGTTGTCTTAGAAGAACAACTACTTTACCCTAACTTTTGTTTATTTCTGCTGCTCTATGTTCCCTCTGCGGCAACATTCTTTTTCTGTGAAGGGAATTTAGAGAGCCAAAAGTTTTCAGAACTATTTTGCAATCTTCCCAGAATCCTCTCCCTCTAAGATAGTTGTTTTGGTATTCTATTTCCTCTTCTGTTAATCTGGGAAGTTCATAATTTTGTAAACATTCATCCTTTTCACTTAGATTGTCGGTTTTATTGCCATATAATTGGGCAAAATAGCTCCTAATAATTGCTTTAATTTTATCTTCATTGGTGGTGCATTCACACTCTACTTTTGATCATGGTAATTTGGTTTTCTTCCTTCTTTTTTAAATCAAATTATCTATTTTATTGGTTTTCTCACATAAAACTAGCTTCTAGTTTTATTTATTAGTTCAATATGTTTTTGCTTACAATTTTATTAAACATTCTTTTGAATTCCAGGATTTCTGTTTTGGTGTTTACTTGAAGATTTTTAATTTTTTTAGTTATTTCTTAGTTGCAAGCCCAAGTCATTGATCTGATCTTTCTCTCTTTCTCTATTATTGATTGTATTTAGAGATATAAATTTTCTCCTAAGTACCACTTTAGCTGCATCCCCCAAATTTTGGAATGTTATCTGATTGTCATTCAATCTTTAAGATTAGGTTAGTTTACAATTAATTTTTAATCTATATTTCCATAGCCCTTTATTGAATGTAATTTTTATTGCATTATGGTCTCAAGAGAGTACATTTAGTATTTCTGCTTTTCTGCATTTGTGTGTTATATTTTTATATCCTAATACATTATCAGTTTTTGTGAAGATGCCAAATACAGTTGAGAAAAAAGAACATTCTATTCCCATTCCATTTTCTCCAGAGGCCTATCCTAGCTAACTTCTATAAAATTCTATTCATTTCCTTAACTCTTTCATTCTTTTCAATTTTATGGCTAGATTTGTCTAGTTCTAAGAGGGGTAAATTGGAGACCCCAACTAGTATTTACTATTTCCTCCTGTAACTCATTTAATTTTCCCTTTAAGAATTTGGATAGGGGGAGGGAACTATCCAGGAAAAAATGAGCGGGGGTTAGATAAGAGATGGAAGGGCCGAGCGGCCCAGGTTAGCTTTAAGAATAGCTCTACTACAACTGTGATCCATAATGTAACTGTAACTACATAATGTAACTCTGCCGGAGTTGTTTAGGAGCAGGAGGAAGCCAATGGCCCAGATCTGCCTGTATGTTTTCTGGTTCCTGACCATTCAGATATCGATCTTGGATGTCCTGGATGTTTCATCAGGGTACCCCAAGCTTTGGTACAATTTAACTGCAGCCTCCTACCCTGAACTGAAAAAGTTCTCGTATACAATCCATGGCTACTTAAATAACAGGAAATTCCTGTCCTTGGACAGCAAGAGTCAAAATGTGGATTTGAAATCACTGGAGAAAGAAGATATTGAGTATCTCATAAAGAAGGAGAAGGAGCTAGAAGAAATCCTTTGGTTCATTGATCAAAATAGTGAGAAGAAAAAACTTCTCATACTCTACAGGTCATTCTGGGCTGTGAACTCCAAATGAATGGCTATGTAAGGGCCTTCTGGAACTGCAGATATAATGGACAAGACTTCCTCAATTTATCCCTGGAAAACCTGACCTGGACAGGAGCCAGTCCTGAGACCCAGCAAGTCAAAAAAATTTTGGAGAATAACAAATCCCAACTGGATATCCGGACCTATGTTCTGGGGCACTGTCCTGCTTATCTCAGGAAGTACCAGAGGCAAAATCCAGAAGACACAGAGATGGCCATGTCTATCTTACATCTACCCAGTCCTACAACATCTGGGAGCATGCCCACTGGAACCAACAGTAGAGCTTTCACTGGAATTGTTACTGTCATCTCCATCATAATTCTTGCAGTTGTCAGATGATGGAAAACTTTTGAAGGCCTTTCACCTATGGAACAAGGATCCATTCCTCATCAAGGAGAAACATAACTGAATAGGAATACATGGAGTCCTTTTCCATCAGAGCAACCTTTCTCCAATAAAAACTCTGAAGAGACATTTAAACAACAATCCTGTCACAACATTCCAGCTTAAATGGGGAATAGAACCACTCTCCAAAAGTCTTAAATGACAACCATTACTTGTCAAATTCCCTATCAGTACTGTAGTATAACGGGCAGCTAAGGGGTGACAATGGATAGAATGCTGGGTCTGGAGTCAGGCAAAAACTAAATTCAAATCCAGGTTAAAAAAAATACGTGTCTAAACAACAACTGTATTGTTAATCTACCTGCTAACTTCTCTTCCCCTCTTGTTTCTCTACTCTTCCTTTCTTTGTATTCTTCATGTAATAAATGCCTACTGCTTTTTAATTTATTAAACTTTCCTTATTGTTTCAAAAAAAAGACTTTGGATACTATGCCACTTGGTGCATATATGTATACTATTGACATTATATCATTTTCTATGATACCTTTTAGCAAAATGTAGGTTTCCTAATTATCTCTTTTAGTGAGGTCTGTTTTTGCTTTTGCTTGTCTAGATTACTACCACTGTCTTTCTTACTTTATATGAAACATAATAGATTCTGCTCCAGACCCTTATTTTAACTTTGTGTGTCTTTCTGCTTCAAATGCATTTCTCATAAACAACTCTTGTTGGATTCTGTTTTCTAATTCTGCTCTCAGCTTCCATTTTATTAGTGAGTTATCCTATTCACATTCACAGTTATGATTACTAATAATGTATTTTCCTCCAATGTATTTTTCCTTTATCTTTTTCTTTTTTTTATCCTTTCCCTCCTGTAAAGTGTATTTTGTTTATGACCCCTGTCTCTCTTAACCTGTTCTCATTCTTATCCTTTTGCCTTCCTACTCCCCCATTGGGTTAGAGGGATTTTTCTACCCAGCAGAATGTGTATGTATAGTCTCCTTTCTTCTTTGAACCATTTCAGATAAGAGTGAAATTCAAGCATTGCCCGCACCATTTTCTCCTCCATTATAAAAATTCTTCCTTGCATGCCCCTTTTATGTGTAATAACTTTCCTCGTTCTTCCTTTCCCTCCCTCTTTCTTTCAGTCCATCCATCTTTCTTACCTCTCTCTGTTTTTTTTTTTTTCAAATCAACCCAACATAATCAACTTACACCTTTGTCCTTGTAGACTCTTTATCACTGCCCCAATGATCAAAGAGTTCTTGGGACCTACATGTATCATCTTCCCAGATAGGAATTTAAACAATTTTAACCTTTTTAAGTCCCTTAAGATATTCTTTTATGTTTACTTTTTTAGGCTTCTCTTGAGTATTATGTTTGAATGTCAAATTTTCTTTTCATCATCAACCATCAGAAAGGTTTGAAAGTTCTCTATTTCATTAAACATCCATTTGTCCCCCAGGGATTATACTCAGTTTTGTTGGGTAGGTTATTCTTTGTTGCAATCCTAACTCTTTGCTGTCTGGAGTATCATATTCTTTTTTTTTTTTTTTTGAGGGCAATCGGGGTTAAGTAACTTGCCCAAGGTCACACGGCTAGGTTTTTGTTTGTGTGGGTTAAGTGTCTGAGGCCAAATCCGAACTCAGGTCCTTCTGACTCCAGGGCCGGCGCTCTACTCACTGCGCCACCTAGCGGCCCTTGGAGTATCATATTCCAAGCCCTCCCCTACTTTTGTTATGGTACCTGCTAAATCTTGTGTGGTCCTAACTGTGACTCTATGGGGTTTGAATAGTTTCTTTCTGGCTGTGTGAAGAATTTTCTCCTTGACCAGAGTGTTCAGATATTTGGCTATAATATTCATTGGGGATTTTCATATTGGGATTTCTTTAAGGAATTGATTGATGAATTCTTTCAGTTTCTGTTTTGTCCTCTAGTTCTAAAGTATTGGGACAATTTTCCTTTATTATTTATTGAAATATTATCTTTATGTTCTTTTTTCATCATGGCATTCAGGTTGTTCAATAATTCTTAAATCATCTGTCCTCAACTTTTTACTAGGTAAGTAGTTCTTTCAATGAGATGTTTCAAATTTTCTTTCATTTTTTCATTATTTTGACTTTTATTGTTTCTTGATATGTCATGGAATCATTAGCTTCCACTTGCCAAATTCTAATTTTTAAGGTATTATATTTTTCAGTGAGTTTTTGTTCCTCTTTCTTTTTCCATTTGGCTGATTCTGCTTTTTAAGGATCTATTTTCTTCTATATTTTTATTGTGCCTCATTTACTATTTTGGCAGTTCTGTTTTTTAAGCAATTATTTTCTTCAGTGAGGTATTGTACTTATTTTACCATTTGGTCAATTCTGTTTTTTAAGGAGTTATTTTCTTTAGTATCTTTTGTGCCTCTTTGGAAATTGGACACATGCCCAACAAAAATATCTAAAAATGCTAATGAAAGAAAAAAAAGTAAAACTTTTTTTTAAATCAAAAGAGAAGTGGAGAAAAAATGGAAAAAGAATAGGGAGCAATGCAAGAAAATTATGAAAAGAAATCAGCTTGGTAAAAGACTCACAAAAGAATGAAAATGAAAAAAATGAAAGAATCCAAATAGCAGCCCTGAGCTAAACAAGGCTGGCAAATGAAGGTCAGCTTACTGAAGTTGGAGCTGGATACATGTTTTTCTGGAGTGGTCACATTGAAGGGGAGCACTATGAAGCTGGTATAGGTTTTGCAATCAAAACTAATCTAATCAACAAGCTTGTATGCCTACCAAAAGGAATGAATGACGCCCATGACTATGGGATTGCTACTTGCAGGAAAATGTCATATCATCATCATCATTGCCTATGCTCCCACCATGATGAACCATGATGAGGTCAAAGAAAAAATTAATAAGACCTGAAGATCCTTATCGTCAGTGTGCCAAATGAGGACAAGTTTATAATTCTGAGTGACTTTAATGCAAGAGTAGGTGCAGACTACCAAACTTGGCAGAAAGTCTTGGGAGGAATGGAGTTGGAAACAGCAACAGTCACTTACTACTCAAGACTTGTCATCTCATGGCCTTCTCATTACCAACACTATCTTCCATTTGCCTAAACGCAATAAAACACATTGTGGATACACCATTGCAGCAAACATTGGCATTGAATAGACTATGCAATTATAAAGAGACAGGCTGGATGTGAGAGTTACAAAGTCAATGTTGTTACAGAGTGCTGGACTGATTATAGACATTCCCTGAAAGCTAAATACTCACATTCAGCAAAAGTAGCATCCCCAAGGCAAAATGACTACCACAAGAGTTAATGTCAACAGAATAGAACTCTTCTCTGAGAGGGAACAATGTGCGTTTAACTTGGAGGAAAAGTTGAGCAAACACACAGGGGGCAACAGTGTAGCAGAAAAGGAATGGGCAGCTTTCAGAGATTTGGTGTACAACACTGCAATTGCTCATCTGGGTCAGAACAATCACAAACATCAAGATTGGTTTGATGAAAATTATGGGAAAATTCAGAAGTTACTAAATGAAAAATGAGAACTCTACAGGATTTACCAGCAAGGTAGTTCATCCATCTCTAAGAAGGCAACATTTAATTCCATCAAAAGCAAAGTACAAGGAAAGCTTAAAGAGATGCAGAATTCTTCACTCAGTAAGAAGGCAGATGAAATACAGTTTTATGCTTATAGTAACTATCCAAAATGACTTTATTATGCCCTGAAGGTGATTTATGTGCCAAAGACATATGGTGCATCTCAACTACTCAATGCTGATTGAACCACACTGATTAGTGATAAATTAGGACATGATCCTAAAGAGGTGTGTTGAACACTTCTGTAGTGTTCTCAAGAAACCATTGTCAATCAATGCTGAAGACATTGGCCATTTACCTCAGGTCGAAGTCAATCCCTCTATATCTGAAGTTCCAACTGAAGAAGGGGTTGGAATGGCATTAGTCTCCTTTCGTGTGGCAAAGCACCTGGTACTGATTCTATTCCAGCTAAGATTTTCAAGGTAGGGGGTCGATCGCGCATACAAAAACTGAAATTTTCTAGGTTATATGGCAAGAGAAGATTACCCCCCAGGAGTTCAAGGATGCCTCCATTGTCCATCTCTATAAATGTGAAGGAAATAGATTGTCCTGTGACAATCACAAGGTGGTCTCTTAGTCATTGACAGCAAGAGTTTTGCCAGAGTCCTCCTTAATAGGTTGATCCTTCACCTGAAAGATGATCATCTACCTGAGAGCCAGTGTGGCTTCAGAAAGGGCTGAGGAACAGTTGATATGGTGTTTGCAGCCCAATAACTCCAGGAGAAATGCCAGGAGCAGAACAGAGGTCTGTACACAATGTTTGTAGATATGACCAAGGCCTTTGATACTGTCAATCATGAGGGCTTATGGAAAATTATGTCAAGGTTACCCAGAGAACTTTAGCAGCATTGTACATCAATTTCATGACAACATGCTTGCCTGGCTTCTGAAAATTGAACAATACTCTCCTGCTTTCCAGTCACCAATGGAGTGAAACAAGGCTGTGTGCTTTCTCCCACGCTTTTTAACACGATGTTTTCGGTGATATTGTCAAATGCCTTCAATGAGGACTAATAGGTCATCAAGGGCAGCTACCACACTAATGGCAAATTCTTCAACTTGAAAGGGCTACAAGCCAAAACCAAAGTGGAGGCAGTGTTGGTGTATGATTTTCTGTTTGCAGGTGATTGTGCACTCACTGCAGCCTCTGAAGCTGAGATGCAACAAAGTATGGATTGATTCTCTGCTGCTTGTGCTAATTTTGGCCTAACAATTAACACCAAGAAAACACAGGTGTTCCATCAGATGGCACCACACCATCCATATGTGGAACCATCAGTTGTAGCAAATGGAGTAGTTTTGAATGCTGTGGATAAGTACACTTACCTTGGTAGTGTACTTTCCAGGAATATACACATTAATAATGACACACAAATTGCAAGAGCTAGCTCAGTGTTTGGGAGGCTCCAAAGGAAAATGTAGTAAAAAAGAGATATTAGACTGACTACCAAACTGAACATCTACAGAGCCATTGTGCTGACCTCATTGTCATATTCCTGTGAAACCTGGACAGTCTACCAGTGTCATGCCAGGAAACTGAATCTCTTCCATTTGAATGATCTTAGGAAGATTCTGAAGATCACCTGGCAGGATAAGATGCCAGACAATGATTTCTTTTCTTGAACTAAACTGCCAAGCATTCAAATTCCACTGCAGAGAGTGCAACTCTGATGGGTTGGCCATGTTGTTCAAATGTAAAACATGATTTCCACTTTTATAAATAACTCACACAGGGAAAGCATTCACATGATAGTCAGAAAAAGTGATACAAGAATACACTCAAGATCTCAAGAACTTCGGAATTTATTTGTGACGTGGTAGACACTGGCACAGGATTGCCCAGCATGGTGTGCCCACATTAGAGAAGGTGCTGTGCTCTGTGAGGAAAGCAGAATTGAAGTATCTCAAAAGAAATATGAGATATATAAATTTAGATAATCCACCCCAAATATTCACATTGACTGTTTGTACCTGACCTGTGGTAGAGCATTCAGCACTCACACTGGCCTGAGCAGCCAAGGTCTGCCACAGCACTGTAACTTGACTCTAACATAGTGATGTCATTTGGGTCCTCTTTGAGAATGAAGGACAACAACCAACTAACCAATGATTTAGAAAAGTAGCTGTGATATTAGATAGTAGCTAGTAAAGGTTTTTGTATGTATTAGATAGTTTTCCTTATAACTTGCCCAACGTAATATAGGTAGCAAGCAGCTGACCTTAGATTCAGGCCCAGATCCTCTTAGTCCACTGTTCTTTTTAATATACCATATTTTAAGATACATAAGGTGAGATCATTTACTATATTATCCAGATATTAAAAATCAAAAAGGGAATGCCTTGAATGTGATCCAACTATGTCCCAAGGAATATATTCACAGAAATTCTTTCCCTACCTCCTAAGTTTCAGGATACTGATTTTTCTCTGTTTGCCTTAATTAACACGATATAGAGGAATATGTCCTGAACAGATATCTATACCTATATCTAGATAGATAGATAGATAGATAGATAGATAGATAGATAGATATAGGTATAGGTATACATATATAGAGAGATATAGATATATCTATTATAGATATATATCTGTAGAGATAGATATAGGTATATAGAGATATAAATATATTTGTTTTTGGAAGGTTGTCATTTAGCTTGACAAGTGAAAATTTGAACACTGGGCCTTCTTTCTTCAGTTTGTGGTAATTCACATAAACTGAGAACTTGCATTGTTCGATGGGATGAAGCTTGTTAAAAATTCTAGATTCTCTTCTCCAGTTCATATGACAGTAAGTCTGAATAGTTCCAAATGGAACACATATAGAACTGCCCCAATACTTGGAGTGCCAATAAAAAAAGAAGAGAACTAATGCTTGGCCTGGCTGAGGGGAGGCATCACCAGCTGGCAACTCAGTAGGGACTCCAACATCTGCAGCTCAGGGGCCCCAAGAATTCTAATCACCTGTTCATTTGTGTAATTATTAACAAAACTTTGGCTTCTGGCCATCTCCACTATAATTTAAATAAAGTTGAAGATTTTGTGGGCCTTTCTAAACAGCTAGTTTGGATAATTCTAGCCAAAAGACTACTATTCCATGCATTCAGCCTCCTTGTCTATCTAGGACAGAATGTGGTTTCATTAGTGTAGGGAAATTCTAGTGAAGAACCTTACTCTACTAATGTAGATTAACAATTGTTCTGAAATTTAAAGTCAGAGAGAGTTGTCTGTGGCAATGAGAAGTTAAAGTATCTATAATCATTCAGTCAATAAATATCAAAGATGGTACTTAAAGTCATCCTGACTCCAAGGCTAGCTCTTTATTCATTATTCTATACTATCTCCTGAAATTATCATATCCATCAGGAACATATTACTAATTTTCAAAGAATAAAAAATAGTAGTCATGATGATCCTCCACTGAAGTCCTATCCCAATGTGTCATGGCAGCATGGTGATGACCCGGGAATTTGGAGGACTATGCAACAAAATGTAAACTATGGAAGACCAAGATAGAACGTCAGGTGTGATAATAACAATGAACTGTTGGATAAAGACCATCTTAGTCAAGTTCTGAGAAGCTCATCATCAAAAGATTAGTGATCAAGTGATGAAAAGATTGGCCATAAAATCCTTGAAATAAGAAATGACATTAATTAATACAGTGCATTAAACTTTATGGGCCCATTTACATAAATTATTTCATTTGATCATTGTAACAGTCCTACGAGAAAAAACAGTACTGTCTCCATGTTACAGCTGAGAAAACTTCCAAGGTTTGTGTCAGCAAGGAAAAAGAATTCAAACCCAGCTCTCTCCTCTCTCTTCTCTTTTCTTCACTCTTCAAGCTTCCCATGTCTACCAAGGCATGGAAGGGTTGCAATGTGGATCAGTTATGTATGTTCTCACATTTATAATCGCAAATCATTGAAGCATGGAAGTAACAATGCTGAATTTGTAAAATTCAATTCCATATGCACATGTTATGCTCTGTCCATATATTAGAAGATTTCTTGAGTTCCTGAAATGAGTAAAAAAAAAAAACATTTTTGTTAGCCAGTTCCCTGATAAGCTTCCCCACATCTTACTAGGCTGATCTTTTATTAAACGACATATTGTGCATCCCCAAATCCACATTCAAAAACTTTCTACCTTGGGGGAATATCTCAGAATTAATACTCTACTAGTATAACCTTTCAGGACCCAGGGTCATCTCCGTACCACGCAGCAGCAGCAATGGCCTAGTAAGAATGATAATTTTAATAAATGTACTTGATATTAAAACCAGAACAAGTATATTTTAATATTTCTCTGATGATTCCTAAGGTACTTCAGAAACTTTCAGGATCTCAAGATTGCCATTTTATACATTGATTATGACTGCACTATAATTTTAGCAGAAATGCCAGGTAACAAGAGGATTTCCATTGAGAAGGCACTATAATTTAGGAGAAATTCCAGTTAATAGACAATTCCAGCTATGAAAAATGCTGAATATACTAGCTCTTTTGGAATGGGTTTGTAAAACTGGAAAAGGTGATGCAGTTTTCAAATATATCTAACACATGTTCAACACTAGACAAGTTTTTTCAACTCAGACCATATTGTCTGCCTCCAAAGAAAATGTGTCTTCACTTGGTTATAATGGGGAAAGCCTTAGCTATGGATTCAAAAGACCCAAGTTTAATTCCTAGGTTTGTCACTTCCTAATCCTGTGGTTCTGGCAAAAGACTATGAGAAAGTGAGGCAGATGACTTTGCACAGCCCTCCCTCACTTAAATCCAATTAACTTTCATGTCATGGCATCACTTCCCTTGTGTCATGGTCCTCTTCGAGATCCAAGGACAGACAACAACAATTATAGGCAAGGTGTTGAATCTCATCAAATCTGTTTCCAATTCTATAAAGTAACTTGTACTATCAACCTCATGGCATGGTTGTGAGCAAAGAATTTTGCCACTTGTAAAGTAGTACAATATGAGTTATTATTATTGTGATTCAAAATTTGCCATTGTAGATCATACAAGCTAAGGCTACCTCAGTTGCTAGCAATCAGAAAGCTATTACCTAAACACCCTATTCTCCCTTGCCTAGGAAGGGTAGAAACAAACTTTCAAAGGAAAAATTAGGAAACAAAAATGCAAGCAACAAATCCCATCCAAGTACCTATTATCTTCAAAGGAAGCGAAAGCAAGACAATAGATGTGAAATGAAGGACTTCCTAGTGAGCTACACAAAACAATATTATCTTCCTGATTTCAGTCCAACATGTGGAGCTTTGATTAGCCTGCTTCTTTTTTTAAATAAAATAAATGTTTTAATAATGGTTGATACCAATCATAAGACTAAACCCACTAAAATAAGCATGTATATAGGGAGTACAGATTTAGAGACAGAAATGACCTTATTGGTTCTCTAGTACAGGAATCAAAAAGAATGAAGTTTAAATCCAGCCTCAGGTGCATGTTAGCTGTATGACCCTGGACAAGTCCTTGAACCTCTGCCTGCCACAGTTTTGTCAACAGTAAAACGGGAATAATAATATCATCAGAGTTGTTGAGAAGATCCAATTAAATATTTATCAGATATCTTCCACATAGTAAATACTTAATAAATGTTTATTTGCTACCCTCTTCCTTCCCTCCCCCACTCTCAAGCTAAAAATCTAGCTGGGAGTCATTCAGATTTTGGGATAAGCAGGGAGGTCTCTGCTTACAAGCAACGAGCTTACTTCTAACCAGGAGTAACCAGTGCTAGGGCTCTGCAGGATCTTCAAATTGTGAGGCAGGAACTAGGTATGGATACAAAAGCCTCATGCAGGCAACCCCCTACTCTCTCTCGTTCTCTTCTCTGATGGTTTTCTAGCAAAGAAGAAATGCATCTGCAGGTGTTAGAAGGGGCAGTAGTTATGCCTGTCTTATGTCCCCTCCGAGTCACCACGTATTGTTCAGTGCGTGGTGCCTGTTTCCTTTGTGTTTGTTTCCTGATCTTAAGTAAGTCTCTGGAGCTGGATCCTCAGGCTGTGACCTCTGGCCTCTGCCATCATTACTGAGCTGCCTTCATGGCCTGGGGCCATCTTACCCTCGAATATCCTTCCATCATGCCAACCTCCTTTTCCCACTGGCAAGTTCTTTTGTGGTGGTTCTTGGGGAGGGGCATTTGGGGCTGGCCCCTGGCTACTTGTTTTGTTTCCCCTCCACGCTGTGCTTCTTGATTCTCTGGACTTCACCACCAGGACTCAACTGCTTTCTCTCCCTAGAACCTCTCTCAGTACCTGGAACCTCTGAACCCTGGAGTATCCCTGTGCCATGTCAGCCCACTTCTTACAGTGCTAACTTCCTTTAGAAAACTATGAATGGAGAGGCTCTGTTTGGAGTTTGGGACAAGGCTAGCTATGTTTTGTTCATTCCCCTTTTTGCCTTCTGCCTCTCTTACCTTTACCATCAAGCAACTCCCCCTCACCTTTTCCGCTCCCTTTATGCTTTCTCTTCCCTCATTACAAGGATCTTTCAGAGGCTATCTTTCATTAAGCTTTTCATCAAATTCCCAATGTTTAGTATAGTGCCTGACATAATAAGCCTTATGAGTTTCTAAAAATTGAAAGCATCATCAGGGTGCTTTCACCAAGTGGAAGAGATAGCCACAGTACCTGAACCCAGTGAGAAACTAGCCCCAGAGAATGGCCTATTTGGTCCAGGTCAACAGTGAATTAACCCATCGGTAAGACATCCATCCTGCAAAGAGCTAGGACAGCTGGGCAAGGGAGCATCTCAGACATCAGTTACTCTATCCCCAGAAGCAAACTTAGTGGGGACTCTTCAAAAAAAGAGAAGGACGGGGCGGCTAGGTGGCGCAGTGAATAGAGCGCCGGCCCTGGAATCAGAAGGACCTGAGTTCGGAGCCGGCCTCCGACACTTAATCCGCACAAACAAAAACCTAGCCGTGTAACCTTGGGCAAGTTACTTAACCCCAATTGCCCGAAAGGGGCGGCTAGGTGGCTCAGTGAGTAAGAGTGCCGGCCTCGGAGTTGGGATGACCCGAGATCAGATCCGGCCTCAGAAAATGAGCACCCACGCATAACTAATGACTAGCCGTGTAACCTTGAGCAAGTTACTTAAACCCAATTGCTTTAAAAAAAAAAAAAAAAGAGAGAAGGACTCCCTGCACCAGGAGTTATAAAGCATCCCTTAGCCCTAAAATGTCCCCTACATATGTGCTTCACAACCCTTGTGCCCATTATCCACAAAATTAGTGAGAATGCAAGGGAAGAGTATATATCCTTGGTTTGGATAAGTTTTATAACTTCTGTTCCTATCAGAAAATCATTTTATATGATCTAGTTAATTGATAATTAATTGACAGCTAATCTGCACAGCAGATTGTGAAGGTGGAGACCATGAGCAGTAGTACTAGAAGTCAAAACTCCTTCAGATTACTCTTAGTACTCCTCTGGATTACTCTGAAGGGAGCAGAAGGCAGTCATCCTCTTAGAACTCAAATTGTCAATATACTCTGTGAGCTGGGTGAGTGGCCCAAGGGGATGCAACATGTATGTTGTATGAATGGAGAATGTGAATTCTATGAAGACAGAAACAATTTTATCTATAGTGACCCAGTCAACACCTTAACAGGATAAGTTACAGAGAATTTTGCTTACTGACATTAGTAGAGGGACTGTCTCCATCTGAGAGTTACTAACAGCAGGGAAATCACAGGTCTAGTCTACATCCTCTTTCCCTAAAATAGTAACAGACAGAAGGAAGTACTGCAGGAATGAAGTAAGAAAGGAAAAGCACAATGAATTTTTTAAAGTCAAAATGAAATTAAAGAAAAGATACTGATAAGGAGGCACAAGACTGCACTGTGGGGAAACCATGTAGCACAAAGACAAGATACTTTGGTTAGAATCCTGATGCTAGCATTTTAAATCTAGCTGTGTAACTTTGGGTCAGTCACCTGCATTTTCATCCACAAAAGGAAAAGGTTTGGGAGAGAAAAATTCAAAGATCTCTTCCCACTCTAAGATGTCTTAAGACATAGAGCTATGGGAGGGACAAAAACTATAAATAATTTTTTTCCAGAAATGTTCAATAATTCCAGTTGTTACTTGCCTAGAATGTAGGCAAGTTTCTTCCCAAAGCTACTTTAGATGGAATTCTCCAAATGCAGTGAAATAGGTTTATCCCTTTCTCTTTCAATTTATTTTGATAAATCTGTATTAAACACCTATTGGTTCTAGGCACTTTATTGGGGACCAGCTATGCAGTTATGAAAAATAACACAGTCCATATCCTTAATTATTAAATCATCAAAATCTAATAGGGGGAACAAGACAGGTATACAAATAATTATAATCATAAGATCATAGATTTAGAGATAGAAAGAATTTTAGAAGTCACTGAACCCTACAGATGAGGAAACTGAGGCCTAGAGGTTCAGTAATTTGCCAGGGCCATACTGCTAATCTAAGAGAGAAAATTAACTCAGGTCCTTCTGACTCCAAGGCTCTGTCACCTACACCATGTTTCATTTCATACAAACAAGGATATGATGAGGCCAAATAACTGGATGGAGAGTGAGTAATCAAGCATTTATTAAGTACTTACTGTATACCAGGCAATGTGTTAAACACTAAAGATACAAACACAAGCGAGCAAGACAGCACCTCTCTTCAAGGGGCTGACATTCTAATGCAGAAAGACTAATATATAAATGGCAATGAGGGGAGTTATGTGGTAAAAAGAAGGCTTATAGAGAGAGAGCCCAGTCATGAAAGAGGTAGAGGAAGCATAGATGGATCGATTCATAAAATCATATATCTGGGGAAAGAGTCACCAGTGAGAAAAAGGCTCCAAGCTAGACATTTCTCAGAATGGCAATGTTGCAGACAAAGAGACAGAGGAGGATTTCAAAGAAACTTTTTTCCATTCATTATTTTAGAGTAAACACACATACATCTTTCAAACAACAAGAAATCAATAAAGATTTGTTGAGCATCTCCTAAATATTGCTTAGTATGTATATGAGGATTGCCTTTTATGGACCTTTATCTACTCAGCGGTCACTCATATAAATGATTTGGGAATTGTTTCACCAAGAATGTCCCATAGGTATGCTATCTCTGTAGCTTAGTCAGGGAGTATATAGCAAATATGTTCATCTCACCATATTACCCCTGACGACATCCTCCCCACAAATGAAACACAAGAATGTATTTTGTTTGGTACAGAAACCTCAAGGATACTCCAGAATTGCTTATTTAATAAGACTTTGAAAGATCACCAAACTTGAAGGAATAACCCCTTCATCACAGCCCGCCTCCACTTCTTTCAGGAAGAGCTATGACTACTGACTATTAACTGAGCCTTTATGTGAAGAAAAGAGGAAACTGAAGACAAAAGAATCGTTATGTAAGCCATGATTTGGCATCTCAATTAAGCCAATATTAAAAAGCAATATAATTCTCCAGTCAGGCACACATCTATAATGGGAGTGGAATGACTGGAATGCCATCCAAAGGACCATGACAAAGATTTCATTATGCCAGCACAACTTGTGATGCCCCCAGGAAGCCATTGCACAGCCAAAAAGAAAGATGGAGGGGAATGGAAGAGGAAAGGGACTTTGAAATTGGCTTTGCCAGGTGCTAAGTAGAATTTATTCTTTGTCCCCAGGGAATAAATATTAGTAT
Source organism: Gymnobelideus leadbeateri (assembly GCA_011680675.1). NCBI lineage: Eukaryota > Metazoa > Chordata > Mammalia > Diprotodontia > Petauridae > Gymnobelideus > Gymnobelideus leadbeateri. The sequence goes on along the minus strand of WOXC01010121.1, from coordinate 409,901 downwards.
TCTAAAATCTAATCTGCCAGAACAGCTAAGTCAGCCCTATCCGGATGGCTAAAGCTTCAAGTGACTGCCCACAAGGACAGAGCTTTGGAATTACTTCTAACACCTGCTCTCTCAGTCAGCAAGGGCTGGAAGAACAAAGCAGGAACTCAGCCTCCAGGGCCACTTGAAACAAGTGTCTGGAGGAGGTAGTGGGGTAGAAAGGTCACCCTTGGGAGGGGAGGAGGGAAGAGCAGTCGCCTGTGAATTCCTACATCTGCCTTCCATTCAGAAGGCAAACTCACTCAAATCCTTTTCATTTTCAAGGGGCATCTTGACATTTTCTAAGGGCACAAGATTTCTACTTAATGAGAGAAGCAGGGAGTGCTAAGGCCCCACACTCCAGTGCTTATGAAGAAGTAATATAACAAGCTGCCTCCAGGACCTATAAAGATGAGCCATCTGACTGGGGCATCCTATTGCTGTAAGGAGGAGACATAGTCATGACAGATGTTAAGGGTCCAAAAACCCCCCCTCCCCCCAATGGAAGGCAAGATCCTTGAGAGAAGGGGATTGTACGTTTCTTTGCTTTTTTCTTTCTCTTTTTCTTTTTAACTCTTTATTTCAAGATAGAGCCTTGAACACTTTTTTAACTGGACATTATGATTTCGTTGACATAGGAAGCTCCTGGTGACAGTTCCCTCTGCCAACATAGGTCAGCACCTTCTCTGCAGCAACTGTCTTAGAGAGTTATCTGGGGCACTGAGTGGTTAAGTGTCTTGTCTAGAGTCTCACAGGACTTGAACCCAGGTCCTCCTGCCTCCAAAGACAGTCTCTATACAATACTTGTCATTACCTTAAACGCCATAAATTCTTAATAAGCTCAATAAATGCTTGTTCAATTGACTTGAAAAATATCTGCCACTCCCAAGTCCAGCTTACCAGAAATTTTTCTCATTAGATCAATTCCTTTAAAATAAGACATCTGAGGGCTCTTTTAAGGTACAAACACCCACACGGACACTGAATTTGTGGATCTTTTCGGTTTGGGTGCTCTGAGCTATAGTAGGTCCAAAGCTGATTGGATGTCCACACTAAGTCCAGCATCAAAATAATGGGAGAAATGGGGAAGGCAAAAACAAAGTTACTTAAGGAGGAGAAAAAATAGCCTGGTCAGAAACAGAGGTCAAAGCCCTTGTGGTGATCATTAGTGAGATGCAACCCTTTAGAATCCCCTATACTTCAAGGCTGGGCGTGATAGGGGAGACCCATTCTTTGAAAAATTTAAATAAATAAAATGAGATAAAATAAAAATTTTCTCTGTATCAATAAATGTAATCAGGGGCTCACACCCACTTACCTAAGATGCTCCTCATTGGTGGAGATTGATTACTAGATGCTGAGTGTCTGCTCACGGGACAGAGTTGGCAAGAGCTTTAGAGAGCAGAGATCTTCCAACTTTGATAGAGAATACATAAGGTTTCAGATTCTCTTCAAAGAGAGGTCCCTGAAGGGAAAGAAAGCCCCTGGAAAGAAGCCAATATGTAAGGGAGTTAGTACCTCAATTATGCTTCTTTCCCCAGCTCAGTGTTCAAAGACGAGGGCTCTTGAGGAATTCCCCTTGAGTGAGATCTAGAACTCCCTTGTTTGGTTGAGCTAAGATATCTTGATGCCAGTGGGAGAGCTCATTTACCTTGTATATTGCATGGTATAGTATTGCCTATATAATTTCTCTGATTTCTGTTCATTGTTGGCTTAGATAAATGGTTTTATTGGCTATTTTCCATGCCTGATCTCTCTGTAACTGACATTTAGTAGGAAGGGATCTTTATAAATCATAGACAGCTAGGTGGCACAACAGATAGAGTGCTAGACCTAGAGTCATGAAGACCTGAGTTCAAATCTTCCCTTAGACACTTAGCTGTGCAACCCTGGGCAAGAAACAACCTTTTTTGCTTGTTTCCTCATCTGGAAAATGTGGATAATAATAGCACCTACCTCCAAGCTGTCTTAAAGATCAAAGGAAATAATAATTGTAAAGCATTTAGCACAATGCCCAGAACATAGTAACTGCTACATAAATGTTAGCTATTTACTACTACTACTACGACGACGACGACGACGACGACGACGACTGTGACTACTGCTATTAAGAGACATGGAAAGTCCAAAACGGTATATAAGAAGGTTAAAGGCTGGAACATCCCAAATTGCCAACTGCTTACCCAGATCTTATGGGATATTAGAGGGCAGAGATAAACATACTTCAGGGAGGGAAAGTCTTTTTCTCCTACTGCTTGCCCCTGTCCAGATCCCACTTGGATTTCTTTGCACTAATGGTCACTGGCCCAGGGCCCTTTTTGTAGAGCAGACAAGGCTGCTCACAGCCTTTGATGAGCAGAGAGCCATTAACTATAGTTCTACCAGCAAGATGGAGAACCACTCTGTCTTACCATCTTCAGTGCAGTTCTTTCCTCCAAACCTCCAGACATTGCCATCTGACTTGCTACTGTACCCTAACGATGCAAGGGCCTTGAGACCTGCCCTATATCTAAACCCACAAGACCACTGAACCTTAAAGTTTGTCTTGTAGGCTAAATCTTCTTGTTGTCTCCCTCTACTAGAATGTGTGAGCTCCTTAAATGTCTCAATTTTCTTTTTGTGTCTCCAGTCCCAACTATCATTACTTCATTTGGAGTTTTCTTGGCACAGATAATGAAGCAGTTTGCCATTTCCTTCTCCAGCTCATTTTACATATAAGGAAACTGAGGCAACTGGGGTTAAATGACTTTCCCAGGGTCACAAAGCCAATAAGTGTCTGAGGCCAGATTTGAACTCAAGAAGACGAGTCTACCTGACTCCAGTTCTGTCTCTCCATCCACTGTGCCATCTTTGATACTTAGTAAGCATTTAATAAATGTGTTTTCTTCATTCATTCATTAATTCATTTAAAATGAAATTTTCATCAGTATCATCATCACCTAATATGTCTTTCATCTTTAATATTCTATTATTCTATGAACTTTTTATTTTATTCTTAATTCTGTGAATATGTTTAGAAAAACCAAATTAAAAGATGCCTGGATTCAAAGTAAAATGTCAAAACGGGAGAGTAATCCTAACACCATAGATACACAAAGGAAAAGCATGTCCATTTCTTGCAAGACCACTAAGCTTCCATAGAAAGCATTCAGAGGATAAATCATTATTGATTAGAAAGCTGTGTCAGAGAAGACATTTGATGCCATAAGTCAATAAATCAACAATAATGTGACAGTGTGAAATGTCTCAGACAAGTTCCATTGTCCTATAAATACCCCCAGCAAAGATCTAGAAGGACAGTAGGTAAAAAAAAAAACACCAGATAAGAAAACCAAAGAAAAAGACCAGTAAATTCCTTCATCCATTTTAGAACTATAGAAGATGATAGTCAAAAGCCTGTGGGTACTTGCTTAGGGAATGAATGGACCAGTGGAGGCTGAAGCCAATACAAACTCTGGTAAAGAGGACTTGAAATCAACAGGATTTCAGTCCTGGCCTGTCAGAACATAGGTCACTGAACAAGAGTCCAGGGCTCCGGAAATTCTAAAATGCCTAAAGAAATCCCTCTGTCAGAGTCATAGCAGGAGACAGGAGCACCTAGGTGACCTATATACCAGAAGCCTGAGTCCTGAAACCAGTACTCTTCTCAGACCCACAACAGAAAACAAGGCCACCCCATTTTTCGGGCAGCCTACACACCAGAAGTTCTTGCAAAAGGCCCGAAAGCAGTAAGATCTACATACAACTGGGCCTTATTAAGGCTATCACAGAGAATGGAGCAAACTTTCCATTTGGAGCTCATAAAGAGAAAGAGACAGGAATGAAGGCTGTATTAGCACTTGCATTGGGCCACCTGGAGACAGTCAGAAGCTAGAGTTTGTGACCAGTTGTGTCCAACTCTTTATGGCCACGTTTAGTGTTTTCTTGGCAAGGATATTGGAGTGGTTTGTCATTTCCTTCTCTGGTTCATTTTATGGATGAAGAAACTGAGACAAACAGGGTTAAGTCACTTGCTTAGGGTCACTACTAAGTGTTTGAGGATGGATATGAACTCAGGTCTTTCTGACTCCAGGACCAGCATTCCTTCCACCAGTGCCACCTAACTGCCCTTTAAAAAAAGTAACTAGAAAGAAGAAAAACTAAAAATGTAATTATTAAGACCTAGCTTGTTCCTGAAGATAAGATTGTTAAAAGGCATGTTCCTCCCTTATTTGCAGAGATAGAGTAATACTGCTGGAATGAGTATATCCAGATGTACTATCCATGCTTTTAAAAGGCCTTTTGCAAAATTCTCATTTGAGACTAATAACAAGCCATGGTGGCCCCTGTGCCATAAGCTTTCAGAGTCCAAAGGTCCCAGGTTTTCTTTAGGGAATTTTTCATGTTTCTGGCTCAGCATCACTTTTCCCCTCACCCTGAAAATGTAGGGAAATGGCTACCTGACACTAGGAAGCATTCTGGTGACAACTCCCCTTGCAAACACTGAGCTCACAAAATTAAAGAACTGAAGCGATGCACGCATTTCTGAACTGCTTTTGTTACACAGAATGGTTCTCTGTGTAGGTGAAGGAGAAGAATATCTTTGGAGATGAAGGTTATACAAAAGCTAATAATTATTATTATTATAACTATCATTTACATATTACTTTAAAGTTTGCAATATACTTTACTAATATCTCATTTTGTCTTTGCAACAGCTCTGGGAGATGAGTATTATCATCCCATTTTACAGATGAGGAAAGTGAGGCTGGTTAAGTGACTTTTCCAGGCTCACTGAACTTGGAAGTACCCAATGCCAGAATTGAAATTCAAGTCTTTCTGACTCCAGGTCCAGCATAAGTAATCTACATAGGAAAAACAAGTGAATAAAGAATGCTTATTGTTTAAATAAGAACACGCAGTTGGAAAGGCAACCCATTGGTTCAGCCATGCTACACACTTATTGTTTTTCAAAGAATCCCAGAATTTGAGAATTGGAAGGGAGGTCATTGGCCATCTAGTTCAATCCATACAGATCTTGGAACATTATTAAGGTAAAATCTGTTTACCTTTTCTTAGGGAGAAGTTTTCTAATAAGCTTTATGATGTCTAGAAATTCAACCATAAATGAAAATTTAAAGTCTGAGTAAATAATTAAGGGAATGAGCTACTAATCCTATCCCCATTCCTGATTACTCAGTACTAACTCAGTAATCTTTTATAATTCTTCTAACTTTCTGTGCTTCAGTTTCTTATCTATAAAATGGGAATACCATCAATCTTATGGAGTAATCAGTCTTCTGGAACTGGGACAAAGTGCCTTTACCACTTCCCAACCCATGTAGGACTGGTAATAGTCAAGGGTCATTTGAAAAATCCCACCCAGAAAAATTCTCTGGGATTTTATTTCCTTTCTCTGTTGGCCCATGAACAAGTGAAGAGTGCTCAGACAGGGGAAATTTCATCCTGAAGGGAAATAGATATCTATAATCATCATATGTTAGCATTCATTAGGGCAGCCTAGGTGGTTCAGTGGATAGAGCACTGAACTTGGAGTCAGGAAGACTCATCTTCCTAAGTTCAAAACCAGTCTCAAACACTTACTAGCTATGTGACCTTGGCCCAGTCACTTAACCCTGTTTGCCTCAGTTTCATCATTTGTAAAATGAGAAGGAAATAACAAACCACTCCAGTATCTTTGCCAAGAAAACCCCTATCAGACAGGACTGAACAACAACAAAAAGCCTTTCCATTGGTAATTGAGTCTCCCCCCAAAATGGAGAGCAGTTGGATTCTTATTCCCTGAACAAATCTGGTGATGCCAAGGTCAGCTACAGAAGTAACAGATGGGAATAGTCTGAAAGAGATCAAGTCCTTAATTTCACTCCAGCTGTTGAACAGAAAGAACTGTGCCTCCTGACAGATTTTAAACACCCTAGAGACATTATTCTCTGTAGCAGGTGAGGATAAAACTCAGCACAGACTTCATCTTATATATACAGCTACTCATCAATTCTTACTTGGGCCACTGCAAGAGCACCCTTATTGGTCTCCCTACATTGTCTTTCCTTTCCAATCTCTCCTCTATACAGCTGCCAAAATGATATTCCTAGAGCAAGGGTCTAATCATGTCATTCTTCCATTCAAGAGGCTTCAGGGGTTCCTCATGCCTTTAGATTAAAACAAAAACTCCTATTTGGCATTTAAAGCCCTTCACAACCTGGTTCCAACTTATCTTTCCAGGCTGATTACACATGATGCTCCCTCACACATCCTATGGTGCAGTCAAATTGGTTTGTATATGACACTCCATTTCTCAACTCCATCCCTTTGTCCAGACTGTTTCCAGTTCCTGGAATGCTTTTCCTTCACATCTTCATATCTCTAGCTTGATTCAAGGTGTGATTATGTTTCTACACCTCCTTCAGGAGGCCTTTCCTGATTCCCCTACTTGTTAATGCCTCTTCCACCCCCCAAAAAAATCATTGTGAATTTACATTATGCTTTTTGTAAGCTTTAGTGGCTTGAAACTTCACTGAGACTTTTGGAACATCCTGCATATGTCTTATGTAAACTTAACTGTGACCATATTGTATCCCACAAGTAGAACAGAAATTCTGTGTAGAAAGGGACTATGGGCTTATTTGTTTTTATCACCATAGCTTCTCACAGTCCCTGGCACATAGTAGACCATTAATAAAATTCTAATTGCTTGATCAAATGATTGGTTGAGCAAGACCTGACCCTTACAACTGCAAAACTGTTTATCATCTCAGAAAGAAGACCAGAGAACAATGCTTTTAAAGAGTTGTGTGGCACTATGGAAAGACCCACAATGGTGAACAAAGCCTAACACTTCTGGTTTAAAACTACATAGAAAGAATTTCAGGAGCAAAGTCCTGCTCTGAGTCCTGCCTATCCATAACTAAAAAGAGATAAGGATACAATCCAGTCCCTTGGGATATGGGGTGCTTATAGATTTAGGACTGAAATGGACCTCAGTGCCCATTTAGTCGAACCCAGGAGTGGGGAGCCTACAGCCACACTTGACAACCTAGAGTGGCCTGGAGGCTGCAAGTTCCACAACCCTGAAGGAGTTCCACCTCCTTCATTTTACAAATGAGCAAAACTACCCATTAGAGAGTTTCTTTTCTGAGAACTCATTCATGTTTTTTTTCTATATTTCAACAAAACTTTCCTTGCTTAATTTCACAAGCTCAATGTTTACAAGCAAAGTGTTCACCAGAGTACTTGGTAGTGTCATGTAGCCATTTCCCCATATTTTCAAGGTTGGGGAGGAAAAGCAATGCCAAGTCAGGGACATGAAAAATTCCTTAAAGTAAACCTGGCCACTGTAGGATCTGCAAGTCTCTAGTACAAGGGCCACAGTGGTTTCTTGTTAGACTCAAATGAGATAATCTTGAAAAAATCCTTTTAAAAGCATGAAGGATTATAGGGCGGCAAAGGTATTATTATGACTTCCCCATCTACCAAATGCAGGTTATGATGCCCATTTCCCATTTACTTGGGGACTTTAAGAGGACTAAGACATTGAGATAGGGTAGAAGCCACTTCTCAAAGTGATGGGCAGAGCCAAGCTAGGCCTTTCCGGTCATAAAGGTAGCACTTAGCAATGTTCTGGAACAGTCATTTACCAAATGGGGTCCCAGTGTCTCTGAGGTGCATTAAATCCTTGGAAGAAAGGCCCTACATGGTATTATTCCAAAGGCATCAGACCAAAGCTCATTTCCAGTTTAGGGTCAAATCTTTAAAGGGCTTTTATCAGACCCACATTACTTCACAGGTAATTTGGCCCCCAAGTTGCTTGTTATGAAAACCATTTCCCTCTTAAATATACAAAACAAGCAGGTTGTAATAACTGTGCTTCCCATTTCATAATTACAGGTGTAGAATTACATATATGAATAGGTAGGCTACCCTTTGAAAATTTGGCCCTAGGGATTTACTGAAATTAATTAATTGGATTTTTTAGGCCTATCTTGAGCAATAACAGTGAAAATAACCAACACGAGAAAAAGAGATTATGGCTTTTTAAAGCCCAGGCTGCAACTCTTTTGAGGACAGTTATAGCACAGCACATAGTAGACCCTTAATAAAAGTTTATTGAATGGATATAAAGTAAATTAATTCACAAAGTCCCAGAACTTCTAGCAGCTACAAAACCTTGACTATCTGTCCTTGGGCCATCAGTTAGAGAGACAGAAATGCTCACCATTATATAATCACTGGAAGGTCAAGACTCAGCAGCCCTCTCTCCTCAAGTGGAAATCATGAACACTTAGAAATTGTCACCACTTAGGAAAATCACAAGTAGGCACCCCCACCCACTCTGCCTGCACAACCAGCCAGCCTTTGCCCTAGAAACCCCAACCATAGAAGAACTAGCAGCTACCAGCAGTACGCTAATGACTCATTTACAAGTCCTGTCTATTTCAAGCAATCCTCCATATTTCCACATCTAACACATACCAGCCTAAAGTTTTCCCTATTGTATAGTTTCTCTCTTCCCACCTGCCCCTTACCTTGCGCCTTCTGATTACCCCTAAGAGAAGCAAATTTTATCTGCATAAGAATTTCTAATCATCTCTGACAAATCAGTGGGAACACTCACATTATTTGACCAAAGATTCTAGACAGCACTGAGTCGGGCAGCTTTCTATCAACACAAACTAAAATCATGCTGTTTGCTATTCTGATTTCCTAGGGAAAAAAAAAGTTCACAAGTGCACTCAATCTTTGTCAAATCAGCAGGCCCTTCTCATATCTCCCTGGAACAGATGCCGTTGGCTTTCGGTCTCATTAAATGGCTAGTGTTTTTCCCTTCCTGTCATTCTGATAAGCAAATAAATGTCTCCTATTCTATAACTGCTACACTTCTCATGGATAATTCTATGGAAAGTCTCCTGGCATTTAGTAATGTTGCCAGTTAAGGACCTCAAAGGCCATGCGTTTGCAGTTATAGGGATATTTAGCCTAGAGAAGTGAAGACTTTGAGGGAGGAACCCACCAGCTGTCTTAAAGTGTCTAAATTGCTGTCACTTGAGGGACAAGGGATTCTTATTCTGTGTAGCTCCAGAGGACAGAACTGGGGCCAGTTTAGTAAATGTTACAAAGAAAATTCTGATCTAAAATAAGAAATAACTTTCTAATAACAAGAACTATCTAGTGATGGGATAGGATACCTCATGAGATAATTTTTGAACATTAAAAGTATTCAAACAGCATCTGGATGAACCCATCAGTGATGTTGCCTAGTTGTTCAGTCATTTTTCAATCATAACTAACTTTTTGTGACCCCATTTGGGGGCAAAGATACTAGAGTGCTTCACCATTTCCTTCTCCAGATCAGTTTACATTTAAGGAAACTTTGCCCAGGGTCACACAGTTAGTGTCTGAGGTCACTTTTGAATTCAGGTCTTTTTCACTTTGGGCCCAACACTCCACCCACTATACCACTTATTTGTGCCTAGACTCTTCCTGAATTCCAGAGGAGGTTGAATTCTCACCTAGATTCTATAATCCTAAGTAATCATATTGGAAATTGAATTGGCTTCCCTTTTTTCTCCCACACCCCTTTATCCTTCCACTGGAAGAGGGCAGATACCTCAGGTTCAAAGAAAATACCCAAGCCTGATTTCTTTTTTTTTTTAATTTTTGCTTTTTGGAGAGGGCAATGCAGGATAATTGTGGTTAAGTGACTTGCCCAAGGTCAGACTACTAGTTTTGTGTTAAGTATCTAAGGCCGAACTTGAACTCCGGTCCTCCTGACTCCAGGGCAGGTACTCTATTTGCTGCGCCACCTAGCCACCCCCAAGTCTGATTTCAATTATCTTTAACTACATGACCACAGAGTACTATCTAGCATTTATTGAAAAATCTAATATCTAGGTATACGTGGAAAGGCCAAATATGACTGGACAAACAGACCAGAAGCCAAGAGTAGACTAGAATCTAACAGAAGTGAAGTGAAGCTCAGTATAGGCTGAACCAGCAGTTGTAGCAATTTGGGTTGTTGGTAATAATCAACAGGTCCTGTATTTCCCCTCCTTTCCTAGAGATGGCACTATAAAAAAAAATCTACCTAGATATTAGATTTTTCTCTTTCTTTCAAAAACATGACCCCAGCCATAAGCTACATCAACACCTTCTAAACTTTATTTAAACGTTTATCAATATTTTGTGTTACTTAATACTACAAATAAATTAAATGGTCATTAATTAAGATTTGTCAAAGACCTGTGAGTTCACAAATCAAGATTAAGAAAAAGAAAACTCTCCCATGAGAAAAGAGCCAGGGTAGGGCACCAACTGGTTAGAGATTTTGTTACACTGACAATTTTTGAGGTTATTCCATAGCATAAACCTTAGACTACCTTTGCACAATTGAGAAATAGAGACACAGAGAGAGAGTTAAAAGACAGAAACAGAGAGAGACAAAGCAATACAGAGAGAATTATAAGATGAGGAATCAGTAGCAGAGAGGTGGGAACTGGTTTGGTTGTCCTGGAGTGTACCTGATATACCTAATATTACATACCCAAGCACTATACAACTTCTATAATCATGATTATTATTTTTATTTTTATACATTGTTGTGGAGGGCTTTGATATGTAAAACAAAAACACATACATCATCATCATCATCTTCGCTATAGAAAAATTGTATTGATTTTGTTCAATAGAGTTCAGATAAAAATGGTCCTGGGTAAGTCATCAACTTTCTAGTATTGTTTTATATCTAATGCTACATGGACTATTACATGGATGGACAAAATAACTTCTTTTTACATTTGAATGAATACATTAGGATAAAAGCTTAGGTTTATTGAAAGCATCCTTAGTATAACTTCAGGAGAAAAGAGAATGATGAGGATGATATGTACCTCATCCTGTTCCCACATGACTTCGACAATTTTTTGTTCAAGTCCTGAAATGTTATTATGCTTTCTGTCAAATATTGTAAGAAAATAGACTACTTCATGATGTTTTACAGCATTTTCTCCTTTTTTTCTTTTATCATTCTGTTTTGGTGTGATTCTCAGGTAGTTGATTCATAGAGTCAAACTCAAAAAAGGTTATTAAAAATAAAAATAAGGCATGACATCTTTTCAAAATTATTTAACAAATCAATGTTATTTTTATAACTGGTTTCATTATGAAATATTCTTTCTTTTTCTACATATATTTTTATTTGTTTTGTTAATTACATGTAAAAAAAAGTTTTAACATTCTTTTTTTTTAATTTTGAGTTTCAAATCCTCTCCCTTTCTCCTGCCCCTCCCTTCTTCTTTAGAAAGCAAACAATTTGATATTATACATGTGAAGCAAGCAAAACATTTACATATTAGTTATGTTTCAAAAAAAATTAATTGTTCAGTGTTGTTTTTTACTTTCAATTTTATTAATCTCTCCTTTGATTTTTCAGGATTTCCATTTTGGTGTTTAATTTTTTAATTCATGCCTTTCTTGCTTTTTTAAGTCATATTTTAATACATTGATCTGTTCTTTCTCTTATTTAGATATATAAATTTTCCCCTGAGTACTGCTTTGGCTGAATTCGACAAATTTTAGAACCTTGAGTCATTGTCATACTTTTTGATGACATTATTGATTGTTTCTACAATTTCTTCTTTGACCCACTCATTTATTAGTATTGGATTATTTTGTTTCCATTAATTTTTATTCTATACTTCCATAGTCCTTTACTGAATGTAACTTTTACTGTGTTGTGGTCAGAAGAGGACATTAATATTTCTGCTTTTCTGCACTTGGTTGTTAGTTTTTTATGCCCTGATACATGGTCAATTTTTGTAAAGGTGTCACTTAGAGTTGAGAGAAAGATATGATCCTTTCTATTCCCATTCAGTTTTATTCAGAGGTCTAGCATATCTAACTTTTCTAAGATTCTATTTATCTCCTTAACTTCTTTCTTATTTCTTTTATGGTTAAATTTAGCTAGATCTGAGAGAGGAAAGTTGAGGTCCCACACAAGTATAGTTTTACTATCTATTTGCTCATGCAATTCATTTAAACTTTCCATTAAGAATTTGGATGCTATGCCGTTTGGTGTATGTGTTTAGTATTGATGACTTCATTGTCTATGGTGCCTTTTAACAACACATAGTTTCCTACTTATACCTTTTAGCTAGGTCTATTTTGCTTTTGTTTTGTCTCTTATCATAATTGCTACCCCCACCTTTTTTACTTCATATGAAACCCAATAGATCCTGTTCCAACCCCTTATTTTAAGTCCATGTGTCTCTTTCTGTTACAAGTGTGTTTCTTGTATACAACATATTGTTGGATTCCAGTTTCTACTCTGTTCTGCTATCTGCTTCCATTTTCTGAGTGAATTCATCCCATTAGCATTCATAGTTATGATTACTGATTGTACATTCCCTCCATCCTATTGCTTATCCTTCTCTTTTTCTTTTGTTTTCTTTTTCTCCTCTAAAATCTGTTTTGCTTCTGACTACTGCTTTCTTTTATACACTTTCCCTTTTATAATCCCCTCCTTTCTCTTATTGCCTTATCCTCCTACTTTCCAGTTGGATCAGATGGATTTCTATTGTTAATTGAATGTATTGTGTATTTCCCTCTTGGAACCAACTTAGATGTGAGTGAGATGTGCCTACCCCACCTCCACCATTTCCCCCTCCATTGTAAAAACTCTTCCTTGTCTGCCTCTTTTATGTGAGATAATTTTCCCCATTCTTCCTCTCCCTCCCCCATTTTCATTTCCCCCAGGGCATCGCTCTTTCTTTTATACTTATTTTTTGGTACACCATTTTGATGTAATCAACTCCTGTCTATGCCCTCAGTCTATGTAAACTCCTAACTGCCCTAGTAATTATAAAATTCTTAAGAATTACATATATCATCTTCCCACATAGAAAGGTTAACAGTTTAATCTTATTGAGTCCCTTATGATTTCTCTTACATGTTTACCTTTTTATGCTTCTCTTGAGTCTTTTATCTGAGAGTCAAATTTTCTATTCATCTCTGGTCTTTTCATCAAGAATGCTTAAAAGTCCTTTATTCATTAAATGTCTAATTTTTCCTTGAAAGACTATATTCAGTTTTTCTGGGTAGGTTATTCTTAGTCATAATCTCAGCTCATTTTTCGACTTCCAGAATATAATATTCCAAGTCTTCCATTTCTTTAACATGGTAGCTGCTAAATCATGTATGATCCTGACTATGGTGCCTTGATGTTTGAATTGTTTCTTTCTGGCTATTTGAGGTATTTTCTCCTTGACCTGGAAGCTACTATTTGGCTATAATATTCCTGGGAGTTTTCATTTTGGGACTTCTTTAAGGTGGTGATAAAGGGAGTCTTTTAATTTCTACTTGATCCTCTGGTTCTAAAATATCAAGGCAGTTATCCTTTATAATTTCCTAAAATATGATGTCTAGACTCTTTCTTTGATCATGACTTTTGGTAATAAAATAATTCTTTTTTTTTTTTAAAGCAATTGGGGTTAAGTAACTTGCTCAAGGTTACACAGCTAGTCATTATTTTATGTGTGGGTGCTCATTTTTTGAGGCTGGTTTCGATCTCGGGTCATCCCAACTCTGAGGCCAGCACTCTTACTCACTGCACCACCTAGCCACCCCAGTATAATAATTCTTAAATTATCTCTCCTTGATCTATTTTCCAAGTTAATTGTTTTTCCAATGAGCTATTTCACATTTTCTTCTATTTAATTTTTTATTTTGTTTTATTGTTTCTTGATGTCTCATGGAGTCATTGATTTTCACTTGCCCAATTTTAGTTTTTAAGTAGTTGTTTTCTTCAGTGAGCTTTTGTACCACCTTTTCCATTTGGCCAATTTTTAAGGTGTTATTTTCTTCAGCATTTTTTGTGCTTCCTTAATCAAAATTGTAATTGTTTTTTCATACTTTCTTTCCATTGTTCCTAAATTTTCTTAGGCTAGAAGACTATTTCACTCTGACCGTTTATTGGCTCTGCCACCCCCAAAATTCAATTTGAGACATTCTTTTAAAGTTGTTTGGCAGGGAATGTTGGGAGAGCTCAGCTGAGTTTTTTCTCTCCTTCATGATCTTGGCTCCATGAGGTATATTTTCTGGAGTTTGGGTAAAGTGAAATCTTTCAATGACCTCAGGCTCTTCAATTTTCCTGTCTTCAGATTTTAACTCGTTTTATGAAATTTAGGGTTAGGGTAAAGGTATTTCTTATCATTGTTACTCTGAACTATTTAGCAATATGTTGTTTTGTGACCTGAAACTGATAGTATCATTGACAAAAGGTTAGTATGGAGCTTTTGCCCATATCTGATATGTTGTATGAGATCTAATAAGATCTACTGCCAGTATTGCTATGAACTAAATGAGCACATAATGAAATTGTTTGTGACTCCAGTCTATTTCATGGCCACTTTTTATTTGACTACTTGAGCAGTCAGTGCCATCTGCACTGAAACACTTCCAGAAAGTAGATTATTGGTATTTCTGATTTGTTCCAATGCAACTTGTCTATTTGTGGCCCAAATAGATGAGTGTCACTTATTCTCTTATCCTACATCAGGCTTTACATCACACCAATTTCAAATAGGAGCAGCCTGCAACCTTATGTTGCACCATCTATTTCTTTGACTCTTAGGAGCAATTGCATTACAACAGTTTGTGGGCTAAGGAAATCAGTACCATCACCAGAACTTATTTGCTTCAGGGTTTGTGCCAGTTTGGCAAGATTGCTATCATTGGCTTCATGGCCAATGTGGTGTTGGTGGGACATATGTTACCTCTAATGTACAACATCCTGGCTGGCATTGCTTTACTTTGTCATTGCCCCAGTCCCCTGTGGATTGATTTGGATGCAGTTATTATTAATAATAATAGTATTAGTGCTAGTCAGATGAAAAGAACAGAATAATGAGAATAATACAAATAGATAGCATTTGTGTAGGATCTTAAGGTTTGCAACACTCATAAAATTTGATCTTTAAATAAGGGAAAAGCTACAGGTATTATTCCAATTTATTTAATAATTTGTATACCATTATTACCTCCCAGGGTTATTGTTAGGATGAAATGAAATAGTATTTGTAAAGAACTTTACAAACCTTAAAGTGATAGATAGATAGATAGATAGATAGATAGACAGACAGACAGACAGACAGACAGACAGACAGAGAGAGAGAGAGAGAGAGAGAGAGAGAGAGAGAGAGAGATGCTAGTTATTATTATTTTGTATACGGAAACAGGGCTCAGAGAGATTTCACATGCTTATCCCAAATTAAATTTCACATTCTTTATCCCATCATGTAGCTCATAATATTATACAATCAGTCAGTAATCATTTTTAAATACTCATTTTGTGCTGGTCACTGCACTATGTGCTAGGGATACAAAGAAAAGCAAAAAATGGTACCTCCTCTCTAGGAGCTCACAGTTCAATGAGGGGGATAATATACAATTACTACATAGAAACAAGGTTGATACAGGATATATTAGAGATATCATCTCAGGGGGAAGTCATTAAGACTAAGGAGGAAGGGGAAAGACCTTGCAGAAGGCAAAATTTTAGCTGAGACTTGAAGCAAGCCAGGGAAGATAGGCATGCAGAGATGAGAAGGGAAAACATTCCTGGCATGGGGAAGAGCCAGCAAAAATATTCCAAGTCAGGAGTGTTGACTTGGAGTGTTGTGTTGGAGGATGAACAAGAAGGCCATAACCAAGATAAATTAAAGATAATCAACAGAAAGGACTAGCATTGAGGGGGATCTGGAAAACTTACTAGAGAAGTTGACATTTTAGCTAGAAATTGAAGGAAACCATGGTAATTCAATATAGATACAATGAAAAGAATGATAGAGAATATATAATTCAACATATACCATGCAGGTTTTTATATTACAGAGAAATGAAAGGGAGCCTCAATAAAATTGGAACTTGGGTACCTCTTCTACTAAAGTCCTAAAAATCTGCAAAGGAAAAAATGCATTTAGTTCCATCTTGTTCCATCATAGTTGACAAAAGTCATAACTACATACAAGTTGTCCCAAGAGGAGACAGGTTTCCCCAGTGGGCAATTGACAAATTATCCAGGTGCCTACAAAATGACTGATATTTTGACTGTCTTTCAAAAATAGATATTTGGTTATCAGCACTGGCCAGAACTTCTTTAGAGATACTGCTGTCTAGTGGTCTGGCATCATAATCCTTTACCAGTCTGCCTAGTGCAAGTCATCCCTCTTTGTCTCAGTTCTTTTCTTGATCTTTAAATTCAACAAGAAATGGCTTACCTTATTCCTTTTCATTCCAAATTCTGAAAGCAACTTTCTTTTTGTATTTGGAGAAGTTTCCACTAATCTCTTAATGAAACTTTTCTCAATGCAGCAAAGGAAATCACTCTTGGTATTACAAAAATGGCAGTGACAGTAGATGTATTGTAGGACTGTAGATCTTGTGACTTGATGGAGAAATTAAAGCATGACCCAACTTACAGTAGTAAATTTGCAATCAAAGGATTAAGTAAATCATTGTTAACAAATCCCATTTTTCATTTAACTAGAATTCTATTTTTGTACACAACCTAAATCCACAAATGTTGAGATCATTTGAAAATACTAACTCCTCTTACTATAGGAACTTGAGATTTACAAACTGCTTTCCTCATAATAACCTGGTAAGGTATGAAATGCACGTTTTTTGATTCCTATTATGCAAAAGAGAAAGCTATTACTCCAAGAAGTGACTTTAACATGATGACACAGCTAGAATCTGAACTAGTAATGTAATTATGATAAGCATTTATGCAGTATTTTAAGGTTTGCACAGCACTTTGGAAATATTATCCAATTTGATCCTCACAACACCCCAGGAGGTAGATGCTATCATTGTCCCCATTTTACAGATGAATTAACTGAGGCAGACAAAGGTTAAGTGACTTGTCAAGGGTGATAACACTAGTAAATATTTAAGGCAAGATTTGAACTCAATTCTTCCTTATTGCAGGTCCAAGAATCTGTCCTCTGTGCCATGTCTAGATGCTGGTCTCTCCTGACTTCAAAACTAGTGGTCTTTTTGCATAAAACTACAAAAATAATTCTCTGCATGGTCCCAACTCCAAGAGACAGACAAGTAATCTTATGAATGAAATGACACCTAACTCTGCAGTATCCAATAGTATAAAATAGCTGCTACATTATCCCCATATGCATCTTAATTAAAGATACATCAAGTATATTATCAAAGATGATACTACAGTTATAATATTTACGCTTGGGAGCTAACATCGGAGTTGAGGCAAAAGTATAAAATTACAGATCCTATTCTCAGACCTTATAGAAATTTTTTATAACCTTACCCTGGCGTCTGGTAATGTCACAGAATTTCCTCAAATGAGACTGTATTTCCCTCTAAAATCAGAATTCCTTTCAGAGCAAATGAAATTCTGTTGGAAAGGCAGAGAGAAAGCAGCTGGTTCCTTCCATGGAAGGCTGCCAGCCCAGTTGCCACCTTCCTTCCTAGTTGGGTTATCACATAGGTGCAGTATCTGTCTAGGACCAGAACATATTTCCATATGCCAACCTATTATAAATGTGTCCTTTGGATGTATTCTATAGTAGGAGTTGTCAATGACCAAGAGGTTCCAATGGGGAGGAGCAATCCCATGTTTAACATTTCAATGAGAGGGAAGGTTTAGCAAGATGCAAAGAAAAGAAAGGGGCCTGCAGATAAAACAAAAAGGAAAATCATCCGTCCCCAGTGAGGAGAAAAGATACAAACAGCAATCACAGCAGAAGAGGCTAGAGGATAAGAGAAAATCCATGAATGGAAGACAGCCCTCTCCCTCTGCAAGAACACAGTGAGAAGAATGGAGAGTTGGGACAACCCCTGGGTACCAAGAGAAGTGAATAGCCAGGATGGCACAGCACAGCACAGCACCAGCTGGCTAGCCAGCAGAGGCAGCTCTTCCTCAGCATTGCCCATTAAGAGCAGGGCTATTGAAGTCAGAATGGGTGCCAAGTGGAAACTAGTGGTGATTATGCTAGCCAACTCAGCTCTGGGGAAGCAAGAGTAATTATATGGTGCCACAGCAATGGATTTATGGGAGCTCGAGACTGGGTCATGGATCTTAGGAAACCCATACCCATAGAGGTTGTAGGTTGCATTCTTTTCCAGTATTGTACGAGAGTGAGTGTAATTCCTTAGGATTTACTCTGGAAGGGTTTGAAGTCTGTGAGTGTGTGTGTGTGTGTGTGTGTGTGTGTGTGTGTGTGTGTGTGTGTGTTGGTGTCAAGGAGGAACAGTGATCTGTTCAGTGTCATCTGTGAACTGTAGGTATAATCTGCCCCCTCTCAAGTCACAGAGGGAACCAATTTATGCTATAAACCTCAGATTCTGCTAACTAGAAAGTGCCCCAAAGTGTCAGACTGAAGTTTGTCCTATAATTGTTGTTGTTCAGCTGTTTTTTCAGTCCTATCTGAATCTTCATGACCCCATTTGGGATTTTCTTGGCAGAGATACTGAGGTGGTTTGCCATTTTCTTCTCCAGCTCATTTGATAGATGAGGAAACCGAGGCAAACAGGATTAAGTGACTAGACAAGGGTCAGACAACTAGTGTGTGTCTGAGGGCAGATTTGAACTCAGGAAGATGAATTCTGTAATTACCATACTCATTCAATTCTAGAGGCATATAAGCATTTGTACAAAACCCAGTACTAAGAACCAAAGAAACAAAGACAAAAAAATAAATAAATTAGTCCTCCTTAAGTCTGGGATTAAATTCTACCATAAGAGGACTTTGAGTTGAGAAGGCAGCCTGGGGCACTTTTCAAAAGAGCATTCTAGATTTTCATTTATGGAATTCCTTATGTAGAAAAGTTCAGCCAGACAGGCCTCACTAGTTCTCATACTCAGCACTCCATCTCCCTCTCTCTATGCTTGTGCCTGGAATTCACTCATTTCCTACCTTGAACTCCATCAATCCCCAAATTCCTATAAAGTTCTGCTGTACATACCATCTCCTATGTGACCTTCTCTAACCCCCATCCTTAGCTACTATTATCTCCCCACAAAATTACCTTGTAATGATTTTGTATACATTTCCTATGTAATTTATACGTATACATTACCTGCATGTATATTGTATGTACATTATATGCACACATGTGTGCATATATGTGATGTTGTATGTTGTCTCCCATGATAGAGCAAAAACTTTTTAAGAGCAGGGATTGTTTCATTTTTGTCTTTTTGTTCCCAACAGGTAGCCTAGTCCTGGGATGAGAGATATTTGGTGCCTGTTTGTAGACTGGATAGATTGATTGTAAGCCATCCATCGGTCACCTACATGAGAAAGGATGATTGAGTATGATCCCAGAAATGGAGGGAACAAACAAGAGGAGGAGAAAGGAGGGAAGGCTAGACATACCTTCCTCACCATAGAAGATAAGTTTTATAGCTAGGTGAAGCAGACAGCCCCCAAATTTAACCTCCTTGGCTTGTGATCACACTCTTAGAATTTCTGTTCTTGGGGTTTTTAATAGTACAAGCACAAGTATTGCTAAGAAAGGTCACAC
The DNA here is from genome assembly GCA_011680675.1 of Gymnobelideus leadbeateri. Classification (NCBI taxonomy): domain Eukaryota; kingdom Metazoa; phylum Chordata; class Mammalia; order Diprotodontia; family Petauridae; genus Gymnobelideus; species Gymnobelideus leadbeateri. The sequence continues at coordinate 390,332 of WOXC01010121.1, read as the reverse complement.
AAACCTGTTACTAATCAGGGCTTTAAGATAAGTAGCTGTCCATCACTGAGCATTCCATCTCTCTCTACTACATTACTGTGTTCTTTAGGCAGCTAGGTGGTGACAGGGTATGGGACCTGGACCCCAAAACTGCTTCTCCTGAACCCAGCTCCTGAACTTTCCCACACATCACCACCTAGATATTCAATAATCCTTTCAACTGTCTTTTCATTGTAGCACCAATCCAGCCCAGCCCTTCTTCATCTGTTATCTTCAGACCACCCCAGGCTATTTGCCACTCCTCAGTCACATCCAGATCTTCCCACAGTCTTTCTATATGAAAGTGTCCATCTTTCCCCCCTTAAATTGCTCAGATTCTTAAAAACTGACCTGCTTGTATTGATGTCACAAATAGAGCAGACTCACTGGGGATTTCTCCCACCCCAGCTGGTGTTTTAATAAACTACTTGAACTGAAAGAAGGCTTGAGTGGTCAGATTCTTTTGAGGTAGACCCACACCCTTTGCCCTTGCATTTCAGGGTTACCAAGACCCCTAGACCACAACCTTGGCACAGTGGACAAAGCACTGGACATGGAATAAGGAAGAGAATGAGTTCAAAACCATCCTCAGACACAAATTATTGTTTGATCTCTGCCTCAATTTCTTCATCCATAAAATGGGTACAATAATAGCACCTACCTCCCAGAATTGTGAGGTTAAAATGAGATATTTATAAAGTGCTTTACAAACCTAAAGGTTTTATATAAATATTATGGCAGAGATACTGGAGTGATTTGGGTAAGTCCCTTGACCTGTTTGCCTCAGATTCCTTGACTAAAAAATGGGAATGATAATAGTATCTACCTCCAAGAACTATTATGAGAATCAAATGAGATAATAGTTTAAAACTCTAAGCACAATATTTGGCACATAGCAGGTACCATATAAATGCTAGCTGTGCTTATGGTCCTTGTTATCTAGAAGTTTGTCACAATTGTTATAAGATACTCATAACACTCTGCAACAATTAGTAGCCACACCCTCTCCTTCTAGACCCAGAGTTTCAATTTAGTCACTAGATAAGATCATAGTCAAGCAGTCTATAATTTAGATTAGAAAACAGCATAGTAAATCTAAAAACAGCAGACATATGCATTACAGAGCACAGTATCATCCCACTAACTCCAAGGTCTAACCCTCCAGCACAAACCCCACCCCCCCCCAAAAAAAAAAACCACCCTTCTCAGATTATGTCTACCTCTTCTGTTTCCCTGAAGCCACATGGGTATGGGAAAAATCCAGCCCAAATGTTTAATGTCTTATATTGGACTTCCCTTCTCACCCAATTGTACAGGAAAGGATCATAGTCATCCTAGTACCTAGTTGGAACCTAGAATTCTCCACTAGCCTCCTTGTTAATTCCCCAGGTCCTAGCAGGTTTGTACTGCCATCTCCATGGCCCCCAACTTGGCAATATATCACCCCAGTTCAGCAGGAAAGGAACAAAGCAATGATAAAACTTTTCCAACTCATGCTGTCTACCTCAACCTAGGACAGAGAAGGAAAAAGCCCTCCAAATCTTATATGCACCTAAGCAAGGGGAAGAAAACACACTTCCTTCTGGCTTCTATACTTTTCCAGAACAACAACTCTTCCTCTAAATGTCCTTGTATTTCACTGTAAAACTCCACACATCATCAGAATCATCTCTTCCTTATCTTGTATCTTTGTCAGTCTCTATCAGGTACTTTGTATATTTGGGAGACAAAGAAAAGTGGATATATAAAGCTATGCCAGGACATCAATGTTCCAACAGGAACTAGGATGGCCCTTTTATATAGGCTAATACTTCAACAAGGATTAGTTAATAGTCAACTGAGAGCAAGAATTATACCTAGGTAGGGAAAAAGAGAGGAGGGGAGTCTGAAGAGACATCAAGAGGGAAAAAGGTGACTACTAACAGAGGAAGTGTATCCTCAAAGATCAGCAATGTCAGTTTTGTGAATGCCTTTGCCCCTCAAATCTATCTCATGAACCACCTTTAACAGGACATAGCATTCAATACATAGCATACACCTTATAAGGTGCATAGACTTAGTGTAGGAAAAAAAATACTCTGATTATATACATAGGCAGCTGATATCTATCCCTAAGCTAGACAAATCTAGATTCAGTCCATTACTTTATGTACCTATAACTGGCAACCTCTATATAGTAAGAGAAGCAACTCAACATAGAGCTGGCCTTGGAGGAAGGGAGACTTGGCCTTAAATTCTATCTATGATACATATACCATTGTATAAGCCTGGGAAAGTCATTTAAATACCCAATGCTCTGATTTGCATTGTAGAGGGAATTTCTTCACTAGGAGTTCCCTACTATAACAAAACCATATCTAGATAGATAGATAGATAGATAGATAGATAGATAGATAGACAGATACATGTATGCATATATATAGATATATATATATACATATTATATACATACATACATATACATATGTATATTATATACAGCACTTATTTATTTACAAAGCACTTTACAAATATTATGTCATTTTATCCTCAGGACAATCTTGGGGGGCAGATGTTACTGTTATCCCCATTTTACAGATAAGGAAACTAAAGGAGACAAAAGTTTAATGATTTGCCTAGGGTCACACAACTAATAAGTGTCTGAGACTGGATTTGAACTGAGGTCTTCCTGACTCCAGGTCCAGAGCTTTATCCACTGTGTGTCAAAAGGGCGGGGGTGGGGAGTAGGTAACATTGGATATGTGAGTAATTTCATTAGAAATTAGAAAGTAGAAAGATACTAGGATAGGTCTATATCATCTCCCTTTAACACTTTGCTGTATTCTTATAATATGAAAAGTGTTCTCTCAATTCTATATGAATACAGAAACTGAATACTTTGACACTCCAAAGATGTCCTTCTATTATCCCTACTGGACTAATACTGACCCATTGAGTGAGCCTCCATGAACTAAAAATAGCTTTCAGAATATACCCAACTAGACAGGGATAAATACCCCCTGGTTTCTTCCCTCTGGGTACAACTACTTGTGTATTCCTAGTTCTCTGGTGTTTCTGTATACATCTCTTTCATTTGGTGACACAGGAAGTTCTCAGTGAGGAGCTTTCTCTACAAATGCAACAGAGTTTTAGCAAATTGCCTGGTCAGTCATATAGTTAACAGCTAGTTAGTCAACAAAAATTTAGTAAGGGTTTACTATATGGTAGTCACTGCATGAAACCTGGGGATACAAAGAAAGGCAAAAAAAAATTAAGGCTTAAGACACTTAAAGGTCAAAAGTCTTTCCCATAGAGGGTTTTATAGATGTAAGAAGAGGTAGGACTTGAGTTCAGGACTTTCTTTCTGACTCTGAAACCAGTTCTCTATACAGGATGCCAGGCTGCTTCTTTCTATGAAATGTGTGTGTATGTGTATACACACATGTATATAAATGTGTATGTGTTTACATACATAGTATTTGTGTGTGTGTATATATACATATTATGTAAGCTTTTAAGTCTTCAATACTACAAGAGCTTTGGTTAAAATTCAAGATAACTGATGTTATCTATAGATCTTATTTCTGTAGATGACTTATTTTGAGAACAGATTTGAAAAATATGAGGGTGGAACATTGTTGAAGACAAAGGAAGGCTTCCTCAGAGCCCTATGATGGGGCAGCTGAGACAGAGGGACTCAGATTTTTTTTAGACCCTGCTGGAAATACACATTTCTATTGTTATCACTCAGCTGAATGCCAAACAGGCTTTGAACTTAGTGCCAGCTAAATGAGCTTAGACCTGAACAGCATGGTTAGAACAAAAAAAGACTCCTTTTCAGTCTTCCTCAGAAAAGAGGTGAAATCACGCACACCCTAGCACAAACTCGGACTTGCCCTGCAGAAGTAGTGCTGTGTACCAAGTATCAAGTAAAACTATACCATACCAGCCCCAAAGTACTTACTGGCTCCTCCTGGGGTTTCCAAATCCCAGAACCAGTTTCATAAGCATTTGGGTGCTTGTCCCAGATCCTGACCCAGTTCCAACCTGGATAATTACATTGTCTTACTAATTGCCCCTGTGTTTTCTGGTGGGTGAAGCCATCTCTACAGCCCATCATCAATTGCTGAGTAATGTTGCTATGTAGCTATTAAGCAGCTGTTTCTTGCCACCAAGAAGCTTCAGACCTATAAGGAATGACAAAATTCTTCTAGAATAGCAGTTCTCATAGTATGATCCAAAGGTTCTTTGAGACCATTTGGGGGGAGGGCTCTGTAAGGTCAAAACTATTTTTATAATAATACTAAAACATTTTAATTTCTAATGTGGCAAACATCAATAGATATAAAACACATACATAAAAACTTTATTATCAATAATTTTTTGAGCCGGGGCGGCTAAGTGGCGCAGTGAGTAGAGCGCTGGCCCTGGAGTCAGAAGGGCCTGAGTTCAGATCCAGCCTCAGACACTTAACACACACAAACAAAAACCTAGCCGTGTGACCTTGGGCAAGTTACTTAACCCCAATTGCCCTTCAAAAAGCAAAAAAAAAAAAAATAATAATTTTTCAAGACTAAAAATTTGGAGGATCACTGTTCTAGAATATCTATGGTCTTACAACTTGCTTTGGAGATATTTACATACAAAAAACTCTGAACATCAAAGATTTGCACAATTAATAATTCATTAAGACCCCATTAATCAAAATGTAACCTTATAAAAGGACTGTCCCATTGATTCCTGGAACCAGTTTTATATTTTCTTTTAAGAAAAAGAGGGGAATGTATAAAAATATCTTTTCTTTTACATCCATATCAAGTCAACAAGCATTTATTAAGTGCTTACTATGTTCTATGTACTATGTTAACCTCTAGGAATACAAATACAAGCAGAAAGATGGTCCCTGTCCTCAAACAGCTGATATTCTAATAGGAAAGACAACACATTAAAGGAAGCAGAAAAAGGGGTACATGGAAAGAAGAAATGAAGGTATCAAAATTAAGACATGGTAGGGAAAGTCTGGAGCATCAGAAACACATCCTGAAGAGGAATGAAGGCATGGCCAGCCTGGGCATCCTCCTTGAAATGGAGGTCCTGGGAGTAACCAACCAACCAAAAAGAGAGGCACATACTTCCAAAGTGTGACGTTCATAGGTCAATTGAGCTATCAGGGCAAAAGATTTTTATGACATGGTAGAGAAAGTCCAGAGAATTAAGATTGTAGTTTGGAGAGAAATGAAGGCATGATGTACTTTGAATACAGTGTGCTTGGATATTCTGGGCTTCCCTCATATACCATACATTGAATCCCTAGCAATGGAATAGGCTGCTTCCTAGAGTGAATGCCCTTTCACCCAAATGATGTGAGCAGAGACTGTATATCCATTAGTCAGTGAGTCTGTTGAAAAGGTTCCTTCATCAGGTGGAGATTTGTATAGAGTCACAAAGATGTAAGGGACTGTTGAGATCAAGGAAAATGCAGAAGATATAGGCCATTGAAGGGTACATATAGTTCACATAAATTAGGCATTGACTATATCCCCTTTACAATAGATCAGGTCTAATTCTATAATTCAAAATAACTGTTGTAATAAAATAGTAGTGAAACAGACACAAGTATAGATTTAATTTGTATGAAAAAGCAAATATGAGGGGAAAGGCCCAGTGAAAGGACACAGTGGAAGCCCTTGGCTTTTTGCCATATTTTTGTCTCCCTGTAGATCTCATATGAGGTTGACTTGTATTGGCTTATAGATGATAGATTTAGAACTGGGTAGGACTTCAGAGGTTATCTACTCAAACCCTGTTATCTCACAGATGAGGAAAATGAGACCTAGAAAAAGCTAAGTGAATTATCCAAGGTAGTGAAGTCAGAGGCAGGATTTAAACACGTAGATTGATTACAAAGCCAGTACACTGAGTATACTGAAAAAGAGTAATACCTTAGAACACATTCATTGATTTAACTCTTTTAAAAAGACATTTTAAAGGAAGAAGATAAAAGTGAAAAGACCAAAGACTAAAAAAAATGGGCTGACACCCCCACCTTAATCAAACATGCTGGAGAATAAACTAGGTAGGAAGGAATTTTCTTTCTTCATATTTCTATTCTGGACTTTTTCAAAAGCCACCATTACAATATATGGGCAAGCCCTAAATCAACTTGAAAGAATCACAGGCTTTTTAACCATGAGATGAAGGCAGATGGTTTCAAACAGGAAACATCTTGGGATTAGCTGAAAGAATTATAAACACTTCTGGGCCTATGCATGAAGAGAGAAATCAATGCAACAAGGAAGATGCAATTTGGAAAGGCTCTAGAGTACCTTAAAGAGGAAGAGCCTTGGACAAGAAGGCAATAAGGAGGGGGAAAAGGGAAAGTGATCTCAAAAGGGTTACACTCCCTGACTAACATTGGCTGGACCAGCATGAGATAATGCATTGATTTGGGAACAGAGAGAGAGATGCACAGAGAGATGACAAACACTGAGACAGGCAGACACAAAAAGGCATCCACTTGAGGAATTGTAGCAGCAAGCACCCTAGCATCCCCAGGATGGCTGCCAAAACAGGTTCTTAGATAAGCTTTTCTAAAGGAAAGCAACTCAAAATGGATTAACAATCTTGCTTTAATCAAACATATGTCATTTACCTAGTTCAGGGGAAAAAGGTCAACAACCCAAACTTCAAAGAATACAGAGGTTACAAGAAGACAAAAAATACAGACAGCAAAACAGAGCAGCAGACAGGCTTCCAACTGTCTGACCGACCATTACATCTATACCTAGTCAGTTACCAGAGAAAGAAACACCAACATCTGGGTTTTCAAAGCTGGGACTCAGCAGCTGCCCAGAGTCTTATCTGGCCACATCACACAACTTTTCTCAAAGTGAGCTCCAAAGCAAAACCTCATATCAGGGTATATATATAGCCTTCTCCTGGCTCAGAGAATGTCACAACCCTCTTGACCCACTGCCCAATCACACAGCACTAAGGTGTGAGTGTTCCTGAAAAATAACCCCCCCCCCCCACCTCCCATAGGCTCCATATGATCACATTCAGTCTGTTATGGGGCAGAGTATATTTTCAAATCAAGGAAGGTTCTCAGAGTCACTTAAACTTATCAAAGAGCCTAGGGGCAGGAAAGATCTTCAGATTCCCATTCACATAACAGAAAGGAAGCTGCTCCAAGGTATGTGACCCCGCCTGCTGAAGAAAATGAAGGAATTGTTATATGTAGACTCTCCAAGGGCACTGACCCTTGAGGAGCAGCACAGGGAGAAATGTACCCTAGGAACCAGAATCTATGAGTTGCCCTTTTGTTACATGTATTCCTTGCATGCGTTTTCCATTACATTTGGACTTTAGGTTTCAGCCCACTATGCCCAGGGATATTAAACAAAAGTTATGCCTTTGATTTGCTGGGGGAGGGGAGGGGGAGAGGAGGGTAAGGCAAGGGGCCGCAAGGGGGAAGTGGTACACAGGATGCTTTTATTACAACTTTTTTTTGCTATATCATCTGATTAAATTTTACCTTTGTTAAAAAGGTAACTGAGGCTACTGACTGATAATTGGCAGGGGGGAGGGACAGGACATGAGTGACAGTACAAGAAACCCTGTTTCTCAGGGTTGTCCCTAAAACTCTAAAGCAGAGGAGTCATCACCCTCTACATACCCCAAAATTCTCCAGGCAGGAATGCAAGCTAGTGAACCATCACTGGAAGGGGTATTACATGTAGGAATAGAAACTAGTTGTAAAAACTCTTCAGAATATACAGGACATACCATTTAAAGACTTTCTCTTAGAATTTTAGAGTTGGAAGAAACATTAGAAATTAACTAGTCTAACCCTCCTTCATTTCACAGAAATGACTCAGAGAAAGTGATTTTCCCAAGGTCACCTAATTAGTAACAGAACTAGGAATAGAACACAGGCCTCTTGACTTCCCCTTCCACCACACTATACCACCCCCTTTGTGACAGGTTAATATATCTTACTGAATCAAGCATTGTAGAGAATAATTCTGAACTTGGGATGTTTGCCAGGCTCTCCTAACTTCTCCCATCTCTGAATTTACACTCAAATGAGAGGTTAGCCTAGTATCTATTATATACCTAGAGGAAGGCAGACAGCTAGCTAAGCCAGAGCATAGGTCATCCTCTCTCCTAACTTTGTTGCAGAGGAAAAGTTTTTGCTTTTTGCAAGATGCACTTAAGTTTGCCTCTTGCCTATTAGCTAGCAGAACCATCTGCATTCATCTCAATTATACCAAGTAGCAGCAGCCCTGGCTTCACCCTACACCCAATTTAAGTTTATGCAAGTCCAAACTCTAATGGAAACTAAACCTACTATAACTAGACTGTTATGAAAGCAAAAATATCATGCCATACATGAAATCATTTTTAAAATATTTTGCATATACTTATATCTGTACATCTTGTCTCCTCCACCAAAGCTATAAACTCCTTGAAGAGATATTTCACATGTGTCTTTTTGTCTCTAGTACCTAGCATAGTGTTTGGCACATAAAAAGGACTTAGTAAATGCTTTTTTTTTTATTGATTAATTGACAGAGATTACTCAGGGTTTGTCCAAGGCAAAAACCTGAGATAATAATAATGATTATGATGATGATAAACAATATACAGTATTTCCAAGGACTTTTAAGGTTTGCAAAGAACTTTACAAATATCTCATTTTATTCTCACAATAACCCTGGGAGATAGATGCTATAAGCTAGGTGGCACAGTGGATAGAATGCAAGGACTAGAGTCAGGAGGACCTAAGTTCAAATTCAGTTTCAGACACTTAACTGTCTTAGCTTTGTGACCCTGGGCAAGTAACTTAACTCTCTTTGCCTCAGTTTCCTCATCTACAAAATGAGATAGAGAAGGAATTGTCAAACTACTCCAGTATCTTTACCAATAAAACCCCAAGTGGGGTCACAAAGAGTCAGACACAACCCAAAACAACTGAACAGAAATAGCCATTTTACAGATGAAGAAACTTAAGATAGAAAGAGATTAAGTCACTTGCTTAAGGTCACATAGCTGAGAAATATCTGAGGCTGAATTTTAACTCAGGTCTTCCTAACTCCAGGTTCTGTGTTCTATCCTCTATACCGTCTAGCTAGCCTTAGGATACTGACAGCACCATCTGGGGCATCCTTCCTTCCCTACCCCAACACTAGTATTGATATTAACATGCATATAATAGATTCTTTCCTTCCCCCCCCAGCTCAATCCCTGCCCCCTTTTTGTACACTCCAGGCCAAAAAAAAAAAGTGCTTCTTAATGTTCTACAGGTAAAAAAATGTGTAGACAGAGGCATCTAGGTGGCACAGTGAATAGACCACCAGCCCTGGAGTCAGGAGGACCTGAGTTCAAATCTGGCCTCAGACACTTAACACTTACTAGCTATGTGACCTTGAGCAAGTCACTTAACCCTAATTGCCCTACCCTTTTCCCACCAAAAAGCATAAAGAAAAAAAAAGGAAAGAAAGAAATGTGCAGACAAAAACCACCAGTCCGTGAAGTGGCTACACTGAAGTGAAGTCACATTTCACTGAGCCACAAAACCCCAGCAACAGCCTAATGTAACTCGAAATTTGGAACTAGATAGTTTAGTCTAAAAAGAGGAGAAGGGAAGATGTCGAAGAGAAGCCAGGAAGTTGTCTGAGCTCTCCCCAGTTTCCCTTGGGAATAAGGTTAAATCAAGACCCTAAAAGAATTCTGGACTGACGGGATCCACAAAAAGAGTGAAACAATTTTCCAGCCCAAGATAACTTAGGAGGACTTGAGGAAAGGTCTGTCTCCTTTGGATAAAAGGAGAGAACAGTCCAGTGCAGGTGGGCGTTTAGGCAAGTCAGCAGGAGGCCCTTAGCCACAGAACAGATCAGGAACCAAGGCCCTTCTGTTCTGGTTCAGCAGGCTAATGGCACAGCAGGCCAGCTGTGAGGGCTCCAGCTCCAGAACCCAGGGTGCAATAGGCACAACTAGCCCAGGCCACCCTAGCATAGCAAGCTACAAGCCCCAGAGTCCCCAGCGCAGAAAGCCAGAGATCAGACCACTGGTCCCCAGGGCAAGAAGATTGAGACAGTACCCCTCTGTACTCCAGGACCAGAGCTCAACTTTAAAAAGTGAGGAAAAAAATGAAAAGGAGACGTGACCATGGAAAACTACTGTGGTGACAAGGCAGATCAAAACAGAACTTAGAAGAGGACAATGTCAAAATGCCTACATATGAAGCCTCAAAGGGGACTATGAAATGGTATCAAGTCCAAAAAATCCTCTTGGAAGAAGAGCTTTAAATGAATTTTTAAAATCAAGTGAGAACAGTAGAAGAAAAATTGGGAAAAGAAATGAGAGTTATGTAAAAGAATTGTAAAAAACAAAGAGTTAACAGCTTGGAAAAGGAAGCAAAAAAATTGAAGAAAACAACTCCTTAAAAAATAGAATTGGCAAAATGGAAAAAAGATCCACTGAAGAAACCAACTCCTTTAAAAGTAAAATTGACCAGATAGAAAGGGGGGCACAAAAGCTAACTGAAAAAAATAATTCCGTAAAAATTAGGATTGGGCAAACAGAAGTTAATGACTCTATGAGATATGAAGAATCAGTCAAATAAAACTCAAAAGAAAGAGAAAAAGAGAAGAAATTATAAAATAACTCAGTGGGAAAACCACTGACCTGAAAATAGAACCAGGAGAGATAACCTAAGAATTACTGGACTACCTGAAAGCCATGACCAAAAAAGAACATGCATGGTGTCTTTCAACAAATTATCAAGCAAAACTGCCCTGATAACCTAGAACCAGAGGGTAAAATAGTCATTGGAAGAATCTATCAATCACTTCCTGAAAGAGATCCCAAAATGAAAACTCCAAGGAATATCATAGCCAAATTTGAGAATTATCAGGTCAAGATGATATGACAAGCAGAGAGAAAGAAACAATTCAAATATCAAGGAGCCACAGTCAGACTTGCAGAGGACTTAGCAGTTTCTATATTAAAGGACTGGAGGGCTTGGAATATGATATTCTAAAAAGCAAAAGAGTTTGGATTAAAACCAAGAATCAACTACCCAGCAAAACTGAGTATATTACTTTGGAGGAAAAGATGGACTTTCAATGAAATAAGGGTCTTTCAAACTTTTCTGATGAAAAGACCAGAGCTGAACAGAAAATTTGATCTTCAAATACGAAACTCAAGAGAAGCATAAAAGGGTAAAGAGGAAAGAAATAAACATGGCATTCAGTAAGGTTAAACTGTTTACATAGCTATATGGGAAGATGATACTTTTAACTCTTAAGAACTGTGTCTCTATTAAGATAGACAGTGGGTATGGGTATAAGTTGCCTTTGATATGACAATTTAAAAAAATTTAATTAAGTGGTAAAAAAAGGATTGTACTGGAAGAAGAAAGGGAGAGGCAGAATGGGGTTAATTATATCACATGAAGAGGTATGAAAAACCTATTACAATAGAGGGAAAGAAGGAAGGAGTGAGCATCATTTGAACCTTACTCTCATCAGATTTGACTCAAGGAGGGAATAACATACACACTCAGTTGGGTATAGAAGTATATCTTACCACTTAGGGGAGTAGGAGGGGAGAAGGGAGAGAAAAGAGAGGGGTACCTGATAGAAAAGAGGACAGATTGGGGGAGGTGATCAGAAGCAAAACACTGGTGAGAAGGGAGAGGGTGAAAGGAGAGAGAAAAGGAGGGAGGGGTGAATTGGATGGAGAAAAATACACAGTAATCATAACTGAGAATGTGAATGGGATGGGATGAACTCTCCCATAAAATGTAAGTGAATAGCACTTGGATTAAAAAAACAGACTCCTATAATATGTTGTTTACAAAAAACACATTTGAAGCACAGAGGCACAGGGTAAAGGTAAAACACTGAAGCAGAATATATTAAGTTCCAGATGAAGTAAAAAAAAAAAAAAACAGGGGTAACAATACTGATCTCAGACAAGCAAAAGCAAAAGTAGAACTGATTAAATGGGATAAGTACTGAAACTACATGTAGCTAAAAGGTACCACAGAAAATGAAGTAACACCAATACTAAACATATGTACACAAAGTTGTATAGCATCCAGATTCTTAGAGGAGAAGTTATGTGGGTTACAGAAAGAAATAAACAGCAAAATTAAACTAGTGGGAGACCTCAACCTCCCCCTCTCAGAACTAGATAAATCTAAGAACAAAATAAAAAATAAAGAAGTTAAGAAGGTGAAAAGAATTGTAGAAAAGTTAGATATGATAAACATCTTGAGAAAATTCAATAGGAATAGAAAAGAATATACCTTTTTCTCAGGAGCATTACATGGCACCTACACAAAAATTAACCATGTATTAGGGCATAAAAATCTCACAGTCAAATTCAGAAAAGGCAGAAATATTAACTTTATCTTTTTCATATAATGATGCAAAAAATTTGCATGTAATAAAGGACCATGGAAAGATAAATTAAAAATTAATAGTAAGCTAAATAATCCAATACTAAAGAATGAGTGGGTCAAACAACAAATCATAGAAACAATCAACAATTTCATCAAAGAAAATGACAATAATGAAAAAGCATACCAAAATTTATGGGATGCAGCCAAAGAAGTACTTAGGGGAAATTTTATAGCTCTGATTACTTATATGAATAAAAGAGAGATAAGGAGGATCAATTAATTGGGCATGAAATTTAAAAGGCTAGAAGAAGAACAAATTAAAAATCCCAATTAATTATCAAATGAGAAATTCTGAAAATCAAAGGGAAAATTAATAAAATTGAAAGTAAGAAAACTAACCAATAAATAAAACTAATATCTGGTTTTAAAAATATATAAAATTGATACACCTTTTACTAATTCAATTTTTTTTAAAGAAAACCAAGTTATTCATATGAAAAATGAAAAGGGTGGGCGGAGCCAAGATGGCTGAGTAGAAACAGCAAGTCCAAGGCTCTCTCCCCCCAGATTACCTCCAAACTATGTAAAAGGGGACTCTGAACAACTTCTGGAGCCCCAGAACCCAAAGAATGACACAGAGAAGCTAACCTCCCTCTGAAGGCAGCCCAGCAGTCCTGCAGGAAGGGCCAGCGCAGTGCTATAGGAGCCAGCAGCGAAGCACATGGAGAGCTGAGCCCAGGCCCTATGAGCCAAGGTTTTAGCCCCAGGGAGATCCAGCCAGCAGCCAACTGGAGGGACTCCAGAACACCAGCAGCTGTGGCAATTTCAGAATGGTCAACACAGACATGCCTAGGGAAAAGTGAGAGGATAGTGCCCTATGGACTTTGGGACCAGTATTTGGGGAACACCTCAGCTTCCTCCCCTGGGGACTAGAAGCCACTGAGGAGACACGCCATTTTGCAGTTTTCAGTAGCAGCTCCAGCTCCTGGCCTGAGAACTGTAGGGATATCCAGCGATCAGTCTCGGGGGGTGCGGGTAATCACTCTTGCTTTAACGTCCCTGGATCTGGACTGTGGTCTGGGGGGGAGGTCATGGGGCGGGTTTCCAGCTTGCCAGAAATGGAAGTTGTTCCCGCACACATTCGGGACGAAGCTCCCCTGTCTGGTGGCAAAGCCCTACTGTGGCAACAAGCCCAAAAGTCAAGTAATTAAGTGGCAACATGCCAAGGCAAAGGAAACAAAATAAACAGAAAAATGAAACATTAGACTCCTATTTGGGGGGCAAAGAGGACCGAAGCACGGAACAGGAAGGGGACTGTGAGGTCAGAAATCCTGCTCCAAAAGCCCCAAAGGAAAATATGAGTGGGTTACAGGCCATAGAGGACCTTAAGAAGGACTTTAAAAATCAAATAAGAGAAGTGAAGGAAAAATTGGGAAGAGAAAGGAGAAGGCTGTAGGAAAAGTATGAAACAAGGGTCAACAGTCTGACTGAGGAAAACAACACCTTAAAAAATAGACTAACTCAAATGGCAAAGGAGGCCCAAAAGAGCAATGAGGAGAAGAATGCCTTAAGAAGCCAAATTTGCCAGATGGAAAAAGAATCACAAAAGTTCACTGAGGAGATCCATTCCTTCAGAGTTAGACTGGAGCAAATGGAAGCTAATGGCTTTATGAGAAATCAAGATGCTGTTAAGCAGATCCAAACAAATGAAAGAATAGAAGGCAATGTAAAATACCTCATGGGAAAAACCACTGGCCTGGAAAATAGATCCAGGAGAGACAATTTAAAAATTATTGGACTAACTGAAAGCCATGATCAAAGAAAGAATCTAGAAATCACCCTTCAAGAAATTCTCAAGGAAAGTTGCCCTGATGTTTTAGATCCAGAGGGCAAAATAGAGGTTGAAAGAATCCACCTATCACCTCCTGAAAAAGATCCCAAAAAGAAAATTCCCAGGAATATTATAGCCAGGTTCCAGAATCCCCAGATCAAGGAGAAAATACTACAAACAGCCAGGAAGAAACAATTTCAATATTGTGGAAACACAATCAGAGTAGCACAGGACCTGGAAGCTTCTGCACTGAGGGATCAAAGGGCATGGAATATGATATTCCAGAGGGCAAAAGATCTGGGAATTAACCCAAGGGTAACCTACCCAGCAAAACTGAGTATTTTGTTTCAGGGGAAAATATGGTCATTCAGTGGAATAGAGGACTTTCAAGCATTCTTGAGGAAAAAATCAGAGTTGAATAGAAAATTTGACAACCAGACACAAGGAGCAAGAGATGCCTGAGAAGGTAATCAGGGAAAAGAAATCAAAATAAACTTATCAAAGTTGAGCTATTGGGGGGCAGAGCCAAGATGGCAGAGTAGAAACAGCGCATCCAAGCCACTCTTCCCCCAGATCACCTCCAAACTATGTAAAAGGGCACTCTGAACAACTTCTGGAGCCCCAGCACCCACAGAACAACACAGAGAAGCTAACCCCCCCGCTTAGGACAGCCCAGCAGCCCTGCAGGAAGGACCAGCGCAGCGTTCTGGGAGCCAGGAGCGCAGAGAGCTGAGCACAGCCAAACACCTGAGTCGTGGTTTTAGCCCCAGGGCAGCAGGGCCAGCAGCCGGCTGGAGGGACCCCAGAACACCAGCAGCTGTGGCGATTCCAGAATTACCAACATAGACATGCCTAGGACAAAGTGAGAGGTTAGTGCCCTATGGACTTTGGGACCAGTATTTGGGGAACGCGTCGGCTTCCTCCCCTGGGGGCTAGAAGCTGCTGAGAAGACACACCATTTTGTAGTTTTCAGAGGCAGCTCCAGCTCCTGGCCTGCGAACTGTAGGGAGATCCAGAGATCAGTCTTGGGGGGTAATCGCTCTTACTTTAACCTCTCTGGATCTGGATTGTGATCTGGGGGGGAGGTCATGGGGCGGGTTTCCAACTTGCCAGAAACGGAAATTGGCCCCCTGCACATGTTTGGGGCCAAAGTTCCTGTCTGGCACCAGGCCATACTGTGGCAACAAGCCCAAAAGTCAAGTAATTAAGTAGCAGCATGCCAAGGCAAAGGAAACAAATTAAACAAAAAAATGCAACCTTATATTCCTACTTTGGGGGCAAAAACAATTGAAGCATAGAGAGAGGACTGTGAGGCCAGAAGTCCTGCTCCAAAAGCCCCAGGGGAAAACATGAGCGGGTTGCAGGCCATAGAGGACCTTAAGAAGGACTTTAAAAATCAAATAAGAGGGGCGGAGCCAAGATGACGGAGTAGAAACAGCTCCTCCAAGCCTCTCTGCCCCCAGATTCTCCACAAACTATGTAAAAAAGGACTCTGAAAATCTTCTGGAGCCCCAGCACCCACAGAACGACACAGAGAAGCTAACCTCCCGCTGAGGACAGCCCAGCACCCTGCAGGAAGGACCAGCGCAGTGGTCTGGGAGCCGGCAGCGCGCAGAGCGCAGGAGCCGAGCCGAGCCCAGGTCCACGTGAGCCGAGGTTTTAGCCCCAGGGCGGCAGGGCCAGCAGCCGGCTGGAGGAACCCCAGAACACCAGGAACTGTGGAGACGCCAGAATTATCAACATAGACTTACCTAGGACAAAGTAAGAGGTTAGTGTCCTATGGACTTTGGGACCTGTATTTGGGGAATGCGTCAGCTCCCTCCCCTGGGGGCTAGAAGCCGCTGAGGACAAACGCCATTTTGTAGTTTTCATAGGCATTTCCAGCTCCCAGCCTACAAATCGTGGGGAGATCCAGCGATCAGTCTTGGGGGGTAATCGCTCTTGCTTTAACCTCCCTGGATCTGGATTGTGATCTAGGGTGGAAGTTGTGGGTGGGTTTACAGCTTGCCAGAAACGGAAGTTGCCCCCCACACGTTCGGGACGAAAATTCCTCTATCTGGCCTTAAAGCCATAGTGTGGCAACAAGCCCAAAAGTCAAGCAATTAAGTGGCAACATGCCAAGGCAAAGGAAACAGAAAAATGCAACCCTAGACTCCTATTTTGGGGGCATAGAGCGGGAAAAGGACTGTGAGGTCAGAAGTCCTGCTCCAAAAGCCCCAGGGGAAAACATGAGCGGGTTGCAGGCCATAGAGGACCTTAAGAAGGACTTTAAAAATCAAATAAGAGAAGTGGAGGAAAAATTAGAAAGAGAAATGAGAAGGATGCAGGAAAAGTATGAAATGAGGGTCAACAGCCTGACTGAGGAAAACAACACCTTAAAAAATAGACTAACTCAAATGGCAAAGGAGGCCCAAAAGGGCAATGAGGAGAAGAATGCCTTAAAAGTCGAATTTGCCAGATGGAAAAAGAATCTCAAAAGTTCACTGAGGAGATTCATTCCTTCAGAGTTAGACTGGAGCAAATGGAAGCTAATGACTTTATGAGAAATCAAGATGCTGTTAAGCAGATCCAAACAAATGAAAGATTAGAAGGCAATGTGAAATATCTCATGGGAAAAACCACTGACCTGGAAAATAGATCCAGGAGAGACAATTTAAAAATTATTGGACTACCTGAAAGCCATGATCAAAGAAAGAACCTAGAAATCACCCTTCAAGAAATTCTCAAGGAAAACTGCCCTGATGTTTTAGATCCAGAGGGCAAAATAGAGGTTGAAAGAATCCACCGATCACCTCCTGAAAAAGATCCCAAAAAGAAAACTCCCAGGAATATTATAGCCAGGTTCCAGAATCCCCAGATCAAGGAGAAAATACTACAAGCAGCCAGGAAGAAACAATTTCAATATTGTGGAAACACAATCAGAATAGCCCAGGACCTGGCAGCTTCTACACTGAGGGATCGAAGGGCATGGAATATGATATTCCAGAGGGCAAAAGAACTGGGAATGAACCCAAGGGTCACCTACCCAGCAAAACTGAGTATTTTGTTTCAGGGGAAAATATGGTCATTCAGTGGAATAGAGGACTTTCAAGCATTCTTGAGGAAAAAACCAGAATTGAATAGAAAATTTGACATCCAGACACAAGAAGTAAGAGATGCCTGAGAAGGTAATCAGGGAAAAGAAATCAAAAGGAACTTATCAAAGTTGAACTATTTACATTCCTATATGGAAAAGCAATAACTGTGACTGATGATATCTTTCTCACTATGAAAATAATGGAAGAAGGGTGTGTGGTCATATGAATACATATGTGAATGTGTGTGTATATGGTTACAGTTATATATGGATAGAGGGCATAGGTTGAATTTGTTGGGAAGGGAGAATACTCAAGGGATGAAATTATGAGGTGAGAGAGGAAAGTGGCAAGAGGAGATGGGGAGAGACATGGTAGGGTAAACTATCTCATGTAGGGGAAGTGGTTGCAAAGGAGGGGGAGAATAAGGAAGGCTAAAAAGGCAAAACCACATTCACATTGAATTTGGTTCAGGGAGAAAATGACATACATACTAAATGGGATATCTCAACCTGCAGCAGGATAGGGGGAAGGGGGATGAGAGGAGGGATGAAGGATGGGAGGGCATCCTTGGGGTGAGGGGAGGTTGGAAGTACCCACTATAGAAGAGGGACAGGATCATGTAGGGAATGGACCAGGTGGGGGGTGGGATGAGTGGGAGGGAATTATAAGCAGCCTTGTACAATATATCTACTATGATAATGTTTTGCATAGCTAGACATGTATAACATATACTGAATTACTTATATCCCAAGAAGGAATGGGTGACAAGGGAGGAAGGAAATGGATCTGAAATTCAAGGTCGTAACATTAAATGTTTCAAATATATTAAAAAAAAAAAAGAATAAAGGAGATTCATTTCTAAAAAAAAAAAATCAAATAAGAGAAGTGGAGGAAAAATTGGAAAGAGAAATGAGAAGGATGCAGGAAAAGTATGAAATGAGGGTCAAAAGCTTGATTGAGGAAAACAACACCTTAAAAAATAGACTAACTCAAATGGCAAAGGAGGCCCAAAAGGGCAATGAGGAGAAGAATGCCTTAAAAAACCGAATTTGCCAGATGGAAAAAGAATCTCAAAGTTCACTGACGAGATTCATTCCTTCAGAGTTAGACTGGAGCAAATGGAAGCTAATGACTTTATGAGAAATCAAGATACTGTTAAGCAGATCCAAACAAATGAAAGATTAGAAGGCAATGTGAAATATCTTAAGGGAAAAACCACTGACCCAGAAAATATATCCAGGAGAGACAATTTAAAAATTATCGGACTACCGGAAAGCCATGATCAAAGAAAGAACCTAGAAATCACCCTTCAAGAAATTCTCAAGGAAAATTGCCCTGATGTTTTAGACCCAGAGGGCAAAATAGAGGATGAAAGAATCCAGAGATCACCTCCTGAAAAAGATCCCAAAAAGAAAACTCCCAGGAATATTATAGCCAGATTCCAGAATCCCCAGATCAAGGAGAAAATACTCCAAGCAGCCAGGAAGAAACAATTTCAATATTGTGGAAACCCAATCAGAATAGGCCAGGACCCGGCAGCTTCTACACTGAGGGATCAAAGGGCATGGAATATGATATTCCAGAGGGCAAAAGAACTGGGAATGAACCCAAGGGTCACCTACCCAGCAAAACTGAGTATTTTGTTTCAGGGGAAAATATGGTCATTCAGTGGAATAGAGGACTTTCAAGCATTCTTGAGGAAAAAACCAGAATTCAACAGAAAATTTGACATCCAGACACAAGAAGGAAGAGATGCCTGAGAAGGTAATCAGGGAAAAGAAATCAAAAGGAACTTATCAAAGTTGAACTATTTACATTCCTATATGGAAAAGCAATAACTGTGACTGATGATATCTTTCTCACTATGAAAATAATGGAAGAAGGGGGTGTGGTCATATGAATACGTATGTGAATGTGTGTGTATATGGTTACAGTTATATATGGATAGAGGGCATAGGTTGAATTTGTTGGGAAGGGAGAATACTCAAGGGATGAAATTATGAGGTGAGAGAGGAAAGTGGCAAGAGGAGATGGGGAGAGACAGGGTAGGGTAAACTATCTCATGTAGAAGAAGCAAGGGGAAGTGGCTACATGAGAGGGGAAGAATAGAAAGACAAAAAGGCAAAAACACATTCTCATTGAATTTGGTTCAGGGAGAGAATGACATAAATACTAAATGGGATATATCAACCTGCAGCAGAATAGGGGGAAGGGGGATGAGAGGAGGGGTGATGGATGGGAGAGCATTCTTGGGGGGAGGGGGGGTTGGAAATACCCACTATAGAAGAGGGACAGGATCAAGTAGGGAATGGACCAGGTGGGGGGTGGGATGAGTGGGAGGGAATTATAAGCAGCCTTGTACAATATATCTACTATGGTAAAGTTTTGCATAGCTAGACATGTACAACATATACTGAATTACTTATCTTCCCAGAGGGAATGGGTGACAAGGGAGGAAGGGAATGGATCTGAAATTCGAGGTCTTAAAATTAAATGTTTCAAATATATATAAATACTATTATTAATACTCTTTTGCTTGTAATGGGGAGATAAGATGTGCAGGCATTGGGGCACAGAGATTCACCTTCCTCTAATGAAAAAGTCAAAGGGGGCATGGGAGAAGATATGGGAGAGAGCAGATTGGAGGAAGCAATATCTTGTGGGACTGCTATTCTGGGAGGGAGGGTAGAGGAAAAACGGGGGAAAAAATTGTAACTCAAAATCTGTCGGAAATGAATGATGTAAAACAGAAGTTAATAAAGCATTTGTTTAAAAAAAAGAGAGATAGTAAGAGAGACTCAATTTAAAATAACTGTAGACATTACAAAATATTTAGGAATCTAATTGCCAAGACAAACCCAGGAACTATATGAACACAATTTCAAAATACTTTTCATACAAACAAAGTCAGATCTAAAGAACTAGAAATATATTAATTGTGCATGGGTAGGCTGAGCTAGTATAATAAAAAATGAGCATTTTACCTAATTTCCTTAATAAGTGCCATACCACTTTTTTGTAATAAAAATAAAATAATAAAAATTACTTTATAGAGGTAGAAAAAATAATAACAAAATTCATCAGGAAAAATAAAAGGCCAAAATATCAAGGAAATTAATAAAAAATATGTAAAGGAAGGTAGCCTAGCTGTACCAGATCTAAAACTATATTATAAAGCAACAATCATCAAAACTATTTGCTTCTGGCCAAGAAATATAGTGGTGGATAAGTGGAACAGATTAGGTACAGAAGACACAGGAGCAAATGATTATAGTAATCTACTGTTTGATAGACCCAAAGACTCCAGTTTATGGGATAAAAGCTTGCTATTTGGCAAAACTTCTGGGAAAACTGGAAAATAGTATGGCAAGTATGGCTAGAAAATAGGCTTAGACCAATATCTCATACCATATACCAAGATAAGGTCAAAATGAGTACATGCTTTAGACATAAAGGGTGATACCATAAGCAAATTAGGAGAGTAATAGTTTACCTGTAAGATCTATGGGGAAGGGAAGAATTTATGACCAAACAAGAGAGAAAGAATATTATGAAATGCAAAATGGATAATTTTGATTATGTTAAATTAAAAAGGATTTGCACAAACAAAACCAATGCAACCAAGATTAGAAGGAAAGCAGAAAGCTGGGAAACATTTTTTATAGTCAGTGTCTCTGATAATGACCTCATTTCTCAAATATATGGAGAACTGGGTCAAATTTATAAGACTACAAGTCCTTCCCCAATCAATAAATAGTCAGAGAATATGAACAGGCAGTTTTTAGATGAAGAAATTAAAGTTATCTATAGTCATATGGGGAAAAATTACTCTAAATCACTATTGATTGGAGAAATGCAATTTAAAACAACTCTGAGGTGCCACCTCACACCTATCAGATTGGCTAATATGGCAGAAAAGAAAAATGATATATGTTGGAGAAGATGTGGGGAAAATTGGGGCACTAATGCATTGTTGGTAGAGTTGTGAACTGATCCAACCATTTTTGGAGAACAATTTGGAACTATGCTCAAAGGGCAATCAAATTGTGCATACCCTTTGATCCAGCAATAACACTACTAAAGTCTGTATCCCAAAGAGATCATACAAATGGGAAAAAGACCTACATGTACAAAAAATATTTATAATGGCTCTTTTTGTGGTGGCAAATATTGGAAACTAAAGGGCTGCCCATCAGTTGGGGAATGGCTGAACAAGTTGTGGTATATGAATGTAATGGAATACTATTGTGCTATAAAAAAAAATGATGAGCACATGGATTTCAGCAAAAAAAAACTGAAAAGACATGAACTAATTCTGAGAAGTGAGCAGAAGAAGGAAACATTGTACACAGAAACAGCAATATTGTGTGATTATCAACTATGATAGACAGCTCTTCTCAGTAATACAGTGATCTAATATAGTTCCAAAAGGCTCATGATGGAAATGTTATTTATATCCAAAGGAAGAACTTGGAGTCTGAATTCAGATTGAAGCACACTACTTTCACTTTCTTTTTGGTTTTTGTGGGGTTTTTTTTCTTTTGTTCTGTTTTTTTTCTTTCACAATATAACTAACGTGGAAATACACTTACATGATTGTAAATGTATAACCTATATCAGATTGCTTGCCATTTTGGGGAAGAGGAATGGGAGAGAGAGAGAGGGAGAAAAAAAACTCTAAATCTTATTTTTAAAAATAAATATTGCAAACTATCTTAAATGTAATTGGAAACTATAAAATATTATTTACCAAAAGAAAAAGGAGAAAGCAGGATGTTGGAAAAAGGCAGACACAAAAGCATGCTAGATATCTTCAAATATCCAAGTAATTGCCATGTGAAAGGGGGATTACATTTGTTCTGTTTGTTCTCAAAGAACAGAATTAATAACAATGAGTGGAAAGTAGAAAGAGAACCAAGAGAAGCAGATTTAGCTTAATGGGTGAAAAAATTTATCTATTGTTGTTGAGTTTTTTCAGTCATATCTGACTTTTCACAACCCCATTTTGAGCTTTTCTTGGCAGAGATGCTAGAGTGGTTTGCCATTTCCTTCTCCAGCTCATTTTACACATGAGGAAACTGAGGCAAGCAGAGTCAAGTGGCTTGCCCAGGGTCACACAGTTGGCATTTACTAACCATCTGAGGCCAGATTTGAACTCATGAAGATGAGTCTTACTGATTCTAAGGTCAGTGCACTATCCACTGCACCATCTAGCTGCTCATTCATAACAACTAGAGGTGTCCAAATGGAAATCAGGATACCTTGGGAGGTAGTGAGCTCCCTTCTGCAGTCTTCAATTCCCTTTCTAGGATTGGTGTAGTGGGGACTTGAACTTAAGACATCAGTTTGAACCAGACAAACTTGTGATCCCTTTCAACTCAGATTCTGATCTTCAAATTCTCTATTAGAGAGGTTTTAATCCCTTCTGATTTATTTTCCCCTGGTTTTTCTCATCTATTAATTGTCACTCTCAACATCCCTGTTTTCTCTCTTTGTACTGTGTTCAACCCAATCCACCTCAGTCCTTTCATTCCTCAGGCCCACAGCCCCTGTCCCTCACTAAACCCTCTCCACTACTCCTGTTCCAGTTGTCCCCAGTGCAACAACCATTCTACTGTGAACAAACTACCAGCCATCTCTGAAATTTCCACCATCATTCCTAACCCAGGTTTTCATCGAAATTTGGATTTCCCCTAAAGTCAGCCCTTGTCTTATAGCCCACTTCAATATGTCACTATATTTCCTTCAAACCCTGTATCATAATCAATCAATCAAAAAGCATTTATTAAAAGCCTTGTATGTGCCAGGTACTTTGTTAAGCACTGAGGATATAAAAACAAAAATCAAACAATCCATGCCTTCAAGGAGATTGTAACCTAATTTGGAGGGATTGTACTTACATAATATGCATAAAATGAATACAGGGTTGTTTGGAGAAGTAGAGCATTAAAAGCTGAGAGATTCAGGGGGAAAAAACCCTTCTTATAGGAAGTGGCATGTAATCTGAGTCTTGAAGAAAACTACAGAGCAAAGTGGAGAAAGGAATGCATGCCAGGCATGGGGACAAGCAGGCAGACAGGAGACAGAGTATCATGTTTCAGAGCAGGGAACAAGTCGATAATGTATAAAACTGGAGATATTGAAAGGGATTAACTTCTGAAGAAACTTAAACACCAAGCAAAGGACTTTATTTGATCCTATTGGTAAAAGACAACTTCTGGGGTTTATCAGGGAAGGTGATAACATTAGCAGACCTATGCTTTATGAAAATCTCTCTGGTGGCTGGGTGAAGGATGGATTGAAGTCTGAAGAAATATGAGGAAGGGAGACTAAATCTAAGGTTATAATAATATTTTGGGCAAGAGGCAATGAGTGCCTGAACTAGGGTTTTGTCTGAGTAGAAAGGAAGTGACAAATGTGAGAGATGTTGTGGAGGCAGTGATGACAAGACTTGGCACCTGACTGGATATATGGGATGACTTAGAGTAAGGAGTTAAGAATGACATCAAGGTTATGAACTTGGGACACTGAGGTTATGAACTTGGAGCAAATTTAAAGACAGAGGTGCCCCCCCAAAAAATGCTATAGGGAACTTTGGAAGAGGAGTTAGTTTGAGGGAAGGATAATGAGGTCTATTTTAGATGTGTTGAGTTTCTTCAGGGTATCTAGTTTAAAATTCCCAATAGGTGGTTATTGATGAAGGATTATAGATCTAGAGAAAACTAAGGCTGGATATATAGACCTATGAGTTATCAGAATAGAGATCATAATTGAGCCCATGAGAGATAATGACATCAACAAGTGAAAAAATATAAAGCAAAAGAAGACTCAAGACAGAGCCCCAGAACACATTCTCAGTTAATGGGAGTGTTTGTAGACACACAAAGGGCATCTAGGAGCAGCTGGAAATGTAAGATAAGTTCCAGGAGGAAAGACTTTCAGAAAAGCAGAGAGAGGAGGTAGTATCCCTAAGAAGAAAGTGGTCAGTAATTTTAAATGTTTCAGAGAGATCAAGAAGTATGAAAACTGAGAAGATATTAGATTTGGCAATTAAGAGATCTATGGTAACTTTGGAGAAAACATCTGCAGTTGAATGATGTGATGATGTCAGACTGATGTTGGTTAAAAAGAGAATGAGAAAAGAGGAAATAGGGTCACTGAGTATAGATGGCTTTTTCAAGGAATTTGACTGTGAGATGGAAAAGAGATATAAAATGGTAATTTTCAGGAGTGGTGAAATCTAACTAGAGTTTTTTGTCTTTTGTTTTTGTTTTTTTAAGATGGGACATCACTAAGGTATATTTGTAGTCATCAGGGAAGAAAGCAAGAAATATGAAGAGATAGAAGAACAGAGGGATCAGTGGACAATTTGCAAAACAGAGGAAGGGAGAGGTCAGGGATTTATGTAGAGAGAATGGCCTTGTTGAGAATGTCCACCTCTTGATAAGTAACTAGAGTAAAGAAGGAAATAGTGAAGGATAATGTCAAAGGGTTATGAAATGAGTAGGTCTCTCAGATAAGGAAGGTAGAAGAGGGAGCTCTCAATGAGTGATCTGGATTTTTTTAAGCATGAAGAAAAGACCTCATCTGAGAAAGTAGAGTGAGGAAGTTTTGTGCCTTGTGTAAAGAAGAGGTTTAGAACAGCCTTTGTGAGGAGTGGTATAGAGAATGAATTAGGGAAGAGTAAAAATATTACCTTGTTGCAATTTTCCAATTGAAATTAGATAAAATAATTTTATTGGAGCCAATCAACAAAGTTGTGTGACTTTCTCCATCTCTATTAAATGGCAGATGAGTAGAAACAGAAAAGATGGATGATAGGACTCATCCAGTGTTGGGTTTTGACTAGAAGCAAGACATGACAGGACAAGGGATCAGGGAATTTGAGAGTAGAAGATAAAAGTTAATTGGTTCTCTAAGAGATTGAGGATAGGAAGGAAGGAAAATGTATGTTGAGGTGATAACCTGGGAAAGTGCTAGGAGACTAAGATGTAGATAAAGAATAGGGTTAGTAGGAGCAAGGTATAGGAAGAGATAGATTACTAGAAAATTGTGATTAGATAAAGGACTTTCAGAGGTCTTGATCAAATGTAGAACTTTTGGGATGATGGTAAGATTAAATCAATGGCCATTGCTCTGTGTAGTTGAAGTGGAATGGAGGAGTAAGTCATAGGGTTTGAGCAGACTGAGGAACTTGGACATTAGGGTTCTTCACAGGTAGGAGGGGAGGGTATTAGCTGGGTATAAGATGCCTAATAAGCGTATAATGATGGCTTGTTGAGTTTAATTAAATTGAGCAGAGTTTCTGGTGAACAAGTTCAATAAATACATGATTTGTTTTCCAGTTTTCCTTTTCACTGGAAGAAAGTACAAAAAAAGAAAGTTTTAACCTAGATCCCTAACCATACTAGATTTTGAGAGTCAGGAGAAGAAAAAACCAAACAACCACAATTTCTGTTAGACATAGAATAGTCCAGGGCCTGGAGGCAGGAGGAGACAAAGAGTATCTGATGGGCTGCCTCCAGTGATGTATGATAAGATTCATGGCCGATTCCTAATGAAAATGTATACCTGAGAGTCTGAATCTGCTCCAATTACTACTTCAGCACAAATGACTCCCAAATCTCCAACCCAGGAAAGATTAATCTCTCCTAAATTCCAGCTCAGCATCTATAACTGCCTGATGGACATCTCCACCTGGATTTCCCACCATTACTCCAAAATCAATACATCTAAAACTATAAACTCATCATCATTCTCCTAAACCTTATCCACAAAATAGGCCTTGTTTTCCCATTTCCCCTAGTTCTAGAAATCACCACCATCTTCCCAGTTACTGTGATTTGAAAGCAAAGAGGCTTCTGAGACTTGTCTTTCCTTCACCCCCTTTATCTAATCAGTTATCTAGTCACCTTGATTCTGTCCCTGCAACACATCTCCTGACTGCCACTTTTTCTCCTCCACCTTCTCTCCACCCCCACAGATGCTACTCCTCATTACCACTCAACAGGACTTTTGCAATAACCTTCTAATTTGGTTTCCTTCACCAATCCACCCTCCATACAAGTGGCAAAATAATTTTACCGACCTCAGACACTTAACACACACACAAACAAAAACCTAGCCGTGTGACCTTGGGCAAGTTACTTAACCCCAATTGCCCTCCAAAAGGCAAATAATAATAATAATAATAATAATTTTAAGGTGCAGATGTGGCAACATAATTCCAAGGCTCAAAAAATGTTAGTGGTTCCCTATTGCTTCCAGTGTAAAATACAAACCCCTCAGCCTTCTACACGGAAAGCCTTCCACAATCTGGTATGAATCTTCCATTCCAGTTTTATTTCTCATAACTCTCCTTCATGCTTTCTACCTTTCACACAAACTGGGCTAAAATTCAACAAATCTCTGAAGCTTCTCTGCATTTGCAAAAGTTGCCCCTCATGCCTCGAATGGAGTCCTTTTGCATCTCCACCTTTCATAAATTTTGTCTTCCTTCAGGACACAGCTCAAGCTTCCTCCTCCTTGAAGCCTTTCCTGATTCCCTCAAGTGAAAGCATTCTCTCCTCCTGCAAACATTCTTGGAGCCCTTTGCCTGATCCTCTCCTTTGGCCTCATAATTATATGCCTTTCATTATACTTATCTCTGAATATATTATAGCCCCCTGAATAGAGTGCAAGCTCCTTGGGGAAAGAGAATTTTGATTTTTTAAAATCTTTATCACCTAGTACAGTGTCTCGCACATAGTAGGCTCGTAATAAAATTTTGATGCTTATTGCTTTGTTTGATTTTCTGAGGGGACTGCAAGTCAACTAAGTCAAGACCAACTAAATAAAATTCTCCCAGACAGAAAACCTCAGTGCAGAGAACATATGACATCACTCATATTTTGCACCACATTTGAAATTTTGGGAAAGAAAACTGATCCCCCTGAATAGAAACACTCTAGAATGTATCTTTAGACTGAATTAAACTGAAGGAACAGAAAGAATCTGAAAGATAATGAGGAGTGCATTCTGGGGTTTGGGGAGAGTGGGGGAAAGGGAAACAAGGTAATTACTGAAGAACTCGGTGCCAAGAAAGCAAAATGCAGCTATAAAAGGAGAGGCAGTAGGATGAAGTAGGAGGCCACGGAGGTGTGGGCCCAGGTAGGATGCATTGCTTCTGCCATCTGGAGGCCTTTCTGAAAAACGTCCCACACTTATCTAACCCAGAACTGTCAGGGTTGGTTAGAGCCAGAAACACATGCACTAAAACAATTGCATCTTGGTCTCCTGACACATGAAATCGTTTCAAGCGAGCCATTGCTGACCTCAGCTGGGTACCCAGGTGCCATGTTATACCCCCCCAAGTTTTCTTTAGTCCAAGCTTCTCAATCCACCCTCCTCTCCAATTTAATGATATAATATTTAAGCCTTCCATCAAGTAAGAGAGTTAGTTGATGATGCCACTTGCTATTTGCAGAAAGCTTTAGAAGTTCAGCAGAATCCCTTGGCAGGGAGCAGCTCCTTTCACAATAACTCACATGGCCAGGGCCAGAGCTGGTTCTGGAATATTTACTGTTAGCACAAGGTGATTGTGTTGCCATTAGCACTAATGTACAAAGGTGGGATACTTGTTCCTTAATTAGATATAATTACAAATTCCATAGCCAGTGAAAAAGAAAGATTAAAGGAAGGGAGGGATGCAAAACAAAATAAGCTAGGCCTAAATTCTTTTGCTTTTTTGTCTGTGGCAGCTCTTCCCAGGAATCCTAGAGATGGCTGTTATTTCTTCAAAAGGAGGAAGTGAACCCACAAAGCCCCCTTTTCCTTCTCACAAATATGAATAGGTACTTACAGGCATTTCTCTGTAATTCCCCTGAGTGAGGGTCACTTTGAGGTCCTAAATGTTTCCTGCATGTGAGATGGAGAGCAGGAAGCATTCTCCTTGACCATAACCTCCTACCACACCCCACACCCCACAAAGTCTCCGTCCCCACTAGCCTCCTGGGATTTTGCCTGACCTACTTTGGGCAGGTTATCTCACCCAATGTATTCTACCTCCCTCCCTTTCTGTGGAGTGGTAGCTCCAGAGAGCATGTCTTCATTTGTTTCATTATGTGATCACAGATGATACCTGATGGGCAGTGTTCTATAAAAACCGGAGCTCAGCAAAAGCCAAGTATAGCCTGGAATCTGCCAGATTTCAAGGACTCACCCAATAGATGAAGCAATGGGTATAGTTTAGTGGACCACACCACAAAGAAGAAGCATAGCATTCTACTTCCAGCCAAAAACTGGAAACTAAGCTGAACAGATGTGACTATAAGATACGAGTATTGCAGTAAAATAATAAATATAAGGAAATCATAGAGAGGAAGTATGAACTGATGCAAAATAAGGAAAGTAGAACCAAGAGAATTATACACCACGGACACAGTAATGTTTAAAAACAACAACAATAAAAGGTATCAGAATTCAGAATAAATTCTACAACTGTTTGGTTCTAGAGGGCCAATGACAAAGCATTCTCTTCCTCTAGGTAGAGATGTTGTAGACTATGGTTAAGAACTGCAATGTATAGTGTCAAGCACATTCAAATTTGGTCTATTTTAATTCTATTTCTATGGGCAGCTAGGTGGCACAGTGGATAGAGTATTGGGCCTGGAACCATCTTCCTGAGTTCAAATCTGGTCTCAGACATTTCCTATCTATATGACACACCCTGATTTTTTTTTTTTGCATGAACTTTTAATCTCTTCGTTATTTTATTTTTGTTTGTTTGTTTGTGGGGTTTTTTGTCTAGGTTTTTTTGGAGAGGGGGAAGGCAAGGCAATTAGGGTTAAGTGACTTGCCCAAGGTCACACAGCTAGTTAAGTGTCATATGTCTGAGATCAGATTTGAACTCAGGTCCTGATTTCAGGGTTGGTGCTTTATTCACTGTGTCACCTAGCTGGCTCCTAATCTCTTCATTGTTAACCACTAAATGTTATCCAAAATAGTAGATGTACTTTTAGTTTAACTGAACAACACAAAATCATGAAGCTAAACTCTCATTAAGGGCAAAAAGCACAATGTTAATTTACTTTATCAAGGGATTATTAATGTATTGTTAACATGGCTTCATGTTCTCACAATGGTGAATGAGAAGGTATATTGGTTTGATTGTTATGAAAACCCAAAATACACATGGGTGTCCCTGCTTTAGAAAAATCAGACAGCTTTATAAATAGACCAGATCCATCTTAACATCCATCCACTTAACCCTCAGTTTCCTCATCTGTAAAATGAGTTGGAGAAGAAAATGGAAAACCATTCCAGTCTCCCTGCTAAGAAAACCCCAGATGGGGTCCTGAAGAGTCAGACTACCGAAAAATGACTCAATAGCAACTGTATTTCTTAATTATAAGGGAGCATCCCCTAGCAGCAAATTGGTTGGTTATTAGAGGTAACAAAATGGGACAGTGAAAAGAGCTTTGAACTTGTTATCATGGGACCTGAATTTGAATTCTAGCTCTGACACTTACTACCTATGTGACATGGGCAACTCACAATCATTCTGGGCCTCAGTTTTGGGGTTTTTTTTATTTGTAAAAATAGGGGGTTGGTCTAAATGATCTCTACAATCCCATCCAGCTTTAAATCTATGAATGTATAGAGAAAAAAAAAGCATCAGTAAAATTTTTTTTTAATTCAGCATACCTGAGTCTTTACCTCTGCATTGTCTGTGACTGACTTTATATATGCAGTTAAGGCACTTTGCCTCTATTTCCTCTTCTTTTTAAACTCAAAGGACACTCTTCCAGGTCTTGAAGATTAGGACTTAGATCCTGAGCTCCTGAGCATCCAACCTAGTGCTGACTCATACCCAGGATCAAATATGGGAGCAGTCACAGTGGGAGTAAGGGGAGAGTGAAGGGGAATGAGAATGACTAGACTGTCCCAAAAGTCTTGGTGCAGCTTCTAAGCTTTGATTTGATTTGTGCGTTCCATAGTGCATGAAAAGAAAATCCTAAAAGCCCTTTCATACAGATCATCAACAACCCAGTTTACAGATAGGGAACAATAACAAACTAGAGACTTTTAGTTTGAGGCTTAAAAATCTATCCATATCATATAGCAGTCCTCTTTCCTTTCCTATGTGTGTGTGTGTGTGTGTGTATGTATGTGTGTACATGGGTGTGTATATATGTGTATGTATGTCTATGTGTATATATGCATATATATGTGTGTGTGTGTGTGTGTGTGTGTGTGTGCGCGCGTGCGTATGTGTATGTTGCCTGACTTGGGGAGTAGACTTGTAATCCTGGACAAATTTCCTTCCTCTCTCTGGGTCTGTTTCTGCATTTGTACGATGAGGAACAATCAAAGGTCCCTACCATCTCTAAAGCTCCATTAACTAAGTGCACCATTAGCATATAGACATTTTATATGGATTACAGGCATACATAGCAAGGACCTAGAGCTCACCTAATATAGATACTCCAACTTACATAGCTATGAAATGGACACATATTGACTCAGATGGGCCCAATCAGGAAAACCCTCCATCCCCAACCCTTGGTGTCCAGCTCAGGCTCTTTGATGATAGGGATAATTTTGCTTTTATTCCCATAATCCTATGCCCCTTGCACAGTTCCTGTCATACTAGGTACGGAATAAATGTGTAATTGAATTGCTAAGCATTGTTTGCTGTGCAGATGAAAAATTAATATCATCCAATTCAAAATAAGAAGATATGAGAGATAAGTAGCCCCTCCCTCTGCTTTGTCTTCCACTCTTCAAAATTGCTTCATTGCTCATTTAATAACAATAGAATGGAAACTGTGCTTGGACCAATGGTTTCCTTGCTATAGGGAACTCCCAGATGAAGAAATTCCCTCTACCTCCGAAGGTCAGCACATTCTCTGAAATTTATTATTATTATTATTATAAATATATATATTATTATAAATATAAAATTATTATTATATATTATCGTGGTCTTAGAGAATTTTCTAAAACCATGAAAGGTTCAGTGACTTGCCCAGGGTCACACAGTAACATAGTGTATGTCAGAAGCAGAACTTTAATTCAGCACTCTAGCCACTACATAATGCTGCCTCTAATAACAATAAATCATATTCATATTGTACTTCTAAATTTGCAAAACACAAACTTTTCCATATCTCATCTGATCCCCACAATTACCCCTGTGAGATAGGTGCTATCATTATACCCATTTTATAGATGAAGAAACTAGGGCTGAGAAGTTATGAAATCACATGATCCATAAGGTTGTATAAATTCATAAGAGTCTCAAATATCAAATGCAGGTTTTCTGACTCCAAAGGCACGCTATCCGCTAAGCAGACCTGTTTCCCTGAAGACCCAACTTCTCTAGGATGAGAATCCAATAGTCCTGCAAACCATAGAATCAGTTCAGTATTTAGGATTTTCTTACACTAGAGGTGTAGGGCCCACAACACCCCTGAGTGCAGCCAGAACCAGATTAAAATATAATTGGTAAATATTTAATGAAATCAATAAAAATGCAATAGAATGTAAATAATAATAATAATTTATTTTCTTAGTCAATAGACTATCTGTAGGGGTTTAATGGCCCCATTTCTATTAGAGTTTGACACTCCTGCACTTATACCTTAGAATGTGGCATGTGCTAGCTAGCTTTATGAAAAAGCACTATTAATTTTTCTAGATGGTGCAATTTAGAAAAAAATTGTCTTAAAATTATGTTTTGCATTGACATTAAGAAGTACAAATAATAATTGCCATATATCAGAAGAATGACAATTTTCTTTTCTAGCCTGTTAAGCTAATGTGTCCAAGACCCCACTAGAACCTCCTTCAACTGGAGGTGTTGGATGAGTGTCGTCATCTAATTGTTGTAAGCAGTAGTGATTTTCAACAAAAAGGAAGAAAAGTAAAAAGACCGTACTTCAGAAATACCCCATTGCCCTTTGTTTCAACACAGACTGTGGGGCTCACAAAGCACAACCTTTTGAAAGTGTCTCTGCTATTTTTTTAGTTTGCAAAATACAAAAAAGCCAGGACATAATAGCACCATCTCTTGCCTTCCTAGTACTTTGGATTTCCAAAGCTCTTTCACATCCATTATGAGTCACCCTGGGAAAAGGTGGGACAGGTTTTGTCCCCATTTGACAGAGGAGGATCTTCACATCCATTATCCATGACCCCATGACAAGGTACAGTAGGCATTATTCCCATTTGACAGATGAAAAAAATGAAACACAGAAAGGTTAAGTGATTTGCCCAAGGTCACATAGTAAATAAGCTGCAGAACCAAAACTAGAATCCAGGTCTCCTGTTTGCCCAGTATTCTTTGTACTAGCCATACAATAAACCTGCCCTATGGAGATGACAAGAACAGACCTTTGCATTTTGCACTATATACTCCAGAGAACTGAACAGCAAAAATTCTAACATAGGAAACAAGTCAATTAGGGAATGGAGTAGAATATTCAGAATAGAAAAATATTCTTTGCTTTACAAAAGGATTTAGTAGGAGTGCCTTTATAGTTCCCTTTGTGCATTTAAAATCTGATCCAATTTATAAAAATACAGCTCACAACCCAAGTTTTTAGGTCACACATCTAATTCATACAGTAAGCTATGCTTGTGAGAGAGGGTAGAGTACACTTGCTTTGCAAGGGATGGAGAATAATTGTATGTATGAAGGAGCAGCAAGGC
The DNA here is from genome assembly GCA_011680675.1 of Gymnobelideus leadbeateri. Classification (NCBI taxonomy): domain Eukaryota; kingdom Metazoa; phylum Chordata; class Mammalia; order Diprotodontia; family Petauridae; genus Gymnobelideus; species Gymnobelideus leadbeateri. Next base: position 357,322 of record WOXC01010121.1, on the reverse strand, counting down.
TTCGTTGTCTGTCCGTGGTGGTGTGTTCCCATAACAGGCCAGGAAATACAAAGGATAAGTAAGGAGACTAAATAAGGACAGGCCCAGAGAGCACAGGGCAAATTTTTGGCCTTATAGTGACTACCAAACTGATTTCAACGTGCTTTTTTTCCCAGTAGAATTCAGGGCTTTGGAAACCTTCTTAAGCTCAGGTGTTACATGAGCCGAGTTAGCCTTGTCATTAGAAGTCCATAGTCATCACCTGCCATTTCCCATTTCCTAGTGGCATCTTGGGGAGTGTGGAGAAGCAAGGGTCATTCCATGCCTAAGAGGAGAAGGGAAGAATGTGGGAAGGGCAAGTGGAATACCCTCCAAGAATGGAAGGGCATCAGGAAATAAAAGGCAATTCACTGTCTTCACCTATAAAACGAGGGGTTAAGATTACACGTGCTCCAAACTCCCTTTGGAGCTTCTAGGCAGAACTTCAAGTTTTCTTCTATCTCTATGTTACTCCTCGAGATCAATGATGATCACAGAGCACTCTCTTTTCCTCCTCTGATGCACGTTAAACCATTCCTCCGTTCCTCTTCATTACATTCACCTTGCTTGCCACATAAGGAAAATATGTCAACATGAAAGAACTGTGGTTCTTTCAACGTGAAGAACTCCTGGTGTGGGAATTCCCTCTACCAATGAAGGTAGCAGCCCTTCCATTATCTGGTCAACAAACCATAGGGAGCTACCAGAGGCATATAGAGATAAAGGGACTTGCCCAAAGTCACACTGTTAGTGGCAGAGATGGAATTTGACCCTGGGTACTCGTGATTCCTAACATCACTCTGTCCAGTGGTCACACTGCCTCTGTGCTGGTGTTCTGTTTAGTTCAGCTCAGACCCTAGATTTCATCCATTTAGGAAACAGAATTCTGAATAGAGAAACTCCACATGCAAATTGGCAATTGTTCTGCAACATTACTCTTTAGAGAACAAAATATGCTCCAATATTATCTGTCCCAACAGGTCTCACAAATTTGCCTGTAACTGAGAAAGGTCAAGTGATTTGCCCAGGGCAACCCAGCTTGAAATGTTTCTGAGACAAGACTGATACCCAGGTTTTCCTGATTCGAAGCAAGCCCTCTATCTTTCATTACTATCCAGCCTGCACTACTGATCCTCCTTGATTTTCTCTACCATGCTACAGAAACCTCTTCACTCTGGAATCTCATTCAACCCCTGGACTTTACAAACAACCAACATTTTTCACTCTGAGTCCTCTCTCTGTGATTGGCTGATTCCTCTCAGAAGCTTCATGTTAAGGAAAAGGTCCAGGCAAGTCACATCTTCATTCTCTCCAGTCTACCCTCCTGACTTTCATGAATTTTCTCTATACAATACCTCTGCACCAGACATCTCCATCTTTTCTTCCACTTGTGTTTGTTGTCTTCCCACATTAGAATATAAACTCCTCAGGGGCGGCTAAGTGGCGCAGTGAATAGAGAGAGCACTGGCCCTGGAGTCAGGAGGACCTGAGTTCAAATCTGGACTCAGACACTTAACACAAAACTACCCGTGTGGCCTTGGGCAAGTCACTTAACCTCAATTGCCCTACCTTCCCCCCTCCAAAAAGAAAAAAAAAAGAATATAAACTCCTCAAGGGCAGGGATTGTCTTTCTGCTTGGATTTTTACTCCCAGGGTTTTAGCACAGTGCCTAGCAGATAGTAAGTATTTAATCAATACTCATTGACTTGATTTGACTGTGCTATTTTTTATACCTTACTATCTCTCATAGCATAGGTGAGGCAGATTTCAAAATGCATTTAAGAGGGAAATCTGTTTTTTCCACTATCTGATGGCACATCATGGTGAGAACATATTGAATTGATGACTGCATCTCTAAAAGCAGTGCTTTCAAAGCCACAGAAGGACTTCTTGAAATAAAGGCTTCATGAATGCCAGAACCAATATAAGGATGGTTGGTGCCAACAAGCTACTATATAATTTAGTGCTATGCTAAGTAACCCTTGGGCAACAGCTTAAGTTTTCCTTTTAACAACATGAATCTTCAAAACTGAAAATGCAGAGGGGAAGTAGAATAGAAGGAAGAAAACAAATCCTTTGGAAGCACTAAGGACTACTAAGAATTGTTGTTAAAGTAGTAATAATACATTTACTATTGCACAGACTATCAGATGCAATAGATTTGTTGGCTAGTTTTGCTGAAGTGTTAGGTTTTTCATCTTTGTTACAAATGGAAGGGGATATATTCAAAATTAATGTAATGTTAAAACAAAAGGCATCGATACATTTTAAAGTATTTTAAGATTATACTCCAATACTTCAAAGGTGTACAAAGTACTTTACATGCATTATCTCATTTGATACTAACAATACTGTGAGGTAAGGATTATGAGAATCATTAACACCCCCATTTAATAGATAAGTAAACTGAGGTTGAGACTAGCCTCAACTTGTCTCATGTCACTGGCTATTCAATGGAACAGGCAGAATACAGTAACAGTCTTTTGACTACAAGTTCAAAGGTTTGGGGGTTTTTTCATACCCTCCATATTGCCTCTCTGTTTTCAAATAAGAAAAGTAAACCAAAAAATAAAACTTTTTATCAAAATATTACTTGTATTAAAGGGGAAACAAGAGTGGAAATTTCATATATCAACTTCTGACTCAGACAAAGTTAGCAAAAATATCCATGTGAAACAGATAAGTCCCTAGAACTTGCATGGATAAAGCCATATTCTCTTTCCCAGGAGCACCTATTTTCCTCTGAACCACCCAACAACCAGCCAGAGTCCCATGTAAACAGTATGAGGACATCTGCTTTAAATGGAACTCGAGGTAAAAAATCATGGGTTCAATAAAACGAGAGCGTTTTCACCACTCATTTTCCAAAACTCACTTCTTCTCACAGCTTCTACCTTGGGTGGGTGGGATCATGCATCCCTGAGCCTGCTGACTCATCGCCACAGCAGGTTATATCTTAAAGAAGTGCCCATGGCAGCAACATTAGGTGTAGTGGGTTTCTCAGCATGGAACCAAATGATCATAAGAACTCATGCTGCCCTCTTCTCTCAAGTACCTTACCACTTTATCATTGATGATTTTGCCTCACTAAACCTCTGCCTTGGCTTATTCCCACTATGTTCTGCCTTCACTCCTACTCCACTGTTGAACAAAGCTGGTGAAAATCACAAAACTATGCTGGCTGGGTCCATTACAAATTTATGTTATCTAATCTCAATGGGGTCCTCACCATGGCAAGGCAATCCTCTTATATCTGCCTATTTAACTTACATCCCACTGACCACATCAGCTCTTCCAAATTATATCACCCTCTGCAAACCTCCCATGGTTTCCCTGTCCCCACACTTGAGACTGTTCACAAAAATCTACCTCTTCTCCCCTTCTCTTCTCCTACTATCGAGATGCCTCTTCTTCTTTCCCCCTTGTCAAACATGAAGAGATAACCCTTCCCCTTGCCAAGGCAGCCCTCACTACCTGCACAAATAATCCCATTCTATACCATGTTCTCCAAGAGATTCTATAATTCCCTCCTTCTATCATTTATGTTTAATCTCTCCTTGTCTCCTAGGTGTTTCCTACTGCCTAAAAATATGCATAGGTCTCTCCCATTCTCAAAAATCCCTCACTTGATTTATCTATCCCCACTAGCTATTATCCTAATTCTCTCCTCACTTTTGTGGCTAAACTCTTTGAGAAGGCCATCTACCAAAGGTACCTTTACTTTCTCCTCTTACTCTCTTCTTTGTAAGGTCAATCAGGCATCTGTCCTTATGCTCTTGTTGCAAAAAAAAATGTAACCTCACAAAGATTCATGAAGGGAACTACATCTTCTTTTCAGCTCTCTCCCTACCAAACAACCTAAGAAATTTCTTTCTAAAACTATTTCATATTTTAGTATTCATTTGCATGATGAACAATTCTCAATCTACTTATTTAGCCTGAACCTTTCTGATAACCTCAGTCTCGTATCTTCATTTGTCTATTGGACATCTCAAATTAGATGTCCTGTAGGAATCTTAATTTCAACATGTCCAAAGCTGAATTTGTTATCTTTCTCCAAAAAACCTCTCCCTTTCCAACTTCTGTATTACTTCCAGAGGCACCACCTTCCTCCCAGTCATTCAGGTTTATAACCTAGATGTTATCCTTGACTCCTCACTCTTTTTTACCTTCAAAATCCAATCTGTTGCCAAGCCCTATGGGTTTTACTTTCATAACATATGCCCTCTGCTCTTATATACTCCTTTCTTATCTTCTGACATTGTCACCATTCTAGCACAGGCCCTCATCATCTCACTCCTGAGTTATTGCAATGGTCAGCTAGTTGGTCTCCCTGGCATAAGTCTCTCCCCACTCCAATACATTCTCCACTGACTCATCTTTTAAATTAATCTTCCTAAAGTACAGGTTTAACCATGTAAGCCCTCTATCCCCCACCCCCATTCATAAATTCTAATGGTTGCCTATCACCTCCAGGACATTTATACATACAAATGTTTATACATACATACATACATACATACATATATATATATATATATACATACACACACACACACATACAAAGAGAGAGGGTGCTTTATTTTTACTTCTCTGATCCTCTATATGTGAATTTCTGTCGAGTGACACTAAATGATGCATTTGTTTAAAGCAGCATGGCACCTGAAGGCAGCATGTTCCAAAGAAGCAAAACTACCAGCACAACCTTGACTATCATCTGCCCTCAGAGACAAATGAAGATAACCCAGGATCCTGAACCCCAAAGACTTGGAATAGCAGTGCCCCCTGAACTACCAGACATTTCCAGTCCAACACCTGCAGTGGGATATAGATATAGATAGGAGAGAGAGGGAGAGGGAAAGGGAGAGGGAGAGATGGGGGGAAGGAAGAGGAGGAGAGGTGAAGGGGGAGGGGGGAGGAGAAAGGGGGAAAGGGAGAAAGAGAGGGGGTGGGGAGGGGAGAAGGGAGAGGGAGAAGGATAGGAAGAAAGAGGAGAGGAGAGGAGAGGAGAGGAGAGGAGAGGGAGAGGAGAGGAGAGGAGAGGAAGGAGAGGAGAGGGAGAGAGGGAGGAGAGAAAAGGAGAGGAGGGAAGGGAAGGGAGAGGAGGGAAGGGAAGGGAGAGGAGGGGAAGGAGGGTAGGGTGGGGAGGAGGGGAAGGGAGGGAAGGGGAGAGGAGGGGAGAGGAGGGGAGGGAAGAGAAGAGAAGAGAAGAGAAAAGAGATGACTAATATTTATACTCCAGTTTGGCATTCAATGTCCTTTATAACCCCTTTTCTGGTCTTCTTTCACTTCCTTACTATTCATCACTCATGACACTCCATCTCTTGACTGCATTTTTGCTGACTGTTCCCCATTTCTAGAATCTTCTCTCCTCATATCCATCTCTTGCCCTCCCTGATCAAGTCTCAGCTAAAATCTCACCTGCAAAAGCCTTTACCAATCCCTCTTAATGCTCTCCCTTGATTATCTCCAACTTATCCTACATATATTTTGCCTATAGAGTTGCTTTCATTATTTCTTTTCCATTAGACTTTAAGTTCCTTGAAAACAGTGATATATTTTGTCTTTCTTTATATTCCCAGTGTTTAGCAGAATGTCTGCCCTGTAGTAGATATTTCATAAATGTTTGTTTACTTTTCTCCAACCATTATCAACCATGTTTAGACAGCATCATAGAAAAACCATGCCATGCCCTAACCACTACTACCCAACTCTTTGTAAAAATATCTTGTTTTCTGTTTTCCCATGCAACTTAATGAGTGACACCATAACCTACTGAAGTCTTATATATAATCTTGGAAGGTGTAGTCTAAAATAGAATGTCATCATCCTTAGTCAAAGACATGTTTCCCCCAACATACCTACCCCCTTATAAATCCATCCCTTGTTTTCAGTGGTAAGGATATCAGGGCCTCATTCAGTCATTCAACAAATATTTATTAAGGCCCCACAATACATAAAATCCTGTTGGTTATAGTGGAGATTAAAGATAAGTATGAGACAAATCTTTATCTTCAAGGAGTAGGAGCAATAAATAACTGTAAAACTAAGCCAAATGTGGTAAAAAAAAAAATTGAGTCAAACAAATCAAGTACCCTGAAACTTCAGAGGCGTAAAAAATTACTTCTGCTTTGTCAGTATATGTTTTTGGTGGGTTTTCAGTGAAGGAAGTGGTAGCATTCAAGCTAGGCTTGAAAGAATGAACTTCTGTAAGCCTCTGCTTTATTTTGCCTCCTCTGATCTTCTATATGTGAGTTTCTGCCAAGTGACACTAAATGATGCATCTGTTTAAAGCAGCAGGGCCCCTGAGGGGAGAGACAGCAGGCAGCATGTTCCAGAGAAGCAAAACCACCAGCACCACTTTTGCCGCCATCTGCCCACAGAGACCGATGAAGACAACCCAGGATCCTGAACCCAAAAGCCTTGGAATAGCAGTACCCCCAAACTACCAGATGTTTCCAGTCCAGCCCCTGCAGTGATCAACCAGTGGAGAAATCACATGCTGAAGGGACTCACCTTCCTCACCGCCACCACTTGCAACTGCTGACCAACAGCTACTGACATGTAAATGAACATAAGAGAATGTCCAGACCACTGGTCTTGGAGTGGCAGTAATCCCCCTACCACTGGTCTTGCTAACTTCACAACCATTACCTAGAGAAGAAATGTCTAAGGAGAAGAGGCTAGTCATCCTCACCAAATGCCAACCTAGCTTAAGCAGAAAGGTACTCTAAGAGAAAGACAGAATAGAGCATGTTCTAGTCAAATTAAATCATCATCTTTCTTCAGATCCTAATGGATACAGCCCATGTTTCTGAAGCCAAGAGCCTTTGGAATAGTGGTTCTTCCCACTGAGGACCCTTCGTCATTCTCTTGGGAATCATAGATAACTTTTTTTTCCAACTATGATGCTCATCTACCCAGTGTAAGTAAATATATAGCCCCTATGCCCCTTATCAACAAATCTTAACAGTGGCAGTCCTTTCCCATGAAATGATGTAGATACAATTCCATGAGTGGAAAAAGATAATAATAGCCCAGTCATTTTTACTTCTGGCATGCTGCTTTCCAATGATAAGAAATTGAAACCATACAGTAGAGAAAAGGCATCTAAGTCAAAAAAGAATGGATCAATAGAAATTAGATAGGATAAAGAAGCAGGCAGCAGGACCTTCTCCACTGATACTTTGGCTTCACGATGTTGTTAAAACCTCAGGTGAAATTGTTTAAAAGAGTTTTTGGTCATCCCATTGGACTCTTGTTAGATCACAGATTTAGAGCAGGAATAAGAGACTTTAGGCATAGCCTAATCCAAAGTACTATCTTTTTTTATAGATAAGGAATGTCCAACCTAAAGAGAGAGAGAGAGTAATTTTCCTGGGACACTTAAGTAACCAGTGACAGAGCCAGGATTCCAGATTGTGCTCCCTTCCGATTTAAATAATTCCCACTTGAGTGGAAGAACGTGGAGAAGGGGAGGACAGCTCATTTTTTGTGAAGCAGCATTTTGAACTTTGGGTTAGAAGCAATGGAAATCTACTGGGAAAGGGAGTATAATGGATGCTAGTTTCCCACTATGTCACTGCCAGATCTGTAACCAGATGAAATCAAAGAAAGTAGAAATGTCCAAAAATATGTGTAGCAAATCCTTTATGGTCATTATATGTGCCATATGACGGTGAGAGAATCTATTTTTCTATGGGAAATAGAAATATAAGAAATAAATAATTTCAAAAAGGCACAGAAATATTTATATGAACTGATACAGAGTCAAATGAGCTGCCACATGGATTGCAGACGATGGGTTGCATTAGTCAATGAATCTTCTTCATTGTTCCTTGTGTCAATCAACTTATCTCCTACATTTATCCTATCTTTCTAGATTAGAGACAACTGCATTTGGTTACATGGGCTTCCTCTCTTAGTTCAGCTTTCCTGTGTCAGCTTTCCCCAGTCAGACTCTTCTGATCACAAGGACATGACATAACTGTAAAAACAGTGCTTTACTAAGACCTAGACTGGTCCCTCAGTAGCTCGCAAGCAAGCCAGGTTCTTTCCCAGTTGGATTGTTCATTTCATAAAGAAAAAAATACACACACACACACACACACACACACACACACACACACACACATACATGCACACATATAACATATATTTGTGTATAAATACGTATTTCACTGGATTTTAAATTTAGGGTGCTGATCTGATTCCAGAAATACTATATTATAGGAAAAGAATGCAATGAAACTGACAAAATCCAGCTCCTCTCTGTTATGTCTGGTTACAATCTCCTTCCCAGAACTCCAGAGGCCTGTGAAATTCTGTGTTCCACAAAACCACTTCTCAGAACCAACAAGGAGAAGAAATCTGCCAATTCTATTGACTCTATCATTTTGCCAACTAACGCTCCTTTCCTGGCCTCTAACCCAATGGGCCTCTGGGTGACTTCTGGGAGATGGCTTTGACAGGTGGATGAGAAAGCTCGGCTTCCATTTATTCCTTGGCCTTTCAAGTTAGTACTCCCTTGCTGGCAGTAACTCCAGAATGGCTGTTCTGAAGTGGATTCATGTCCACTAGGGAAAGGACTGAGACCCATAACTCATTTGATAGAAGTAGCCAAAGAGCTGTCAGAGGGTGGTTCTTATGGCCTCAGGTCAGGTTTGAAGCAGTGACCTCAAGGAAGCTCACATGATTCACATCTGATTAAGAGTACCCTGAGCCAGGCAATGTTTCCCAGCGGAATCCAATGCCTCTTTGCTTCTTTTATATAGTGAGAGAAAAATAGTTTACAGTCTTTGTCAGGGCTGAGAGCCTACTAAAAATCATTTCTCATATTTAGCAAAAAATAAATAAAGCTCGTTCACCTATCACCATAAGTAAAAAAGAAAGAGGTAGCATACAAAACCCACCAAGAACCCTAAAGTGACAGTCCATCTTGGAGTTTTCCAGTCTTCAATAGCATCACCACTGGTTAGCAATGGGATCCTTAAGAAGATGGATACCAGTTGAATAAATCTTGTGAGAAGCCCTAACAAGTGTGAAGTAAAGAATGTTTTGGAGCTGAAAGAGCACTAGAATCCAACCTGAGAATACAAATTCAAATTTTAGAATTCAAAACCCAATTCTGTCAACTGTGCATAAGCATATTTTTCCCACCAGTAAATACAATAATACTTACATTGCCCACCTGCCAGGATGGTTTTGAGGAAAGTGTCTTATGAACCTTAATTCTTATAATTATAACGAATTATCTGTTGTTGTTGGTCATTGTCATCCTGTAAAGGGGAAACTGAAGTAAGGGAATCATCACTTTAGAACTTAAAGGGAACTTAAAGATAAACCATCTAAATCTAACTCTGTCACTTACAAGCAAGGCAACTGTGGCCCAGAAAAGCTAAATGCCTTGCCCCAGATCACCCAGGTTGTAAATAACACTCAAACTCAGATGGTTTGCATTAAATCATACTATCATGCCTTTATGGTTTGGGGTTTGTTTTATTTCTCACTCCTACTAATAATACAAATAGCCCACATTTACATGGTACTTTAAGTAGTATCAGGGCTTTTAAGGAGGGGTAGGATGGTAGATGAAATGAAGAGGGCAACATGACACAGTAGGTAGAACCCTGGGCTTAGAGTTAAGAAGACCTAGGTTTAAATCCAGTATCAAACTCTTACTAGTTGTATGATTCTGGATAAGTCACTTAATCTCTTTGTGCCTCATATTTCCTTCACCTGTACAATGAGGGGGTGGGACTCAATGGCCTCTTGAGTTTCTTTCAACTCTAGATCTATAATCTTATGGAATCAATGGTAACTGTTTCTCTTTGGAACAGCAACCCAGAGGGTCTACCCCTCCCAGCTTGATTTTTTTTCTTTTTTTCTAATTAGAGACCATCCCTTGACTCACTTCTTAAAGAGGCCTATTCACTGAATGGGTGTTACCTCACTCTAAGTCAATACATGAAAAGGCCTTAGCCTAATAAGGGCCATGGTCTCCCATTGCATCCTGGGCCATCTCCAGTCATCCTGATGAATATCTGGTCACTGGATCCAGATGGCTCTAGAGGAAAAAGTGAGGCTATTGACCTTGCACAGCCCCCCCTCACTCAAATCAAAGTCAACTCCAAGTCATGTCATCACTTCCCTAATGCCATGGTCTTTGAAGGACAAGCATAATCTAATGGAACAGAAAACAGTGGGAGTATAGCTTTCCTAAGGACACAGAAAACAAGTCATAAAGGCCTATGACATGAGTTTTCTACAAACTGTCCCATTTCTTAGCTTTGAATTATGAGCCTTGCCCCCATCTTGTCTTGACATAATCGTTTCTTTCCATGTTTGTAGCTCAGAGGTTCCCCCAATCTAGTCCTAAACAAATAATGCCTGATTCATTCTTTCCCCCAAACCCACTTCTCCTAACAACTGTCCTTCTATGTTCAAGCAATTGCTACATCCAGTCAATTCTATCTCCTCAAGATTTCTCACATATATTTCTTCTCAATTCACAAAGCCATTATCTTAATTCAGGTCCTCAAAAACTGTCATAAGCCTGGTGTATTGAGCTATTGAATATTGTACCTTCTACAGTACATCCTCTCCAAAGCTTCCAAAATGATATTACTAAAGAACAAATCTGACTGTGGCACTCCCATATTTAAGAATTTTCCAAAGCTCTCTCTTGGCACTAAAAGTACAAAGAGTACAAACTCCCTTATTTATTATTTATAGTCCTTCTCCAATTGGATTCAACTTATGTTTCCAGTGTGATTTCATATTACCCTTTTTTATGCTCTCCAAACAAACTGAACTACTTGGTGTTCCTCATACGCAACAGTCCATCTCAAAATCCTGCGCCTCTGCTCAGGTTGTCCCTCGTGTCTGGAGTTCTCTCCTTCCTCACTTTCACCTCTTTGAAACCCCATCTCGCTTCCTAATTCAGCCCAAGTGCCAATTTTTACCATCCTACACAAGGCCTTTCCCGATCTCCTCAGGTGTTTCTGCTTCCCACACCCTGCCACTGGTGAAGTTGTTTCATATATATTTTGTACTTGGTTGCCTAGAAATGTGATATTCCCACGTCTTTCCTGTGGAATGAAAGTTCCTTGAGAAAATTAACTATTTTATTTCTTGCCTTTGTAGACAAGATTACTGGTATATAGTAGGTACCTAATAAATGTTCAATTCAATTAAACTGCCTATTATTAGTCACCAGCAATGCTTGATTCCCTATGTTCCATTCTACACTGTTGTGGTCCATTCATCACTGGTTAATGTAGATTTTCTATTGACCCTTTACTGTTTAGGAAGCCCACACACACCTCTTTCAGGCCACCAGGTGACTTGTTGGGTCATCCCAGTCAGGGCTATCTGTCTTGAATGGCACCTGGTGGGTGGATGTTTCCAGGACATCTGTTCTGCTTCCTAGATGGAAAATCCTGGGACCCAGAGGTACTAGGACCCAACTTGGAACTTGCCCCTGCCTCATATCTTTCAACAAATAGATGCTTTATCTGAACTATTAATGATGAATATGGCAGTATTTTTGTTGGTTCAAATATAACACCTGAAATGTAAGCAAAGGCAAACAAATGAGAGAATGAAGTGCTTGCTTTGCTTTCTGGTGGGGGGAGGAGGGGTGGAGATGGATGGAGCTGTCCTAAGTCCCTTAGTCATTCATTGATTGGTTTGACTTTGAAATCACTTCCTATAATATTGCTTGCCCTGGTCCAGCTCTAAGTTAGATATTCCTCTGGTGCAGAAGTTCTTAAAACATTTTTGAATGCATTATGAACCCCTTTAGCAATTTGGTAAAATCTATGGACCCCATCTTAGAATAATGTTTCAAATTAATAAAATAAAATACATAAAATGACAAAAGAAACCAATTATAATGAAATACAGTTATTAAAATAATAACCAAGTCCATGTCAAGTTAAGAACCCCTGCTAGAAGTAGGCATCATCTCTCTCACTATAATGTTATTCAGTGAAGAGTAAAATTAAGCATGAGACTGGACTGGTTTTGCCAGATTCCAAAAGGATTTAGGTTCTGAAACATCAGTTGCAAGGAAGCATCATTTAAATGATGATCCTGTGGCCTCAGTTCCAAGGGCAAGGACTACAGTGATGCTCCAAGGTGCCTTTCTCTAAGTCTTTGGGTTCAGAACATTTGAGAATTTGGTTTCAGCCACTAGGGAATGTGGTTATTAATTGTCTGTGTTTATTGAATATTTCCTCATTCTGTGGAGCAATTTATGAGCCTTGGTGTTAACTTGCAGAGACAAGCATTTCTCGAGTCCTTGCTTGACAAGTACAGAGGAGAATTTATGTGGAGTGCTGTGTGATGTGCATTGTGTTTACTCACTAATGAAATGGATTCTAGTTTTTTGTGTTTATTTATAGCTCACCAATTCATGATGGATCCAGTCATTAAATAGCTTTCATCTGACCAATTTTAAATATTTAAAAGTTCTTGTTAAAACACAATGAGGGAGCTAAAAAATGAGTTATAACCTGGGTTATTGGAAAACAAAAACAAAAATGAACTCATGTATGTAATATATGTATGTGTGTTACACACACACACACACACACACACACACACACTAGATGATACTTTGGCTTTTATGAAAGCATACATTCCATTTTTAGGTCTCAATTAAGCAGTATTAGATCAAGTATATATAAAGAAGATACATACTGAGGGGATATAATTGTGAGAGTATTAAGATATCAATCAGCAAAATATGTGAAGGAGAAGATGACACCAACAGCATGTAAGGAAACTCAGACTTTATTGATAATGGCAACTGAGAGATATCAAAACTACTGACCTCTATGCCTACTTTCTCATCTACACGAATTTCATTCTATTTTATTTGCTTTTTGGATGACAGTTGGGGTTAAGTGACTTTCTCAAAGTAAATGTGTCAAGTGTCTGAGGCCAGATTATGAATTTTGTATCTGCACATACATTAAAGGTATCCTCAGTTAGGATATTACTTGGGAACAGACAGCCTTCCCAAGTGACAGTCCACAGGAGACCACATTTTTATCATCACACAATCAGCTGAAAGAAAACACAATATCCCAATTGTTTATTGATAATTTTTAAGTCATTTGATTCATTAGAAGAGTGCAGAGAGGAATGTATATGGAGTGTTGTGTCATGTGTATGGTATCTATTCACTAATGAAATACATTCTAGTTTGTGTGTATGTGATTAATTATATGTCACGAATTCAGAACAAATCTGATAATTGAACAATCTTAAAGGTTCCCTTTTAACAAGTTATCTCCTGTGCAAAATTATTCTAGATTCATTAAAAGATATAATAACAGACCCAGCACAGATTCTATAGTGATGGTAGATGCCCTATGGATGGTGAGAACCTTCCAATGATGCTGTATGGGAATGTAATCATTGTTATTTTTGTTTTGTTTTGTTTTGTTTTTGGAGGGGAAGGGGAGGACAATCAGGATTAAGTGACTTGCCCAAAATCACACTGCTAGTTGTGTGTGTCTGTGTGTCTGTGTCTCTGTGTGTGTGTGTGTGTGTGTGTGTGTGTGTGTGTGTGTGAAGTGTCTGAGGCCGGATCCAAACCCAGGTGCTCCTGACTCCAGGGCCAGTGTTCTACTCACTGCACCACCTAGCCTCCCCCCAGAATCATTGTTATTGCATCAATGCCTAAAACATTGCAGAGCCACCTAGAAGAGAGCTATAGCAACTCAAAAGAATTTAACGTAATTGGTCACAGAGGAAAAAACAAGTGATTGAAAATATCTCTCATTCAAATTTTGGCATATAGTGAGATGGACAACCTATGAAATTTGTCTTTCGGTCTCTAAAATAGACAGTACTAATGCATAGTGAGCTGGGTCCAGAATTAAGCAGAAAGAGGGGAACATGCTAAGCTGCCTCCCAAAAATTGAAAAGTTCTTTAAAAAGCAGAAAGAGGGGAACATGCTAGGCTGCCTCCCAAAAATGGAAAAGTTCTTTAAAAACCACAAAATTCACCCGGAAACAAAAGGCCACCTTTTAAATACCGATACACTACTATTGTTGTGTGGGTCTAAGACACAAAATACAACAGTTTCTAAGAACTGAAAATTATAATCAAACTGAGAGCAATCAGTAAACTGGTGATGAGTATGAATAGTTTGCAATATATAACAAATAGAGAACTTCAAAGAAGAACTGGAAAAAAGGATATCATCAGGAAAATATATAATGGGGAAAATGGGGTGCTCAGGAGGCAGCCAGATGGTGCAATGGATAGAACACAGACCCTGGAATCAGGAGGACCTGAGTTCAAATTTGACCTCAGGCACTCAGTAGCTGTGTGACCCTGGGTAAGTCACTTAACTCTGATTACCTCCCAAAAAAGAGAAAAAATGGGGCACTCCTATGATGAGGGCAGAGGATTACAAATGAACAACCCCAGTGCTCTATTGACAGCATTATGACATCAGGAGAAATACAGCAAATCTCCCTCCCCACAGCATGGTGAGTGGTCTCCTGTTAGCAAACTGATGGGGAGATTGGGACAAGAGTTCCATGGGATGGACAAGCATGAATGGGATGTAATGGGAATGCATCCCTCTAACATATTGGAGAGTCCCTGGGCATTGTCTTGCTATATCATCTATCTGTGATCTCAAAGATGTGAGCACATTCTCTTCATTGGTATGGATAGCAAAGGTATACATTCTTCTGGGATGTTTTTATCCATGGATTCACAAAGATCTACCCAATGAATTATAATCCTCCTCTACTACTTTTAATATTTTTTTACATATTTGTTCACACTACAGTCTTCCATCTGTCGTCTCACATCTTCACCATATGGCTGATCCACCTCCATTTCCAGGATTGCATACCTTTGACAATCTCTTTTACGTCACTGCTCACATGCAAGCCATTGCTGGGAACATGCAGCTGCTTGTTTACAAACCCCTCATGTATCTCACCATTACCCTTTAGGTAACATCCACTTCCTTCTGAGATTACGGGATCCCATTCTGTTACGGGATCTTCTAAGATTATGGGATTCCATGATCCACAACCATATATCCAGGAGATTATTACACTGAAGTTGTGAAGTTTTGTGACCTTTTCCATGTCAATATTTAGATAAAACTGATCGCTCATGAGTAATCCTACAAAATCTAAAATGTTCACAAGAATGTTATTCCTAGAGCAGATACTGATTTTTCATGCCAATTCCCAGAAGCTTTCCATTATGTGTCCCTTTCATCATTGCTACTAAAATAAATGATTAGTCCTTAACCTTATCATTTAGGGGATATATCCCTTAGAGAGCATGTAGAAAGTAAGGCAGATATTTAGCAACTGTCTGCTGAATTCAGGCAGAGAAGACAACCAAGTCAAATTATTCAGTCTCTTAACTCAGTCATTCAAATAGTTTGGGGGCCTTGGTTTATTCAGATTTTTTTTGTATTACTGATTTAACTTTGGAAATTTAAGTGAATCCTATTTGATTCTATGTTTATAGAATGCTTACTATGAGCAAAGCATTGTGAGAGTAGATGAGGGACATCCAAAGATAATTAAAACATGATCCCTGTCCTCAAGTTTGCAACCCAGGTACAATGACAAGATGTGACAAATCATTATAGTGCGTAGCAGAGTATGAAAGTACATGAGACATACTAAGAGCAAAGGTCTAACATTTGTGTTGTGATTCTCGGGAAAAAGCTATTGATCCACATGTTCAAGATGTATTATGGCTGATTCATTGTTCCCCAGTGTCAAATTAAGTATTTCCCAGATGGTCCTCGCATAAATGTTCTGATGCATAGTAGAGAGTAGCTATGGCTGTATCTATATAATGAAAAACAGTGGTTCCAAAAATAGTCCATCACATATTTCATATCATCTTAATAACCACACTGAATCATCGTGTACAACTAGTCACAAGCAGTTCAGGAATAGATCCTTAATAAAAAATTAAACTTTTTTTTTCAGTCAATCCAACCTACATCATTCCTATGTATGCTATATACCTATGTGTATATTTTTTAAAACACCATGCAGCCACATTAAAACTGAAACAGGGTACATATTGTTAATAATACAGCTATTTTAAAGTAATGGAACAATTGATTTCATTGCTTTCTCCTAAAGATATCCCATTCTTCTCCATTCATTCCAGTTCTGGATGCTTCTCTCATGATCCAAACTTAAAAGGTCAAGAGAAGACATTAAGACTAGAGCTCTCAAACCACTCCCAAGGTAGATGGAGTCTCAAATATCTATTGTATCAGAAGATGCAGCTTTGGGCTATCTCCAGAAGCTATCATCATTATTGGCTCAATTCGCATTGTACCCAGGCTTGGAGAGGTGCCAGATATAGTCACAAAACACAAGACACCCTGTCTTACACAGGGCTCTCCTAATTGCCTTCACAGGGGTTGATATCTGTGGGGAATACACAGAAATCACAGAATAACAGAATTTGGAACAATATATAAGAATAACAGAACAGAGTTCCAAAGTATCTCAGTGGCTACCTAGCTCAACCCATAATCCAAAGGCATTCCCACTATAACATACTAAGCAAGTAGCCATGCAGCCTCTATTCAAAGACCTCCAACGAGGGTGAACCCACTACTTCCTGAGTCAATCCATTCTACTTTTAGATCTGATTGTAAGGAAGTTTCTTTTCCCTGTCATCAAATCTAAGTGTGCCCCTTTACAACTTCTACCTACTTGCCCTGCTTATGCCATCTGGGCTTACAGAGGAATCATAATCATGACTGGGAAATGCCCCAAAATTGTTGGCAATGTAACCATGTCCTTCTTGTACTTTACAAAATCATTTAGGTCTGAATTGTCTTTTGTACAGAATAAGAATTATTACAAAGTAATACAATAGGAACCATTCTCTAAATATTAGGAAGGGAAATCTATTTTTCCTCTTTCCCAAATCCTCTGTCTCCAAACATACCTACATATAATGGTTGCACAGTACAGTTCAGCAGGAAGTGGCTTGGTGATATGTTTTTCAAATGTCAATGTGTCACAATTCACAGCCTCTCCATCATCACCATTCAGAGTGCTAACAATAACCTCCCTCCTCCTCTCCTCTCCTCTATCACGCCTCACTAAGGAGTACAGCCAGAACCTCTTTGAATGTCTCTGGTGAAACTTCCTAACTAAGAAAGGACATAGGCATGCTCGATGAAATTGCTGGTGCAGTAATTGAAATGAATAGGCCTATCCAATCAACCAAATTATCTCACCCTCCAATTCCCTGGTTCTGTCTGCAAATACAGTCTTATTTCCTAAATGGTCCTTCCCACAACTCATAAACCTCAGTTTTCCCTCTCCTCCCACACAGTCAATCACTAAGCTTAACAGTAAGATTTATAAACTCTTTATTCCTTCCCAAATTTTTCACCAGTGTTGCCTCTTTCTAACCCCAAATCACCCATAACTATTTAAACTTCCTGATTACAAGTGTCTAATGATCAGGCTCCTAATGCTATAGCTGATGATTCATTCTTCAGTAGGAATACCCAAATATTACTAAGATTTAATACTAGTAGCATCTATAATATCCCCAAAAGAGTGTTCCTTCTTCCCTCAGGGAAGATGCCTACTCTAGAGTGATTCTATCTGGTTTTGCCATCACAAAAGCTATCTTTCTCTGATCTGTTGCTAGGGTGAGAGATTGTGTTTTAGAAATTAATTCATTCTGACTCAGAAAGTCCAATGTCTGTTTTTGCTGCCTTTAAGATTAGGGATGCTAGGAAAAAATATTCTGACACAAGGATAAGGCTATAGCTATTTGCATTTTTGAGGGAATTGGTGGAGCAGGTTGGGGAGAATGAGTCTAACATAGCCCAATATTAAAGGACTAGTCTACTGCAATAGTTCTCAGTGAAACACTGAAGCTCAGACAAAATTTTCAGAATCTGTGTACATTATGGGCCAGACAATCTAGTGAGGTAAGATAAGAGGTAGGAAGGAATATAATCCATGGTACCAATAGTATTGTTATAACTAAGATTCTCATACTAGCTCCCAAGAAGAGGGAGAATCTAATATTGAGGTGTCAGATAAGAGATGTAGCCCCAGATATCCTCATTATTAAGGAATCAACTAATATCAGAAAATACTCTCTGGTCAACTTTAGAAGTCACAACATTGGGTGCCAAAATAGGAGGGCAACAGACAGACATTTTGCCCTAGCCACTTACTTAAAGACTGACATCTATGGGAAGACATATGGGAATACACATGAGAACACATCTATCTCAGGAAAGTGTTATAGGTCATCTAAACAATTCATCTATGCCATTCTTCATACTCACTCTCAAGTCTGGACCTGAGTTCCCTTGCAAAAGTAATTCCTAGGTTTTTAAAACTTCACAAAAACAGCCTCTACAAACCAGTAAGGGAAATCTACCCTTACTTTCCTCCTTGAATCTTTGACTATATTTTTCTCTCCCTACTCCATGACTATACACTCACATACACACAGACACATACACACATCACTTGGATAACTGAACTAAACATGTTTAATACATGTATATTTTGGTGCTGTCACATGTCAAGTGCTAATCCTTCTCTACTTTGTCTGTTACCCCTGTCTAAAGTGCTGACAGTCATATTCCTTTCTGACCTCTGTCACTGACAGACTTTTCTTTGTTCAACAACCACTACTTCTAAAAAGTTCATACCATCCATGCCACCATCCTTGTCATTGCTATCCATTACTTTCCAAGACATTTCCCCACCTTCCCTAATGACTTCAGTTTCTAGTTCATGGTTTTTCTCTCAATCACCAATATAACTCTCAACTTTTCCAATATTCAAGTTGGTGAGTCTTCTAATAAGCTAATCTTTCATCACATCAATTTCTGAGACCCATCTTTCTCCACTCTCTATTATCCATAGAGACTGTCACACTTTCAACCTTACCATCACCCCCAAATGGTCCACCTTGAAGATCTTGAATTCTCAGATCTTTCTTTCTGATCACAGTCTTTTCTCTCACTTCTTTTCATGATCTCATTCCTTCTTGATATGCTTGTCATTCTCATAATGGTCTATTGACCTTCACCCTTTCCACGTTTTTCTAATACATAATTACTGTTCTGACTTCATACACATCTCTTCAAAACCTTTACCAGTCAGTTATTTCAAAAAATCCACTGCTATTCAACATTGAATCCATTTCTCCCTTGTCTTTTGGTTTTTTCCTACTGTGCTACTCACTAATTTGTTTGTCTCTACCATATACCTTTTCAAGTTTCCCTAATCTGCCAAGAGCTACTGAGTATTTTCTCAAGTATCCATGGATCTACTATAAGTCCATACTATCTTTCAACTAAGCCCTTACCATATCTTGGCAATCCTTTAATTCATCTCTGATTGACTTTCTTAAACTTCCCACAGAAGCTGTTCTAAACATTCTTTCTTCTTTTTAGAAGAGCCCTTTCTCTTAATTGATGACTTTACCTCCCACTTTTGCAGGGAAAATTTGGGTCCTACATGCTTCACTTTATACAACTATCCCCCACATCTAAAACAGATCCTTACTTCCATCTCTGACTGCTGATATCCTTTGCCTTCTTTAAGACATAGCTTGGGTTCTACCTCTTGCTTGAAGCTTTCCTGTATCTCCACAGCTAGAAGTAATACCTCTGCTTTTGAAATTTTGAAGTCATTCTTTTTTACCTCCCCTATTTTACTCATTGCCTAGAATTTTTATATGTATTTGTGTAACTGTTCCTTTCCTCTACTGGACTGTTAGCTATTTCTGTATGAATAGTCTTTATCCTCAAGCAACATATATACATACATACATATACACACATATATACACAGACATGCATACGTGTATATATATTTGCACATTACAAATCTATGTGTATATATGCGCATACACACACATATAGTTAATCACCTGAGAGTTCCCTTTGCCACTGGCTCAATCCCTAGGCCTCACTCACCTAATGATTAAGCCATTACAGACGATTTTCTTCAAATTTAGCTAAGCCAATCCTTGGACAGCAGATTTACAATAGAGTCCATTTCTAGGTTAGTACTCAGTTTGATTCATTTCAGTGGAAATTTGTTAAGCATCTATTGTGTGTGAAGCACTGTGATAGGAACTAGGGATATAGAGATAAAAACATATAGCCCCTGACTTCGAGGAGCTTACAATGTATCAGGAAAAGAAGATAACAAAACAAAGAAGAGATCCACATGAAATATTTTAGAAAAGATTAAGATGAAATACACTTTCAGCTTGGGAGATCAGCAAAGACAGCACAGGATAACCAAGCAAGTACAGCTTTCAACAAATGAATGATGAAAGTTTAGGGGGAGATTTTCATGTTGATACCATAACAGATGAAAAACACTGGAAGAAAAAAATATTGTCAGTATAAGATAGATCTCCTGATTCCTTGCCTGCTATCTACAAACATGTCCTGGTCTCACCTGTCTTAAAAAAGAAAAATTTCATTAGATCCTTCCATCCTTGCTAGATATCATCGTACATCCCTCTTCTATTTCTCAGCCAAACTCCTTAAACAAATCAGTCCATCCATTTACTCTCCTTTCACACTCTTCTAAACACTATCACTTGACTTGTGATCCCATAATTCAACTGAAACTGCTTTCTCCAAAGTTATTTATAATTTCTGAATTGTCAAATCAAATGGACTTTTCTTTGTCCTTATCCTTCTGGATCTTGCTGTAGCATTTGAAATTATTGATAACTTTCCTATCTGGGTTTCTTTTGGTCCTCTTCATCCCTGTCTCACCACTTTCCAGCCTCCTTTGGTCGTCTATTCATCATCCACATTTTACACACTAACATTGGGTGTTCTCCATGGTTGTGTTGGACCTTCTCTTATTTCTATACATTTTCTCACTCAGTAGTATCACCAACTCTTATGGATTCAATTACCCACTTATATGTTCATACTTAATTTCTCTCCAGTACTTCAGCACTGCATCACACACTGTGTGATAATTTCAAACTAGATGTCCAAAGGCATCTCAAATTCAATATATCCCAAGCAGAACTCATTCTTCCTTCCAAATCTACCCATCTCCTGAACATTCCTATTAAGGGTCAAGGATACCACCATTCTTCCAGTAACCTATGTTCAAAACTTTGAAGTCTTCCTTGTCTCCTCACTCATACTCACCCCACATAACTAATAAGTAGTCAATCTCTATACTTCTATCTACATATATCATGTATACATTCCCTTCTCTCTGTTCAAATAACCACTAACCTAATTCAAGTTCTCATCACCTCATATCTAGACTATGCTTCTAGAATTTATCATGATACCAGGAATAGGTGCATTATATTATATTATATTATATCATATCATGTTATGTTATGTTGTTATATTATGCTATATTATATTATATTATGTTACATTACATTGTTATGTTATGTCATATCATATCATATTATATTGTATTGTATTGCATTATATCATATCATGTCATGATATGTCATGTTATGTTATGTTATGTTATGTTATATTATATTATACTATATTGTATTATACAATATTATATTATACTATGCTGTTATGTTATATCATTTTATATCATATAATATCATATTTATAATATTTATTATGTTGTGCTATATTGTATTGTGTTATATAAATATGTTAATTATATTATATTTTATGTCACATCATATCACATCCTGTCACACTGCACTACATTGTAGTGTATCATATCATATCATATCATATCATGTCTTATCATGTCATACTATACTATACTATACCATACCATACTATACCATACTGTATTACCTTATATCACATTACATTACATTATATAACATTGTATTATATATCATATATAGGATAAGCCCTTCACAGATATCTGTTAAATTATCTTAACTTGAATCTCGTTTTTATCTCCCTACATGAAGTTACTCCTCCTACAATCCATCTGCCACATATCTGTCAAAGTGGTTTCCAAGAGTGCAGATCAGACCACACCATATCACCACTCAATAAATTCTAACTGATGCTTTATCACCAGTTATTATTATTCAATTGTTTCATTCATGTTCAACTTTTACTGACCCTTTTGGGGGTTTTCTTGGCAAAGATACTCAAGTGTTTTGCCATTTCCTTCTCAAACTATTTGAAAGATGAGGAAGCTGAGAAAAACAGGGGTAAGTGTTACATGACCCCGGGGTCATGTAGCTAGTAAGTGTCTGAGGCCAGATTTAAACTTAGATCTTCCTAACTCCAAGCCCAGCACTCTATACATTGTGCCATCTAGTTGCCCTACGAACTCCTCTGTTTGGCATTTCAATGTCTTCTCAACCTTATTCTTTCCTATTTTTTCAGACTTCTCACACATTATTTACCTCCACATACTCTATATGCTAGTCATACTGACCTGCTTTGCTACTCTCTACAGACCATGCCCCATCCCCCATCTCTGTGTCTTTGTGCTGACTTCCCTGCCCTCCTACCATGCTGGAATACATTCTCTCCTCACAGTTTCCCCTCAAGATCCATGATTTCCTTTGAGATACCCCAAATGCCACATATTACATGAACTCCCTTTTCATAACCCCAGCACCTAATACCCTCCTTCCCAAATGTGGTTCATCAGCAGGAATATTTATATAGTGTTTCAAGATTTACAAAGTACTTTAAAAATATTGTCTCATTTAATTCTTATAAAAACCCTAGGATGTAGGTGGTATTATTTGACACCATTTGACATATGTGATTCATTTTGTATATGTTATGTATCAACTTTTATATGTACATACTGTCTCCTCCCTTTAGAATGTAAGCTCCTTGGCAATGAGGAGAAGAATGCCTTAAAAAGTCGAATTTGCCAGATGGAAAAAGAATCTCAAAAGTTCACTGAGGAGATTCATTCCTTCAGAGTTAGACTGGAGCAAATGGAAGCTAATGACTTTATGAGAAATCAAGATGCTGTTAAGCAGATCCAAACAAATGAAAGATTAGAAGGCAATGTGAAATATCTCATGGGAAAAACCACTGACCTGGAAAATAGATCCAGGAGAGACAATTTAAAAATTATTGGACTACCTGAAAGCCATGATCAAAGAAAGAACCTAGAAATCACCCTTCAAGAAATTCTCAAGGAAAATTGCTCTGATGTTTTAGATCCAGAGGGCAAAATAGAGGTTGAAAGAATCCACCGATCACCTCCTGAAAAAGATCCCAAAAAGAAAACTCCCAGGAATATTATAGCCAGGTTCCAGAATCCCCAGATCAAGGAGAAAATACTCCAAGCAGCCAGGAAGAAACAATTTCAATATTGTGGAAACACAATCAGAATAGCCCAGGACCTGGCAGCTTCTACACTGAGGGATCGAAGGGCATGGAATACAATATTCCAGAGGGCAAAAGAACTGGGAATGAACCCAAGGGTCACCTACCCAGCAAAACTGAGTATTTTGTTTCAGGGGAAAATATGGTCATTCAGTGGAATAGAGGACTTTCAAGCATTCTTGAGGAAAAAACCAGAGTTGAATAGAAAATTTGACATCTAGACACAAGAAACAAGAGATGCCTGAGAAGGTAATCAGGGAAAAGAAATCAAAAGGAACTTATCAAAGTTGAACTATTTACATTCCTATATGGAAAAGCAATAACTGTGACTGATGATATCTTTCTCACTATGAAAATAATGGAAGAAGGGGGTGTGGTCATATGAATACATATGTGAATGTGTGTGTATATGGTTACAGTTATATATGGATAGAGGGCATAGGTTGAATTTGTTGGGAAGGGAGAATACTCAAGGGATGAAATTATGAGGTGAGAGAGGAAAGTGGCAAGAGGAGATGGGGAGAGACAAGGTAGGGTAAACTATCTCATGTAGAAGAAGCAAGGGGAAGTGGTTGCAAGGGAGGGGGAGAATAGGAAGGAAAAAAGGCAAAACCACATTCTCATTGAATTTGGTTCAGGGAGAGAATGACATACATACTAAATGGGATATCTCAACCTGCAGCAGAATAGGGGGAAGGGGGATGAGAGGAGGGATGATGGATGGGAGGGCATCCTTGGGGGGAGGGGAGGTTGGAAGTAGAAGAGGGACAGGATCATGTAGGGAATGGACCAGGCGGGGGGTGGGATGAGTGGGAGGGAATTATAAGCAGCCTTGTACAATATATCTACTATGATAATGTTTTGCATAGCTAGACACGTACAACATATACTGAATTACTTATCTCCCCAGAGGGAATGGGTGACAAGGGAGGAAGGAAATGGATCTGAAATTCGAGGTCTTAACATTAAATGTTTCAAATATAAAAAAGAGGAAAATATTTGAGATCAGGTATTGGTCATCTTTATTGATTGACTAGGAATAGGGTTGTAGATCTGGAGTTGGAAGGCACCTAAGAAACTATTCAAAACCCTTTCATTTTAGATAGGAAGAAACCAAAGCAAAGAGAGTTGTAAATTGCCCAGTGTCTAAGGCAGGATTTGACCCCTGGCTCCAAGTCTTCTAGGGCCTTAGCCATATGGTCTCTCCTACTTTATCTCTAAACATAGAAAAAAGGATTTTTAGACTGGAGCAAGCTGGTGGGAAAGTTTGGTATTTTTGTTTTGATTTCGGTTGGGTTTTTTTAAGGCGGGTACAGAGGGCGGACAGTGGGATTCTGATATTATACCATGGCTACCTCAACACTAGTCCTGAATGTAAAACTAACGAGGTCTACTGGGAAGAAGTGAAGATGGCAAGTAAAGTAGAGAAAGTGAGGAAGGAGGAAAGAGAGGGTGAAGGAAGTACAGAGGATATTGTCCAAGTTCCTTCTTAGAGGATGATTCCTTGCTTCTTAGAGAAGAATAAACTAGAGGTTGGCCCACCCTGGCTAGCTTCTGAGTTCCTTCTGAATACTATGAGCATATCTGATTGTTTCCCTAACCTCAGTCTTGCCTCCCTTCCCCAGGTATAGGTCATTTTCCCCACCTACGACCTGAAATCAGTCTCTCTTCTTTCTGCTCCACAGATTCCCAAATGAACTATATTATGTTTTCTGACACAGCTGGCATTTCAGTTAGTATTTTATGATATTTTCCTACCCTGACCTTTTTTTCCTGATTTTTAGGAACATAACTCTGTGCTGCCTTCTGTTTCTACTAATAAAACATCTCAAGTGTAAGAATGTAAGCTCCTTGAAGGCAGAGATGCTCCTTTTTGTTTTTGTACTCACTGTGCGTAACACAATGCCTAGCACACAGTAGAGGCTTAATAAATTCTTATTGATTGATTGATGGATTGGCTAGTTGGCTTGTTTGTTGATTTACTCAAGGTCAGGAAGACCTGGGTTCAAGTCCTGCTTCTTATATATGCTGACTATGTCACCCTGGACAAGTCATGTAACTTCTCGATTCCCTGGACAACTCTTTGAGAAAAAATGTGCTGGTTTACATTACTAGATGATGTTTCTTTATAAGGAATTTCACCAAAGAAATCACAGCTTCAGTCCACACACAAACACACACATTCACACACACACACAAGCACAAACATGTGTATATAATATAAACACAGAGACATATATAAAAATAATATACATATGTGTGTCTGTTTGTGTGTGTGTGTGTATATATATATATATATATATATATATATATATATATATATATGCACACATACACAAATGTGTGTGCTTTAAAATCAGTAAAGAAAGTGATATAGACTCGGAAACATTTGACTTTGTCTTTTGTGTGACATCATTTGGAGCCAAGTCTGTTGGTTGGCAAAGGATGGGGAGAGATAGGGTGAGACAAAAGGTGGTGAAAGATTGCCTGCCAATACCAGTGTTAATAAATCATATCAATTCAAATCTATTTTGCAAAAGAACAATTTGGTAGGAAGTGTGACTTCTCCTGAAATTGAAGCTTGGATTTTCCTACAGATCCCACTGAAAAACCATGGAACTGTAAATGAAGAAGAGTTTGTTTTTTCCTACCTTCTGTGATAGTCTGTGTCTCCTTTTCTTTTTCAAGTTACAGGGGTAAGGGACAGAGAGAAACCTTTTATGATAAAAATCAGCTTTCATTTTGCTTACTAAATGAGAGACAGTCATTTAGTGTGATCCCATTTTGAAAAAATATAGACCCATGAGCACTAAAGAAATCAACAACAAAAACATATAGAAAATGTTGCCTATATGGGGCAGCTAGGTGATCTTAGGTGGTGCAGTGAATAGAGTACCAGCCCTAGAGTCAAGAGGACCTGAGTTCAAATACCACCTCAGAAACTTGACACACTTTACTAGCTGTGTGACCTTGGTTAAGTTGCTTAACCCCAATTGCCTTTCCTTTCCCCCTTAATAAAAAATGTTGCCTAAAAGTCTCATTCTCTTGATTTTAGAAGAATTTTGACCTTTTAATTGGCATGTTGTCGTTTCCTTCAGGTTTTATGTCTTTTTAATTCATGCATTAAGATCCAATTATATTTGAGTTCTTGATGCTTTTTTTAAGAGACTGTTTTCGGAGAAATGCAGCTCCAAAATAGCTTAACTTTTTTGTAGTACTTTACTTATATAGAGTCCTAGCATTCAATAATATAAGGAATGATGGAGAGGGTTTTTTCTATTTTTTTGAAACCTAAAACTTCATAAGTCTAAGGAGATAGATCCTGTTGCTATGAGGAATTCACCAGTGCAGATAACTAAGTCTTGAAGAGGTACCTAGGGCACTAAGAAGGTAAGTGGTTTGGCCAGTGTCAACCAGCTAGCAGTTCAAAAGTGTGACTTGAACCCAGGCCTCCTAGGTACCAAGGCTAACTGTGTGACCACAGCTTAAGCAAATGGAACTTCAGAACAGCTTGCCCTTAGCCCGTAGCATGTCCTTAATGAGAAAGAAAATATGAAGTTGCAAAGAGGACACCCAGGGATAAGTAACATTTCCAGAACTGTTTTAAACCAAAAGGGCAAAGGCAAAAAGTAAATAATTCAGTGGTGATAGTATATCCTAGGGAAGCAGGACTGAGTTCACCATCTGTTTTTGAAGTTTCCAAGAAAATGACCAAAAAAAGACTTTTTTAGAATATTTCCCTGATGTTCAAATATACCTTTAATTAAATTCTTCCCAAAGTTTTAACCAGAGAATTTAAAATAAAGGGACCTCCCCTCCAAACTCCAACACTAATAGACTCTCCCCCCAGCTTTGAGCCCATTCCTCCACTTGTCTATTTCTTCATGGTATGGAGGAGGGATATAGAAGGAAGGGAGCTGAAAAAGAGTGATAAGATTAGAAAGAAGGAAGGCTTAGATCATGGTGCCTCCTTTCAGAAACAACACAATAGAAGTTTTTAAACCAAAAGAAGCCTTCTACCATTGTGAAATTAGACAGGTCATTTCACTTCCTTGGGCTTCAGTCATTGGGTTGGGTTTGTTTTTTGGTTTTTTTTTTTTTTTTTGGCTTTTATTTTGGAGGGAGAAGGCAGGGAAATTGAGGCTAAATGACTTGCCCAAGGTCACATGATTAGTAAGTGTTAAGTGTTTGAGTCCAAATTTGAACTCAGGTCCTCCTGACTACAGGGGGGTGTTCTATTCATTGTGCCACCTAGCCACCGCAGGCCTTGGTTTTTTCATCTATAAAGTTGGGTTTTAGATGAGAGATGGCACTGGAACCAGCTCAAACTGACTCTCCAGAGCCAACTGTTAAATTTTAAGTATGAGCATTTACACCTTCAAAACTGGAATATGCTACAAATCAGGGCTTGACTTATTATTTTGTTGATTGTCTAGACTTAAAGTGATAGAGAAAATGTAAATAATGAAGATTCAACTTAGAAATGTATTTTGAGAGTTGGTCATTCAAACATTTATCATCAGGTCATTGATTGGACTAAATAATGCATGAGGGTTTCTTCAAGCTCTAAATCTCTAATTTTATGATTTCATACCCTGAAACAACATATCCTATGCCTTTCCCCCTTCCCCGTATTTTATTTTTAAGTTGGAAGCTGATTCTCATAGTTTTATTATTTAATATTTGGTTGTTATTTTTAATTTGAGGGTTAATAAGAGGAAACATAGTGGATAAAAAGCAGATAAGAAGTTGCCCTCAGGGGTGGCTAGGTGGCAGAACATTCCAGATGTGTATCCATTGCATCAGAATACAATGGGATTATCAGCTCCCTAGACCTGGGCTTTATGCTTCTCTTAAGGCAGAAGAGAAAGACAGGGAAACAGTTATGATGCAGTGGATGAGCAGAGAGCTGCCTTCAATATCAGAAAGCTCTGGGTTCATGTTTTGACTCTTAGAGAAATTGTACTAGATAGATGTATGGCCTTGGAAAAGTCAATTAACCTTTTACTACCTTTGCCCAAATATGAGATCTGCAACCTTGTATTTATATATACATATATAGAGAGTATATGTATTTCAATATAATTAGCTTTCTTTGTAATCCTATGTATTTTATTCATACATTTAAAAGCATTATTCTGAAAAGCCGTCCATAGGCTTTACCAGACTGCCAGAGGAGTGTGTAGGACACATGAAAAGTTTAAGAAACCTAGCTCTAAGATTACAAGTTGAAGAGTAAACAGACATCCATCTGCATTGCTAGAGGAATTTTCCTCACCCTAGATCAATTAAATTATAAGTCCAATCCCAAATGATGCAATAGACATTTTACAAATGTGAGACATTGTTATTCCTTCATTCACTTCATTAAAAGAAGAGGAAGGGAAAAAACAAGCTTTTATATAGCACTGTGCTAAACCCTTTTTTACAAAGATTATTTCATTTGATCCCTACAACAACCCTCTGAGGTGTGCAATAATTATTATTCCCATCTTACAATTGGGCAAACTGAGACAGGAGTTAAGTGACTTGCCCAGCATCACATTGTTAGTAAGTGTCTGAGGCCACACTTGAACTCAGGTCTTCCTGACTCTAAGCCCAGCATTCTATCTGTTGCTCCATCAGCTGCCTCAAGAAGTCAAGACAAATTTAGCTCACAGCAAATAGAGGGGAAATGCTCACATCACAGAAAATCTCATGTTACTTCCTCCCTTCTCCAAAGAAAGAGCATCTCAACTAGGCAAATGTTATCTGTAAAACAGAGGTTCATTACATCTAATATTTTGAAGATAAACAAGGGTGTCAAGGGAGGGCTATAAAGTTTTAAAGGGATACCATTATTGCCTGTGCTACAGAAGCAGTAGTTGTAGAATGGGAAAATACTATACTCTTCATACCATCGTAATGGCCACAAATTTCCAGCTGGGGTTAATGAACTCCATGATTGGAGCTGCAATTTCAAGCAATGAGAAAGTCCGACTTACTCCCCAATTCAGGGAGAGATAGTTCCCTTGTTGAAGAACTGGCAGCAAAACTCTACCTAGTGGTCACATTTTAGAAACATAAAGGATTTCTGTTGTTGGGGAAGGAGAGTCAGGAGAGTAATGAGTAAGCAATGGGAAAACTTGAAAATCCTGTGTTCATACTCACACTGTTCAGTCATTTTTCAGTCTTATCCGACTCTTTGTGACCTCCCTTGGGGTTTTCTTGGCAGAGATACTGGAGTGGTTTGCCATTTTCTTCCCAGCTCATTTTACAGATGAGGAACTGAGGCAAACAGGGTCAAGTGACTCGCCCAGCGTCACACAGTTAATAATTGTCTGAGTTCAGATTTGAACTCAGGAAAGTGAGTCTTCCTAATTCTAGACCCAGCACTCTATTCACTGTGCCACCTAGCCTCACATGCTCATAGTAATATATATATATATATAGATATGGAAGGAACTTTGGAGTTGATCTATTCCCACCCCCTCAATTTAAAGATAAGGAAGCTGAGACAGCTAGGTGGTATAGTGGATAGAGCGCCAGCCCTGGAGTCAGGAGGACCTGAGTTCAAATCCAACCTCACACACATTAACTGTGTGACCCTAGGCAAGTCACTTAACCTCAATTGCATCCCAAATAAATGAAGATGAGGAAACCAAGGCCCTGGGAAGGTACAGGGATGACTTTCCCATGGTAACAATAAGTGGCAGATCTGAGAATCAAACCCAGATCCTCTTATTCTGTGCACAATATTCTTTCTCCTGGATCTTACAACTGAAAGTAGCCTAAGATACAACCTTTGCTCTCATGACCCAAGTTTTGCTTCCATTATTGTCTGACCATAGACAAAACATCCCATAGAGAGTGTATAGGCTAGTGAGCAGCAAATTATGCCTCCCTTCCACACTGCCCAGTAGGGTCACCTTGACAATATTATCAGAGAGCTCACAAAGTGAAGAGATGGTGTCATGATAAGGAAAATGCTGAACATAGAAGCAAATGAAATCTGGTTTTGTTTTGAATCCCACCTCCACATTTGTACATCCACTTGCAAGTCTAAGTTTCAATTTCTACATGTATATGGTGGCCATGCTGTTATTGTCACAGCTGAGCTGGTAACAGGAAGGTAGGGATCAGTCATTCTTGCTCTCTACCACATTTTTTGTGGACAAAATTACTCTTCCTCTTATGATATGACTATCTCTTAAGCTATTCCCTCAGCCCATCCCCTCTGGAGTAAATGCCAGACCATAGAATAATGGTGGATTTCTGCCTTAATACTAGTCCAACCAGTCAATGGCCTACTGGTAGTGATTTGTTTTCCTAGATTTTACATTCATAACATACACATATACATATGTGCATGTGTGTATGTGTGCATTTGTGTATATATGTGTGCATATGTATGTGTGGTGTGTGTGTGTGTGTGTGTGTGTGTGTGTGTGTGTGTGTGTGTGTGTTCTCTGTCCCAGGAAATTGCAAAAATGAAGAAACATCTTTTTTCTGTTGGGTCTAAGCCAAGTCTACAACCAGAAAGCCTGCTCTGGTAAAATGCTTGACATTTTAAATCTAACTTTCTCCCATCAAAACAGTTTCCAATCACACTCCTTAATGTTACATTCAAACAGCAGTATATACAATTTAACAATACATTTGCTTGGCTCCTTTATCGCATTCACAAGTTAAGTGCAAAAGTAAATATTTAAACACAAAAAAGGTAAATAAAAAAAAACTTTCAAGAAATTGTGGTGATGTATAATTGATATATTGTATGCCTTCTCAATGGGTGTGGGAGAAAGAAGGAGAATTTGGAGCTTATTTAAAAAAAAAACATTAAAAATAAATTTAAGTTAAAAAAAACAAATCGTGATGAACCTACCAAACCAGAATGGAAACATCAGAAGAAAATAGGATAGAGACAAGGAAGAATAACAAGCTTCAGTGTATAATCTGAATGAGTATCAGTCATGTACAATCTACTACAATATGGCTCTTAGGACTGACCCTCTCGTGCACTCTGCCATGGGGAAAGCACTTCTGATGTTCCCACTTCTCCTTGCTTTCATAGCTTCTGCCTTTTCGCTCGCTACTTCTTCAAAGGATGGGAGGGGCTAGCTTATGATTCAGAGTCAGCCATTCCCTCAGGCACAAAGACAGGGCAGAACTCCTCAGGGATTGAAGAAGAGGAAACTAGGAGATTTCTGCCTAGATTTGCAGGTACCCATCTCTAATGTCCTCATATCCTTGGAAACGCTTTTCAGAGATATGGTACAAACAGTGCTACATATAAGAGGCGAATAACAATAATAATACTTATACTATTGACTTTACATGGTTCTAATGAGGATTAAATAAGATAATGTATCTAAAGTTTTAATAGTAGCAGTAGTAGTAGTAATGGTGATGTGAGTGGTGGTAACATTCCCTTATCAAAAAGGAAGGTAATTGATGGATATTTTTAGAAAACACAGCAAATAGATCAAAATCCAACAGAAATACTTTTGGAACAAATAGATATCACTTCACACACCAGTAATAAATGCTGATAATAGGTACATACCATTGGATTGATCAAATGTAGCCGGAAGTGGTTTACCACTTGATGAAGCCTATTACACAGTTAAGATCTAAGAAAAGAATCAAAGGAGCCTCCATGGTTAATATGTACATGGATACAGCCAACCACTGAACTTGTTAACAAAGATGCAATGAACAAATCGGTGAGAATGAGGATTTGCTTGTGGAAAGAAAGGCATTCATGATGACAACTCAGGACAAGCTCCTTGCCACCCAAAGTTACAAAATGCTGATCCTAAGGAGGCTGGACTTAGCAAGCAATGAAGATTATGCAAGGAAATAGTAGAAAATATGCAAGCATCATTGTAAAATGCAAAATCTAATCTCTCAAAAATATAGGACAAAAAACTTAAAAAATATAGATACAACAAAGGAGATCACAGTAACATGAGAACTGCACAAGGTACTTATTATCCCTGTTGTTCTATCTGTTACTAGAATCACATAGCAGACATTTTTAATGAGCCTATGGAGAACAAGCTTGCGTCCTAACATTTTTATTAAACTACAAAAAGCAACTCCTGTTCACCCGTATAATAGTCCACAGAATAGTAGCAATAGCAGGATAGTGACTCATTCCAGAACTATTTCTATCTGAACCCCATCAAAAAGGTTTAGCAAACCAAGATGTTGGTGGCAGTGACAATAACAATGGCAATGTTCACAGTCTAGACCCCTGCCTGGAGGGGAGTCAGATTGTACAAAATGAATCTGTAGTGAGTTTGTCAAGTCAGCAGATTTGTATTAACTGCCTACTATGTATGCAGAATTTAAATATGTGAAAGTCTACCTGGCTGTGCCAAACTGCAAATAGCTTCCAAATACTTTCTGCTCTAATCATGCTTGCTTCCCAAAAGATGCTGACTGAAGGATTTCAAATGTTTCTTTGCAATACTTGAATATTCATTAGATAAATTAGTTCTAGATTATTTTTAAAATCACAGCTTGAAAAAGACCAACAAAGGATTGACACAAATGCTACAGAAGGCAGTGTTCAGAATGTAAACATTCTCCCTGCAAGCATAAAATGGTTTCTTTTTTTACAAATCATTCTATAAATAAATGTTTTAAATCCCAATGACTAGTAAAAACCAAAAAGAAAACAACTCCATCTTGATTAAATTGAAGTATTGAGGATGTAGAGCATTTTTCAGAAATTTGGGCTAGAGGGAAAGCATGTATTACATCTGCATCTCCCATGAGGAAAACATTATTTGAAAAATAATAACAATCGTCATAGTATTATGTTGGGTGAAAGGGGCAATTAGCGCAGGGTGAACAAAAACCCAGCATCCACCTGACACTTGTTCATTGAGAAACCTGCCATCTCATACCAGGGATAGTTCCATCTTTTGTTCAATTACTTCCAATTAAGTAGTTGTTATCATCATTTATATGCACTGCCAGTATAAAGGGTTAAGAGAAGGGAAACAGTAAATGAAAGCCACCTATGTCACAAACAGCTAACAGCTTCCATTCTGGAGTGTCAAACTAAATGGGAAAATGAATCACTCAATACCATTGTAAGAGAAGACTATTTATCACACAAGAAGGTGGAGCAAATATAGGTTATATAGGTCAATGTCAACTAACACACAGTGCCACATGTACAAAACATACCAATGTATATATTGTTAGGACAAATATTGAAGACTCTAGAGATGGTTTCCAGTATTTACCAATGCTCCATGACATGATCCTCCCTCCCATTTGCTAGAGGATAAGTGGATATCATTTCATAGAAGAATAAAAAAGAATTCATGAATCCTGTCAATATCAGAAGAAAAAAATCTATCTCCCAGGTTTCTCTAAAGCAGGGAGAGAGTGAATCAAATTTAACCTCTTAGTTCTTCTCCAGTCCAAATCTAGTCTTAGGCTGGCCCCAGAATCCAAGTAAGAAATGAATAAATCAAAGCCCCCTTAACCCAAGTATGTTTTCAGCTATTTCATCCTAAGTTTATCTCACCTACATATATCTCTTCTCTGTTTTGTTCTTCCACTCAGATTTCTCATCTTCTTACAGACCAGTTCCTAAGCTGTCCAATTCAATCTCTTCTAATGCTGATAATTCTTGAATCTACCTATCCTGCCCCAATCTCTGGGTTGACTTTCAATTTCTCTTCCCCAACTGCCTTTCAGACATCTCAAACTAAATGTCCAGCAGACATCTTAAACTCAATATGTTTAAAACAGAAGTCATTATCTTTTCCCCTAAATTCTCCCCAGCTTCTACCTTCCCTATTACAATAGAGGGCAACATTATCCTCCCAGGCTTTCAAGCTCACAACCTAGGAAAATCCATCCTGGATTCTTCACTATCTCTCACCACCCAAATACCCAATCTATGGCCAGAGCCTGTCTGTTTTACCTTTGCAACATCTCTCTAATATACCCCCTTTCTCTTATCTGACACTACCACTACTCTAGTGCAGGTCCTCATCACCTCATGCCTTGGTTATTGCTATATCCTGCTGGTGGGTCTGCCTGTCTCAAATCACTACCCACTATAATCCATCTCCCATTCAACTACCAAAGTGATTTTCCTAAAGCACATGTCCAACTATGTCACCCTACCACCACCATCATCACCACCACCACCCTTTCTCAACAAATTCCAATGGCTTCTTTTTCCTCCAGGAACAAAAAAATGTTATAACCTAGCCCCATCTTACCTTTCCAGTCTACTTTTATTTTGCTCCCTGACCCATACTCTTCAATCCAGTGATACTGGCTTCCTGGCTGTTCCACAAACAAGATATTCCATCTCTCAGCTCTAAGCATGTTTTCTGGCTCTCTCCCATGTCTGGAACTCTCTCCCTCTTCCATTATTACTAATGACCTCCCTGGCTTTCTTTAATTCCCAACTAAAATCCCATCTTCTACAGGAAGCTTTCCCCAACTCCTCTTAATTCTAGTTCTTTCTGAGGGGGTGGAGCCAAGATGGCAGGGACTTGCTTGAGCTTTCCCCCAAACCCCTCCGAATACCTATAGATGACTCTAAACAAATTCTAGATCTAGAACCCACAAAATGACAGAGTGAAACACATCTCCAGCCCAAGACAGCCTGGAAGACTGACAGGAAGGTATAATCACAGAGCTGGGAGCAGAGCACAGTCTGTCATGGGCTGCACCAATGAAGCAGGCCACAGGGGACTGAATTACTGGTGGTTGTGGCAATTTCCAGACTTCTCAACACACAAATGCCAAGAATAACATGGAAGGTGTAGAAGCACGCACCCCACCATACCCAGGGTGGCTGCCAACACAGGTTCTTAGATATGCTTTTTGAAAGGAAAGCAACTCAAAATGGGTTAACAATCTTTCTTTAATCAATCAAACATATTATTTACCTAGTTGAGGGGGAAAAGTCAGCACCCTGAACCTCAGAGTATACAGAGTTACAAGCAGAAGTTGCAAGAAGACAGAGAAACAGATCAAGCAGACAGGCCTCTAACTGTCTGGCCATTACATCCACACCTAGTCAGTTACCAGAGAGGGAAGCATCAACATCTGGGTTTTTCAAAGCCATGGGGCTCAACAGCTGCCCAGAGTCTCTTCTGGTCAGATCACACAACACTTCTCAAAGTGAGCTCGAAAACAAAGCCTCACATCAGGGTTTATATAGCCTTCTCCTGGCTTAGAGAATGTCACAACCCTCTTGACCTACTGCCCAATCACAAAGTATCTCCTGAAAAACAAGCCTCCCACCACAGGCTCCAGGTGCACTTAAGCCTATCAAAGGGCCTAGAGGCAGGGAAGATCTTAAATTCACATTCCCATAACAGAAGGTTAGTGGGAAACTTTTTGGGACTTAGGTGAAAGAGAAGTGTGGTCTGGCCCCAGCCTCAGGGAGGTGGAGGTGATGGTGGTGGCAGAAGCAGTATCAGCAGCAATGGCTACTTCCAGAGTTCTGGGTCCACAGATAGTGGGGGATCCAGTGACTGATACAAAATCCCTGAAGCCTGGGACAGTGCACCCACTCCCAACCCAGCCCCAGCCCCCACCCCACCCCTGGAAGCAGAGTCCTGCTTTGACTGGAAGTTAGAAAGTCAAGTATTTGACTGGGAATGTGAGAATTGGTCTCAGGCCATGGAAGAGCTCAAAAAGGATTTTGGAAATCAAATAAGAGAAGTAGAGGGAAAATTGGGAAGAGAAATAAGAGTGTCGCAAGAAAATCATGAAAAATGATTCAACAGACATAGACTAACTCAAATGGCAAAAGAGGTCCAGAAAGCCAATGAGGAGAAGAATGCCTTTAAAAGAAGAATTGGTCAAAAAGAAAAGGAGGTCCAAAAACTCACTGAAGAAAATAATTCCTTCAAAAGTATTATAGAGCAAATGGAAGCTAATGACTTTATGAGAAATTAAGAATTATAAAACAGGACAAAGAGAATGAAAAAAATAGAAGACAATGTGAAATATGTCATTGGGAAAAAAAATACTGACCTGGAAAATAGATCCAGGAGAGATAATTTAAAAATTATTGGAATACTTGAAAGCCGTGATCAAAAAAAGAGCCTAGATATCATCTTTCAAGTAATTATCAAAGAAAACTGCCATGATGTTCTAGAACTAGAAGTCAAAATAGAAATTTAAAGAATCCACCAATTGTCTCTTGAAAGAGATCCCAAAAGGAAAACTCCTAGGAATATTGTAACCAAATTCCAGAATTCTTAGGTCGAGGAGATAATATTGCAAGGATCCAAAGGAAACAATTCAAGTATTGTGGAAATACAATCAGGATAACACAAGGCCTAGCATCTTCTACATTAAAGGATTGAAGGGCTTGGGATATGACATTCCAGAAGTCAGAGGAGCTAGGATTAAAACCAAGAATCACCTTGTGGAAATGAATGTTGAAAATTAAAAATAAATAAATAAATTCTAAACACACACACACACACACACACACACACACACACACACACACAAAGAATCACCTACCCAGCAAAAGGGTAAATTATCCTACAAAACCTGAGTATAATCCTACAAGGGAAATAAAGGAACTTTAATGTAATAGAGGACTTTAAAGTATTTTTATTAAAAGATGAAAGATTGTAAAATGCAAAAAGTAGAGTTCAGAGAAACCTAAAGAGGCAAATTTATTTGAGTAATAAAAAGGGGCTATACAATGATGGGCTAACTTCTAATAAAGGAGAAAGAAACAAGTGTTTCTTCTGAACCTTACTGTCTTGAAAGGGCATTGAAAGAGTTAAATAAGAAAAAGCAAAAGTCCTAGAGGTCAATTTGTTCTGACTGAGGGTTTTAAGAGGACAAAAAGAAGTGAAAGTAAAAGGAATATACTAATGTAGAAAGAAGAACTGAAGGGGCAAAATGTACCATTTCTCATAATCAAATGAAATGGACAAAGGAAATTTGAACACATAGACAAAGATTTTAGCATAGAAAAAAAATTAAATTCTATAGGGATATAAGCAAGGTTAGGGGAAAGAGCTGAGGTAGGATGACAAGGTGGAAGGGGAACAAAAGAATAAAACCAGAATCTAAATGGGTACACATTGATCAGATGATGCCTGAACAAATTGTAACATATTAATGTAATGGAATATTATTCTTCCATAAAAAATTACAAAAGAGAAAATTGCAGAGTGCTATAAGGCATAAAGTGATTCAGAGTGAAATGCTAAGAACCAGGAGAGCTATTTATACATGATTACAACTTTATAAAGAAAAATAACTTTAAAAGAACTCTGATCAATGCAATGATTAACCATGTCTCCAAAGGACTTATAATGAAACATATTACCCACCTCCTGACAGAGGTGGTGGATTCAAGATGTGAAAAATGGTGGATTCATTTTGCTTGATTAGGATTTTTTTCTGTTTTTAATTGGAAGTGGTCATGGTTCGAAAAGTGGGATTTAGTAACAGTGATGGGGAGGGGAGGGGGGAAGCCATTGAAAAAATGCATGAATGGGGTAGCTAGGTGGCAAAATGGATAGAGCCCCAGCCCTGGAGTCAGGAGAATCTGAATTCAAATGTGGCCTCAGACACTTGACACTTACTAGTTGTATAACCTTGGGTAAGTCACTTAATCCCAATTGCCTCGCCAAAAAAATAAATGCACAGAGAATAGACAAAAGCACAGACAAGCAGGACAGTTTTGAAAGCAATATGTGAAATTTACTATGTGCTTTTTTAAAAGCAAGAGGTATGATATAGAAATGCACAGTCTAATGTAAATCCTCTGTTTAGTATGTAGAGATATTCTCTCTTTTTTGCTGTTGAAATTCTGAGTAAAAAAGCAGATAAAATCTATTATAATTGTGATAAGATCCTTCTAACCAGTTGAAGAAAAAAAAAGAACAAAGAATGTGGCAGCTCTAAGTTTAAGGGACTCAAAATTAAGACAGACTGATAAGATCCAAAACAGAACTGAGTCAGTTACTGTATGAAAGACTAGAATAACATACAAGTTAGAAACCACAGAGATGTGGAGGGTTGAGTTCCTTTAAACTTCATCGTGGGGTGGGAACTCTGTAGGAGAGTTTTGAAGGTAATTACAGAGATCTGGATACTCCCAAGGAGCCAAATATAGTGTTTACTATCCTAGTACCTAGAACTAGTGCTATGCATGCAAATAGGTGTTTAATGGGTAGATTTTTTTTAATGAATAAACAAAGTCTAACAATTAGGTTTGCCCAAAGGGGAATATATGATCCATAACTAAAGGTTTTCAAACAAAGGACGGATGGCCAATTGTTCAGGAGATTGCCAAAAGAATTCATGGTCAGGATTAGGTGCCCTAGGAGGTCCCTTCTAAAACAAAATCCTTTGATGCTGTGATTGGATTAATTGGATTTATTTGTTGTTTGTTTATTTATCTGTTCCAAAGGCCTCTTTGATAGTTATGAATTTATTCCAAAGGTCTCTTTGAGAGTTATGAATTTTATGAACATGTTTGTGTGAGAACCAGGAACCTGTATGAATGCTGCTAGGGGAATAAGCATGAGAAGGAAGGAGGAGTCCTCAGGACTATAATTAACATCTGTCAATTTAAAATTATTTACTGAGAGTGTGTGATGCATCCAGCTCTTAGTCAACATAGACCTGCTCCACAGGAACTAACAATCTACTTGAGTGGATAAGATGAATACATATGAAACAACTCCTGAATGGGGCAGTATGGAATAATATAGCAACCTGTGATACAGAAAAGTCAGCTTGTAAGATGTTAAAAGGAGAAAGCAAGGTGACCTTTGGGAAGAAAACTGAAGTCAGGCCTTAAGCAATGAGGAAGATAGAGACAGGTCGAAATGAGTAAAAAAGGTACTTCAGGCAGGGGAAACAGCAAGAGCTGAGCTCCCCAGAAGCTGGCCACCATACTTTAGATATGAGATTGTCCATTTTGGTGTTTTTTATTGCTACTTATCATTCTACTTCTTGATCCTTCGTCTCTTTCTACAGGTGGCCATCCATCAATGCATCAATAACCATTCCTTAAGTTTCTGCTCTAAGCCCAGTCCTGTTCTAGGCACTGAAGATACAGACAAAAGTGCTCAACAAAGGGTTTAATATCCTAATGATATTTTTACTGTTCTTACTGCAACATCAACAGGGTATTACTGACTGGGACAGAAATGAGCTGCCCTCCATCCTTCCCTCCTTTTTATCTATGTGCACCTAGTACTTCAGCAATCAGTTGTGCTCTCCAGGAGTCACAGGTCTCCTATTCTCCTCCCTCAGTCCTTCCCCTAGTCTTTGCCCTTGGCTCTGACTAGAGATTTTATTGTGCTTCAGAGAGCCTATAGAGGTAAAGTTCTGAACACACATTCATGCAGTGTAACAAAGTAAATAAAATAAAATATACTTGCATTGTGGAAGACTTCAATCCAAATTCTATCTCTGATACATCTTACTAGCTATGCATCCAGACCAAGTGACTGCCTCCCTGAGACTCAGTTTCATCACCTTTAAAATTGGGAATAATAATACCTGTAGTACCTAACTCAAGAGGTTGTTGTGAGCCTTAAATAACGTAATATATTTAAAGAGCTTTGCAAACTTAAAAGTGCTCTCCATTATTATTGTTGCTTATAAGTCTTTCCAAGTAGGAACTCAATATAAAAAGAAAAGAGACATACATTCAGAAGAGGGGGAAAGACAAATGCAGCAAAGATATAGATATATACATATATGTAGCTAGATAGATATAAAGCACATATAATAGACATTATGCAATTCAGTGAAATGGGGTGGGGAGGGCAGCACATGAGCTGTGAACACCGATTATTTGCCTATTTATCTCATTCTTTGCTTTGAGAAAATTTGGTGAGCTGACTTCCTGCATGTCAATATTATAAAGTACTCCACATTTGTGTAAATTATAGATTAGCTGAAACATTTGTTCAGCTTTTAAAAAGAAATCTCAGGGAAAAAAAGAGATAAGGGCTTTTTATTCAGAACATTTTGTTCCATCTCCTACAGTTTTGTAAAATACATCATGATAGAACTAAAATGTCCTTATGGCATTTTACCCTCATTTGGTCTAATTTTCCTAATATTTTTCCTAGCTATTCCGTTAGTGCAGGACAAATTGTCACCTTGAGAGCTGAAGACAAAAAGTAATGAAATCACTACAGATTAAAAGCAAGAAAAATTCTCAGTCTGTCACTCAGCCTCGCAGACACTAAATGACAGTCAAGAAAATAGCTAGGTTTACCTAAGATGAGTCGTTCCCAATCAAAATTACCATTTTGATGTTGCTATTATTTAACAACTTGGCTTAGGTTAACATAGACTACATTTGTGATGGACGGGCAAATGAGGTTCCTTCCACTCAGGAAAGACATGGTATGCTCTCATTCCTGAAACTCAGGCCTGCGTATTGATACCCATCTTCCTTTGCCACAGATTTGGGTAATTCTGTAACACGGCTACAGACTGTTTCAATTGTGTCAGCCAAACACCTCATCGTGGGACAGGTAAGGCAAACCCATCCTGGATACTTGAAAAGACCATTCCATTACCAGTGTGCCAAGAAGCTTAGCCCCCTCAATGATACCAAGACAAAAATGAAACAGTTGGTGTTCAAACCATTTATACTGAAAGAGATAACAAGTACGTTAAAAAGTATATATAAAATAAATACAAAGGTAATCATTTGGGGGGAAGGAATGGAAGGAAATAAACATTTATATAGCACATGCCAAGTGCTGTGCTAAGTTCTTAATATTATCTCATTTATTCCTCAAAACAACCCTACAAGGTATTACTATAACCATTTTGCAATTGAGGAAATTAAGGCAAACAGATGTTAAGTGATTTGCCTGTGATCATATAGCTAATAAGTGTTTGAGTCTGGATTTGGACTCAAATATTCCTGACTCCTGGCCCAGATCTCTATTCACTGAGCCATCTAACTGACTCAAGGCAGGATATGTAGATAGATAGATGTGTAGATAGATATGTAGATGGATAGATGGATGGATGAGTGGGTGGATGAATGAATGGATGGAAACAAACAAAGAATAAAGATGTATATACATACATATAAATGCATAATATATAACTAATATATATATATATATATATATATATATATATATATATATATATATATATATAAAACATATTGTGTATGTCAAATTGAATCTGTCTTCTCCATAATAGGCCCTCAAATATCTGATGACGTTTATCATGTCCTCGCTAAATCTTTTCTTCTACAGGTTAAACATACCAAAATCCTTCAAGGACATCTCATAAGATGGTATTCCACAATCTTCTGAATGCAAACATTCAAGAAGACATAAAACAGGGAAATATAGAACTGATATTTCTCTATCACTTTAAGGTTTTAACAGCACCATATCTCATTTGATTCTCCCAACAACTCTTGAAGTAGATGCTCTTATCCCCACTTTACAGATGAGGAAGTTAAGCTAAGAGAAAATAACTTGCCAGTGGTCGCACAGCTAGTCACTATCTGAAGGAAAATTCAAACTCAACTCTTCCTGACTCCATGTGCAGAACTCTACCTATTATACCTCTATCTATTGGGCTATCCACTCACTCAAAATGCTCACAATGAGATGCTAAAGAGTCAGCACAGGGTCCAAGTTGAAGAAGGATTCCTTTGGTATAGTGATATGAGAGACTGTGAGCATGTCTCTGGTACAGACAGTACAAATAGATAATGAGTTGGGCCTAGAATTAAATGGGAGGAAATCAGATTGGATTGCTTTGAGAAAATTTCAGAGTTCTTTTAATTATCCCAAACATTTCTCAGAAAAAAGAGCTTATATTTTAATACTATTCTTGTTGCTATTCTCTACTATTGTTGCTATATAACTGATAAACATAGAATGCAACACTCTCAAAATACTCATTTACATAACATCTACTATGTGTAAGGCCCTATGCTAAGCCCTTTACAATTATTATCTCATTTGACCCTCACAACAACCCTGGAAAGTAGGTGCCTTTATCATCCCATTTTAGGTTGAAGAAATTGAGCAAACAGAGGTCTTGCCCAGTGTCACACAGCTAGTAAATGTCTGGGGTCAAATTTGAACCAGAAAGATAAGTCTTCCTGACTCTAAGCACAGTCTTCTATCCACTTCTATTCGCCTTCCCCAGGATAAGCTGATCACCTGAAATCTCATTGCCACACTGAGATGGCTCAATGGATAGAGCACTATACTTGGAATCAAGAAGACCTGTGTTCAAATCTGTCCTCAGATGATGAATAACTGTGTGACCTTGAGTAACTGTATGACCCTGGGCAAGTCATTTAATCTCTTTCTGTCTTAATCTGTTGAAGAAAGAAATGGCAACCACTGCAGTATCTGTGCCAAGAAAACTACATGGGCAGCATTAGTGTGCTATGGTCCACAGGGCCATGAAAAGTCATACATGAGTGAAGAACAAGGATATGCTGATCACCTGAAATCTCACTGAACGGTTGAGGTTTTAATGCTCAACACCTTTTTGACTCCCTGAACTGCCTCTCCCCTCTGACTGAAGGGCTGTGTAGAAGAGTAGTAAACTCCTTACAAAATTTTCCTTTACATAGAACTCTCTAGGTAACCTTCCATTCCATCAGTAGCACTACTTGGTTTTGACTCTACCAAACATTATGCCCCTGCAACAAGAACCTTCTTGTCCTTTTTCAGCTTCATTTTGTATATTGTCTTCCCCTATTAGATTGTAAGGTCCTTGAGGGTAGAAACTCTTTCTTTTTCTTATGTGTATTCCTAGAACTCAATGTAGTGTCTGGCACATAATAGGTGCTTAATAAATGTTTTTTTTTTAACTGAATCATATCTCAAGAGTTGAAAAATAAATATTACGGGGCAGAGCCAAGATGGCGGAATAGAAACAGCTCACCCAAGCCACTCTGCCCCCAGATTCCCCCCAAACTATGTAAAAGGGGACTCTGAACAACTTCTGGAGCCCCAGCACCCACAGAACGACACAGAGAAGCTAACCTCCCACTGAGGACAGCCCAGAAGCCCTACAGGAAGGACCAGCAGAGTGGTCTGGGAGCCGGCAGCATGGCAGAGCGCGGGTAGCCGAGCTGAGCCCAGGTCCGCATGAGCCGGGGTTTTAGCCCCAGGGCAGCAGGGCCAGCAGCCAGCTGGAGAGACCCCAGAACACCAGCAGCTGTGGCGACTCCAAAATTATCAACATAGACATGCCTAGGACAAAGTAAGAGGTTGGTGTCCTATGGACTTTGGGACCAGTATTTGGGGAATGCGTCGGCTTCCTCCCCTGGGGGCTAGAAGCCACTGAGGAGACACGCCATTTTGTAGTTTTCAGAGGCAGATCCAGCTCTTGGCCTGCGAATTGTACGGAGATCCATCAATCAGTCTTGGGGGGTAATCGTTCTTACTTTAACCTCCCTAGATCTGGATTGTGATCTAGGGTGGAAGTCATGGGTGGGTTTACAGCTTGCCAGAAACGGAAGTTGC
The DNA here is from genome assembly GCA_011680675.1 of Gymnobelideus leadbeateri. Taxonomy (NCBI): domain Eukaryota; kingdom Metazoa; phylum Chordata; class Mammalia; order Diprotodontia; family Petauridae; genus Gymnobelideus; species Gymnobelideus leadbeateri. The sequence continues at coordinate 313,461 of WOXC01010121.1, read as the reverse complement.
ACCCCACACGTTTGGGATGGAAATTCCTCTATCTGGCCTTAAAGCCATAGTGTGGCAACAAGCCCAAAAGTCAAGTAATTAAGTGGTAACATGCCAAGGCAAAGGAAAAAGAAAAATGCAACCCTAGGCCCCTATTTTGGGGGCATAGAGTGGGAAAAGGACTGTGAGGTCAGAAGTCCTGCTCCAAAAGCCCCAGGGGAAAACATGAGCGGGTTGCAGGCCATAGAGGACCTTAAGAAGGACTTTAAAAATCAAATAAGAGAAGTGGAGGAAAAATTGGAAAGAGAAATGAGAAGGATGCAGGAAAAGTATGAAATGAGGGTCAACAGCCTGACTGAGGAAAACAACACCTTAAAAAATAGACTAACTCAAATGGCAAAGGAGGCCCAAAAGGGCAATGAGAAGAAGAATGCCTTAAAAAGTCGAATTTGCCAGATGGAAAATGAATCTCAAAAGTTCACTGAGGAGATTCATTCCTTCAGAGTTAGACTGGAGCAAATGGAAGCTAATGACTTTATGAGAAATCAAGATGCTGTTAAGCAGATCCAAACAAATGAAAGATTAGAAGGCAATGTGAAATATCTCATGGGAAAAACCACTGACCTGGAAAATAGATCCAGGAGAGACAATTTAAAAATTATTGGACTACCCGAAAGCCATGATCAAAGAAAGAACCTAGAAATCACCCTTCAAGAAATTCTCAAGTAAAATTGCTCTGATGTTTTAGATCCAGAGGGCAAAATAGAGGTTGAAAGAATCCACCTATCACCTCCTGAAAAAGATCCCAAAAAGAAAACTCCCAGAAATATTATAGCCAGGTTCCAGAATCCCCAGATCAAGGAGAAAATACTACAAGCAGCCAGGAAGAAACAATTTCAATATTGTGGAAACACAATCAGAATAGCCCAGGACCTGGCAGCTTCTACACTGAGGGATCGAAGGGCATGGAATATGATATTCCAGAGGGCAAAAGAACTGGGACTGAACCCAAGGGTCACCTACCCAGCAAAACTGAGTATTGTGTTTCAGGGGAAAATATGGTCATTCAGTGGAATAGAGGACTTTCAAGCATTCTTGAGGAAAAAACCAGAATTGAATAGAAAATTTGACATCCAGACACAAGAAGGAAGAGATGCCTGAGAAGGCAATCAGGGAAAAGAAATCAAAAGGAACTTATCAAAGTTGAACTATTTACATTCCTATATGGAAAAGCAATAACTGTGACTGATGATATCTTTCTCACTATGAAAATAATGGAAGAAGGGGGTGTGGTCATATGTATACATATGTGAATGTGTGTGTATATGGTTACAGTTATATATGGATAGAGGGCATAGGTTGAATTTGTTGGGAAGGGAGAATACTCAAGGGATGAAATTATGAGGTGAGAGAGGAAAGTGGCAAGAGGAGATGGGGAGAGACAAGGTAGGGTAAACTATCTCATGTAGAAGAAGCAAGGGGAAGTGGTTGCAAGGGAGGGGGAGAATAGGAAGGAAAAAAAAGGCAAAACCACATTCTCATTGAATTTGGTTCAGGGAGAGAATGACATACATACTAAATGGGATATCTCAACCTGCAGCAGAATAGGGGGAAGGGGGATGAGAGGAGGGATGATGGATGGGAGGGCATCCTTGGGGGGAGGGGAGGTTGGAAGTACCCACTATAGAAGAGGGACAGGATCATGTAGGGAATGGACCAGGTGGGGGGTGGGATGAGTGGGAGGGAATTATAAGCAGCCTTGTACAATATATCTACTATGATAATGTTTTGCATAGCTAGACATGTACAACATATACTGAATTACTTATCTCCCAAGAGGGAATGGGTGACAAGGGAGGAAGGAAATGGATCTGAAATTTGAGGTTGTAACATTAAATGTTTCAAATATATATATAAATACTATTATTAATACTCTTTTGCTTATAATTGGGAGATAAGATGTGCAGGCATTGGGACACAAAGATTCACCTTCCTCTAATGGAAAAGTCGATGGGGGTATGGGAGAAGGTATGGGAGAGAGCAGATAGGAGGAAGCGATATCTTGTGGGACTGCTATTCTGGGAGGTTGGGTAGGGGAATAATGGGGGGGAAATGATTGTAACTCAAAATCTGGTGGAAATGAATGATGTAAAACAGAAGTTAATAAAGCATTTGTTTAAAATAAAAAAAAGAAAAATAAATAATACACAGAAGACAGTGGAGAGGCATGTTGGATATGATCAGGCTACAACATGTAACCAACAAGGTGCTTCAAAAAAGAACAAGAGTGAAAGATTCCATTGGTGAAATGTACTGGAGAGCCTTTTTCCCCCAGTGGAGGGGTATGTGGAAGGTAGAAAAATAGATGCTTTTTAATTGAAAAAAATAATTCAAAAAATAAAACGTATGTTCAGAAAATAAGATTGGCTGGATATATTGATAGAGTGAGAGATCACATTTGGATAGCCCAGATGTTACACTGTCATCATATCAATGTCAGAAGAAATTGAGGAGGAGCCCAGCACATTATGTAGAGCCCTAGTGGTGATATTATGAGATGACATCAGTATAAATGGTAGAGATAGACACACATGGATGGGCTGCAAAATACATCATTAGGGAGAGCATCCAAACTAATGCAATCATATATCATTTGGATATTTGGGTATGTCCCTACAGACATAGTTGAATTAAAAATTCCATCTCACCAAATCTCAGTGATATAAGGTCACATTTGTCTCTTGTATTAAAATCTCCTATGCACAAGTTTTTATTACATATATACTACATGTGTATACACACATCTGACACTATGGATTTTGTTACTAGCAATATTTTTTGGTATTATCTCTTGTGAATTCCCAGTCCTCTTTCCTGCTATTCTTCTTCTTATATTGGACCTAAAGATCCTGTTGTATCTGGTTTGACAAATACACATGTGTATACATACACATCATATGTATAACATGAAAAACTATGCCATAAAACTGTGAGTGAAATATATATATATATATATATATATATATATATATATATATACCGACCGATACTATATATATAGTATATATATACTATATATATATAGGACCGACGCTCTACTCACTGTGCCACCTAGCCACCCCCATGAAATATATTTTTGTATGCAATGATAGACATGTGAGCCACTTTCCCCATCGCTTTCTCCTTGTGTGTAGACTATGGAAAGTTTTCTCCTCTACCACCTCTATATTTTTTTCTAATAGGATTAAACTCAGTTTTTATGGATTTGTTTTCTTGGTTGTAATCCTCTATCCTTTGCCTTTTAGAAGGAAGATATAGGCTTACAACCAAGAATAATTTACCCAGTTAAACTGAGTATAATACTTTGGGGAGAGGAGGATCTTTAATGCAATAGAGGGATTCCAAATATTCCTAATAAAAAGACCAGAGGCTGCATAGAAATTTTAAAATCCAAACAAAGGGGTCACAAAAAAACATAAAAAAATATAAAGATAAATAAATAATTACAAGGAACTAAAGAAAGATAAACTGTGTACATTCTAATATAAGGAGATAACATGTATATTCTCTCAGAATCCTATCAGCATCAAGGATCATAAAGAAAGTCTAATTAAGTAGAGGTCCTAAAACGGTTCTATTATGTTTTGGTTACTTAAAAGACTGGAAAAGGAGAGGGAAGAAGAATCCACTTGTGGAGAGGGAGAGAGATGGCAAAATTATCTCACATGACTGAAGTGTATAAGTAGAAGTCTACACAAACGAGAAAGAAGGGGTAGGGTGAGTGGCTCTCAAAACTCATTTTCATCTGAATTGATCAAAAGAGGAAATAAACTCACTAAATAACTGCATATAGAAATACATTTCACTTATCGGGGAAACAAAGGGGGAAAGGGACAGGGGAAAGAGAAAAGTAAAAGGAAGATGATTTAAGGGAGGGATTAGGTTCTTGCAGAGGTGGTATCAATTGAGGCTTGAGTAAATAGCATGGTGGTAAAATTAAAAATGATGAACTTATCTTGGAAGGGACATTGAAACCAGGCAGGGCAGTAGATGCAAACTGGAGTGCCTTCAATAAGCCATGGTATATGAATATGATGAAATACTATTATGTTGTAAAAAATGATAAAGGAGATAGTTTCAAAAACCCTTGGAGAATTTGTATGAACTGATACAGAGTGATGTAAGGAGAACCCATAGAATACTTTATACAATGGCAATGAGAGTATAAAGACAAATAACTTTGAAAGGTTTCAGATCTCTGACCAATTCAACGACCAACAATTAAAATTCCAGAGGACTTGTGATGAAACATGCTTACCACCTCCTGATATAGAGAGGTGATGAATTCAGAGTACGGATTGAGACTTTTTTTGGATATAGCAAATGTGGGGACTTGTTTTGCTTTGTATTATACATGTTTGAAACAGGGGGATTGTTTTTCTTAACTTCTAAGCATGTTCTGGGATAAGAAGCTTAAATAAGGTTGATTTTTGTTGATTAAAACAATAAAATTTATTTTAAAATAATACATAATATTTTTAATTGTCTAAGAGAACTGCAAAGTGCTACATAAGTTCCTAAAGGTAAAAGAGAATTGATAGGCTGGAAGACAGGGAGCAGGGAAGGCTTCATGAAGGACATGACATTTAAGCTTGACTTTTAAGAATAGATAGGCAGAAGTGAGGAAAGGCACCCCAGACATGGAGAATAGCATGAATGACAGGCTAAGGAGTTTGAACTTTAATCATTGGGCAATAGGGAGTCATTGAAAAGTTTTGAGCAAAAAAAATGATGTAATCAACAATATGCATTTAAAAAGATTCATTTCATAGTGATGTGAGAAAGTACAGATAAGATCTATTAGGAAGCTCTAAAATTGACCAGAAATGAAGAACTACACTATGGTGGTTGTAGGGAGAAATGTGAGAAATGTAGAGACAGAATTAGTAAAATTTGGTAAATGATTTTATATTTATATAAGATATTTTATATTTATATGAGATAAAGAGATATCAAATGTAATACTAACATTTCAAATCAGTTTAATGGTGCTACCACTGACCAAAAAAAGGTGACATAATAAAGATTAGATAGACAGGAGAAAGGAAATAAACTCAGTTTGAGACATTGATTTTGAGTTATTTATGGGCCATCTAAGAAGAAATTCCCTATAGGTAAACAGAGATATAGTAAGGAAAAAGTAAAGTAAAGAAAAAGGTTAAGGCTTTTAGTATGGATTAGGGAGCTTTCTCCATAAGCAATAATTAAAGCTGTGGGAGCAGAACCTTGGTGAGCATCTACTTTAAGAAATTTAGAAGTAGGAGAGGATCTAGAAAAGCAGAAAAAGAAGGAATAATTTGCGTAGTAAGAGAACAAAGAAATTAAGGTATCTAAGAATCCAGGGAAGAAGTAGATATCCAGGAGAGAATTTTAATATTAACAAATGCTTCAAGAAGTCAACAAAGATAATGACCAAAAATGGACAATTGAATTATGTGAACAGAAAGTCCTTGGTCAACTTCAGGAGAGAAAATTTTCGGTTAAGTGGCAATGAAGAAGCCAAATTTCAAAAGATTCAGAAGAAAGTGAGTGGTGAAGAAATGGATGCATTTACTAGAGAGAACTTTTGTTTCAAAAATGCAGCAATGAAAGTAAGGAGAAAGATAACTGTGAACCCTATAGACTGGCATGGTCAAGGAAAAAGTTTCATAGAAGAGGGAAGCTAGGAGCTGGCAGCTTTTGATATCATTTTAAATGAGGACTGGTTGAAGAGACTGGGACTGTTTAGCTTGAGGGGAAAGAAGACTTAGGCTAACATGATAACAGTTTTTAGGTTTCTGAAGGGCCATCATATAGGAAAAAGTTTAGAAATATTTTTCTTGTCCTAGAGGGTAGAACTAGGAGAAATAGATAGAAGTTACAAAGAGATAAGAATAGGTTTTTATGTGAGGAAAAACTTTCTAAAATTAGCTGTATCTAAAAGTGGAATGGTTTGCCTTAGGAGGCAGCAGGCTCTCTTTCACTAAAAAAAAAAACTTCAATCAAAGACTTTTCTGAAATGTTGTAGTAGAATTTCTTTTTGAGGAGTGGGTTGGACTAGAAGAATTTTCAAGCTCATTACAACTCAGAATTTCTCTGATTCTATATTTTCTGGGTAGAACTAATTAACTTCCCCCAAAACAGGAGTGGAGGAGAAAAGGGTAGAAGAAAATACTGAATAGTTTTGTCAAGGGAAGTAGAGGAATTGAGGGAGCTCTCATCAGATGGCCTCAATCTTCTCAGTGAAAATTTCCAACTGTGTATATCAAGCAGGATAAATGTGCTTGAACGCATTGAGTGATTTTTCTCCATCTACAAAAGGAAACAGTAAATCAGCCCAAGTAGATAAAAGCCATGCACACCTCTCCCCAGAACAAAAAACTTCATAAGCTCACAGAGAGACAAATAATTTTCTTCCTTCACATATGGTCCTGATATCTCTGTGGGAGGATCATAGCAAGGGTTGTTCCTATTTGTTAAGATAACTACAACTTAAAAAATGAGTATAAGTCTTTTTCAATGCTGCTTTGTGCAGTATTTGTTTATTTATTTATTTGAATCCCTTGTGATTTTTCTTTTTATAATAGTACTTTGGGTTTTTTTCCCAATTTCATGTCAAGATAATTTTTAGCACTCATTTTTACAAGATTATGAGTTCAAAATTTTTCTCCTTCTTCCTCTCCCTCTTTCTAAAATGGTAGGCAATTTGATATGTTATACATGTGCTATTATGTAATTTAGATATTAGTCACAGTTATGAAAGAAGAAACAAATCAAAAGGGAAAAAAGACAAAAAAAATAAAATAAGTTTTAAAAATATGCTTCAATCTGCATTCAGAATCCATCGGTTTTGTTTTGTCTTGTTTTTAAATCTGGATGTGGGTAGCATTTTCCTTTCTGAGTCTTGGATCATTGTATTGCTGAGAAGTGCCACCATTCATAGTTTATCACCACACAATGTTGCTGATACTGTGTACAATATTTTCCTGGCTCTGCTCATTTCACTTTGCATCAGTTTGTACAAGTCTTTCCAGGTTTTTCTGAAATCTTCCTGTTCATCATTTCTTATTCCACAATAGTATTCCATTACATTCATATACCACAGCTTGTTCAGCCAATTGATGGACATTCCCTCAATTTTCAAAATTTCCCACCACTAAAAGAGCTGCTATAAATATTTTTATTCATGTAGGTCATTTTCCCTTTTTTTATGATGTCTTTGGGATACAGACCAAGTAGTGGTACTGCTGGACCAAAGGGTATGCACAGTTCAGTGGTCCCTAGGGCATACTTCCAAATTGCTCTCTAGAATGGTTGAATCAGTTCACAACTCCACCAACAGTGCATTAGCGTCCCAGTTTTCTCACATCCTCTACAGAATTTATCATTTTTCTTTTTTGGCATATTAGCCAATCTGATAAGTATGAGGTGATACCTCAGAGCTTTTTTAATTTGCATTCTTCTAATCAAAAGTCATTTAGAGCATTTCTTCATATGCCTATAGACAGCTTTACTTTCTTTATCTGAAAACTGCCTGTTTATACCCTTTGACCATTTGAAGTTGGGGAATGGCTTGTATTCTTATAAGTTTGACTCAGTTCTCTATATATTTGAGAAATGAGGCCCTTATCAGAGACACTTGCTGTACAAATTGTTTCCCAGCTTTTTGCTTTCCTTCTAATTTTGGTTGCATTGGATTTGTTTATGCAAAAGCTTTTTAATTTAATAAAATCAAAATTATCTATTTTATATTTTGTAATGCTTTCTATCTCTTGTTTGTTCATGAACCTATAACTTACTTAGCTTCTCCTTTAAGAATTTGGATGCACAGGGTGGCTAGGTGGCGAAGTGAGTAGAGTGTTGGCCCTGGAGTCAGAAGGACCTGAGTTCGGATCCGACCTCACACACTTAACACACACTTAACACACACACAAACAAAAACCTAGCCGTGTGACCTTGGGCAAGTTACTTAACCCCAATAGCCCTCCAAAATCCAAAAAAGAATTTGGATGCTATACCACTTGGTGCATATATGTTTACTTCATTGTCTGTGGTACCTTTCAGCAAGATGTAGCTTCCTTCCTTATCTCTTTTAATTAGTTCTGTTTTGGCTTTTGCTTTGTCTGAGATCAGGATTGCTAAACCCTGTTTTATTTACTTCAGCTATACCCTGCTTTATTTACTTCAGCATAATAGATTCCACTCCAGGCCCTTACTTTTACTCTGTGTGTGTCTCTCAGCTTCAGGTATGTTTATTATAACAACATATTATAAGATTGTGTTTTTTTGATCCACTCTGCTATCTGCTTCCATTTTATGGGAGAGTTTAACCCATTCACATTCACAGTTATGATTACTAACTCTTTATTTTCCTCCATCCTATTTTTCCTCCTGCTTGTCAACTCCCTCCTTTTACCCCTTCACTCCTTGACTGTGTTTTGCTTCTGTCTACCACCTCCCCAGGTCTTCCCTCTATTCTGTCAGTCCTCCAATCCTTTACTTAATCTCCTCACATCCTACTTTTCTGTTGTGTAAAATAGATTTCCATATTCAACTGATTTGTGTATATTATTTCCTCTTTAAGTCAATACTGATAAGAGTAAGGTTCAAGCAATGCCCATTGCCCACCCTTCCATCTTTCCCTCCACTGTAATGGGTTTTTCATGCCTCTTCATGTAAAATAATTTACCCCATTCTATCTCTCCCTTTGTTCTGCACCCAGTTGTTCTACTCCTCTTTCTTATCCCTTAATTACTTTTGGTTATTCCCTCCAATTCACTTATACCAAAACCCTCTATGTATATTCTTTCTAGCTGTACTACTTATGATACAATTTTTAAGAATTATAAGTATCATCTTCCCATGTAGGGATATAGGCACTTCTGCTCCATTGAATCTCATATATTTCCTTATTCTTTTTTACCTTTTTTAGACTTCTTTTGGGTCTTGACTAATTTGGGTGTTGATCAATTTTTTTTGTTCAATTTTGTTCAGTTCTAGTCTTCTCCTCATGAAAGCTTGAAATCCTTCTATTTCATTGAATAACCCTTTTTTCCCCTTGAAATATTACACTTCATTGGGTGGGTGATTCTTGGTTGTAGTCCTAGCTCCTTTGCCTCCCAGAATATCATGTTCCTTGACCTCTGATCCTTTAATGTTGCATTTGTTAAGTCCTGTGTAATCCTGATTATGGATCCCTGATATCTGAATTGTTTCTTTCTGGTCACATGCAGTATTTTTTTCATGACATGATAGCTCTGAAATTTGACTATAATGTTCCTTGAAGTTTGTTGGGTTTTTTTTTTTGGGGGGGGGGGAATCTCTTTCTTGAGTAGTGCCTATTTTTCCCTTTGGTTCCAGGACATGGGGGCAGTTTTCCCAGATGATTTTTTGAAAGATGCTGTCCAGGTGGTCCCTTTGATTATGATTTTCCAGATAGTACAATGATTCTGACATTCGCTCTCCTCAATCTATTTTCCAAGTCAGTTGTTGCTCCAATGAGGTATTTTCTCCTTTTTTTTTTCATTCTTTTGAATTTGTTTGATTGAGTCTTTTTTTTTTTTTTTTTTTTGCTTTTTGGAAGGGGGAAGGTAGAGCAATTGGGGTTAAGTGACTTGCCCAAGGTCACATCCTAGTAAGTATTAAGTGACTGAGGCCAGATTTGAACTCAGGTCCTCCTGATTCCAGGGCCAATGCTCTATTCACTGTGCCACCTAGCCACCCCTAATTGATTCTTAATGCTTCATAGAGTCATTAGATTCTACTTGCCTAATTCTAGCTTTTAAGGATCTGTTTTCCTCAGTTAGTTTTTGTATTTTCTTTTCCATTTGGTCAATTCCACTTTTTAAGTAGTTGTTTTCTTTTTCCAAACTGTTGACTCTTTTCTCATGATTCTCTCGAATCACTCTCATTTATTTTCCCCATTTTTCTTCTGCCTCTCTTATATGATTTTTAACCTCTTTTTGGAGCTCTTCCATAAGTTCTTTCTGGGCTTGAGACCACTTCCAGTTTTTCTTTAGGGGTTTTGCCCAAAATTGTTTTGGCATTGTTTTCTTCTTCTGAGTTTATGTCTTGATCTTCACTGTCACCAAAATAACTTTCTATGGTCAGATTTTTATTGGTGTTTTTTGCTCATTTGGGGAGCCTTTTTCCTTTCTTTTAAGTTTGAGCTCTGCACCCAGGGTGGAAGGGGCATTATCTCAGGCTTCTTCTACCAAGGGCTGCAGGTTCCAGCTGTTTACCTGGTGTTGAACTAATGTTGCCCTGAGGCCCTTGGGAGACCCTTATGTCTGGTGCTATGCTGAGGGAATGGGGTAAGGAAGGAGGTTAGTGCTGCTGGAGGCCTTAGGGGTCTGACAATTTACCTGGTGCTGAGCTAGGGCCTGCTGCTGGTGTGTGCTAATGTTAGTGGGAGTATTTATGCCTTTCCCCAGGGCTACACTGAAGTACTTGGCAGTCTGGTTACTATCGGCTGCCTGTTTGCCTAGGGATGTGATGAAGCACTTGGAGATCTAGCTGCTGGAGGTTGCCTATTTGTCCAGGACTGTGCTGAAGTACATGGCAATTCTCAGGACTAGAGTCTGCTCATTCCCCTGGCTATGCCAAGGCATGTGAGGAGTCCTGGTGTTAGTGTTTGCCTTCTTCACTACACTGGGGCCCAGGTCTCCCTCTGTTTTGCTAAGGTGAGGCTTGCTGGAATGTTTCCTGTCCTGAACTGCATTTCCTCTTTTACTGGAGTGAAATAGACCTTTCTTGCCAATCTTCCAAATTTTTTGGATTAAAAGTTTGTTTCACCCTCTTTTTGCTGGTTCTGTCATTCTGGGATTTTTTTGAAAGTGCTATTTTATGGGGGTTTTTTTGAGGTGAATAAGGGAGAGTTACAGTGATTTACTGCTTACTCTATCATCTTGGCTCCCAGAAGTTCCCATCTTTATGCAGTATTTAATGGAGACTAGCCAGTGAGAAGTTAGCCCTTATAAGAGGAAACAGTATACTTGACCTGATGTAATTCTCTAAATCTGTAAGGCTTAAAAATAGGGTAACTTAACCTACACAATAACTTTTGTTAAGTGTAAGCACACAAATTTCTTTCCCTATAGAGCCCTGTGACAAAGATAGTACAAATGATGGTGATAGTCATCGTGTCTTTTGTGTCCATGAACACACGTACATGTACCAGTGAAGTAAGAAAGACATGGGATAACTGAAAACATAGAAACTTCATTCTATAGAATGTAATAGCTAAAGTCTCCATGAGCTATAGATTTCTTCTAGAAGAAGTACTCCAAGCAAAGAAGTCCTATTTTATGGACATTCAAGTTGTTTCACAAATTCTAAAATATTGCATGAAGACAAATGGCAACAATAGTCATTATTTTGCAGATAAGGAGTAATAAGCAACTCGCCCAGTATCATATAATTAGTGTATGTTGAAGCTGGGATTTGAGCCCAGGTCCCTCTGACTTTCAATTCAATGTTCTTTCCATTATCCCACACTTTGTTCTCCTCGGTTTAATCTAGTAGTTATTTTTTCCATTTTAAAGTCTTTTTTTTTCTATTAGGTGAATAGGCTTCTCTCAAATTAACTGGAAGCTAGCCTGACTAAAACACTAAACATTAATGTTGATGGAAATTCTGTCTCACTCTTTTTCATTTTTTGAAAACCTCAACAAAATGTCATCTTCCACTACGAAGAATACTATGACAACCTGCATCATTGCACCAGATATTCTAATAAATATACTCTCGAATTCAAAGAATAAGGAAACAGAGCAGAACCTGACAAAATGAAAATCCGGGATAGAAGGTGAACATCTCCAAGGAATGGGGCCATTCATGACCCTGTTACATGTCACTACATCAATGAGAAAGGATAAAGATCACCCACTGAGTCTCAGAATTAAAAGCTTTCTAATTGCCAAGAGATGGTATTTTGTCAAAGATAAGCAATATGAGAAAATTAAGCCTTGTCATGTTCTTGCATACAAAATTAAAGCATGATAATGAGATGAAATGAACTATAGGTAGCACAAGTGAACAGGAAGATCATATTGAGAGAAGGCTCAAAGAGGAAAAATGTAAATGTTGGTGGCCTTTGAGACCCTCCACCTTTGGGGAAATTTTGGAGGCAATAAAGCGGAAAGAGTGGGTCCCAACACTTTAAAGCATTGGCCTTTGCCCCCATTTGTGTATGCATGTGTGCCAGTGAAGAAAAAAGACATCATGGCAGATAATAATCACGAATAGAAGGACCATGCTAAAGAATGTAAAGGTAGAGCAATCAGGAACTATACATCTCTTTCAGAAAAACTGCTGTAAGCAGCAGCTTCCTATTTTATGGCCTTTCAAGCTATTTTCCAAATTCTCAAATGGTGTATGAAGACAAAATGGCAACATCTGACTCAAGTTTTGTGAGGTTGTAAAAGTGTCTGATAGGGGTGACTAAAGCCATAGAAATGCATTTTAATCTGATTGCACCTTTATAAAATTTGTTATTCCTTAGACTTAAGATATGAAGTTGCATTCTTCCCAAAGCCTGGAAGCTCACCTAAGTCTGAAGTCCCTGTCTGAGTGAAACAGAAACACCATAATAGAAACCAGTCTGCTTCTGCTAGCAGTAAAGTCTACTTTTGCTTCTTCTAAAGTCTCCAGTTGTCACATCACCTCCAAAGAGTCATAATGGATCAGAACAACTAGTAATGGTTAGCATTGTCCCTCGATGTAGATATGATTCAGTTTACCATCACAGTTGCCTCTGGTCATGGTTCTGAAAAAAAAAAACCCACTGGGGTTAGAGGGAAGTTGTCACAATGTGATTTGCCCTGAACTTACTGCCACCACAAATGTCACCATCATTCTCTAGGGACTACCCAAGTACAACTATGTGGCAATATGCTTTCTGAAGGTTTGACCATAGATAAGACATAGCCAGTGACAAATTAGGTCACAGACACAAATTTTGGATAATCCTCAGAAAATGTGGCAACCAAAAGAGTTCAAAGTGAAGGTTCAAAAGGAAAATTACTCACCACTCCATTTTAAAGGTGACATTTGTTCCTGATGTTAATTTTATAACATAAAGGCACTACAAAGCAAATGCTTGTCAGATGAATGATTACAAACGCAACGGAATGATAGATTAACTCCTGCAATAGTCAATGAAATTACTCAGAAAGTAAAGTGTTTAAAGCAATTTGATTTAGACTAATTAGCTCTGTACATTCATGTAAGGTTCTTTGTTTAACTTCAAATGTACATACCTCCAACTTCCAGTTAGTTTGGGGTATTAAATATTTGTTGTCTGGGCTTCATGTCATGGGACCTATAAAATTTTTTACTCTCATTGGTCTGTTATAGTTTATAATTCTCCCTTATAGTCACTTCTGCTTCTCACAACTAGTAATGTGACATTGAAAAAATTTTAATCTCTCAGGGCCTCAGTTTCCTCATCTATCAAAGGGGGAAATAAACTGAATGGTCTCCAATTTTTTTTTCCTATTTAACTCAATCCACTTTGGAAAAAAGTATTTATTAAGTACCTACTGTGTAAAGCGAGCAATTTGTCTGGTACTAGTAGAAACACAAAGTTTAGATAAGGAATGATCTCTGCTCTCATATCCTATATGTCATGTACATTCAAATATTATATACATAGTTTCTTTATAATAATGTAATGGAAAGAGCACTGGATTTACACTCAGAGGACCTCAGTTCAAATCCTAGCTCTGCTACTTACTACCTATGTGACTTTTGACACATAAATTCAATGAGATTCTGTTGCTCATCTGGAAAGTGTGAAAGTTGAACAAGATGGCTTATAAGGTACCTTTGAACTCTTTATCTGTGATCCTATGAACTTAATTCTTTGTTATAAGAGAGAGCTCTATTGCAGGGAGAGGATGATTGGGATGTAATAGCCATTTTTTAATCTAAGGAAAACATATAAAATAAAATTAAAAGTCTATGACACATTAATACTACTTTTCCATCCCAGAAATATATGTCTGTATTATAAAATTCCTAAATTTACAATATATTCTTACACCTAAAGTTACCAAGTTTAACTTTATCATATGGAAGCAGTTGAAACAGAGAAAGCTAACCAGATACCTACACTGTCTAAAATACAAGGTAACCCCACTTTCAATAATATATGAAAAAAACATTTTAAAAGGGTTGCAAGGATCCTCCCAACAACTTCTAGGACACGACACCTCCGAAGGGAGATTGTGAAAGGGTGAGAAAGAGATACACATAAGGATGTCATCAATGATTTCAATGGTCTTTAGGCCATGGTAGAAGAATAGAGTACAGAATGGTCTTGGATTTCTGAGTCTATCTTCATTCTATTCCTTTTTAAATTTGACTTTGTGATTTTTTCCATTATTTCCCTCCTCCCAGATAAAAAATAAAAAGACATATTACAGCTGGATATACAAATGTGTATATAGTCAAGTAAACAAATTCTCACACTGACTCTTTAAAAATGTATATTGCATCATGCACCCTAAGTTCATCACCTTGCTGGTATGCATTAGGCAGCAATGTTTTATTGTCAGTCCTCTGTAATCGTGGTTTATTATAACATTGATCAGAGTTCTAAATTCTTTTGAAGTTCTTTACAATGTTATTTTTATCATATAAATTGTTCTAGTTTTTCTTATTTTGTCTGCTTCAATTTATAAAAGCATATCCAGTTTCCTCTGAAACTGTCTGTTTCATAATTTATTTTAAAGAAATAATATTCTATTACATTCATGTATCATAATTTGTTTAGCCATTCCTCAATTGGTGGACATGACCTTAGTTTTCAGGTTTTTACTACTATGAATCTATCAATATTTCTGTACATATGAAGGTTTTCTTTAATACTTTTCAGCAAAGGTCAAGTGTCACTGAGTCAAAGATAGTGCACAATTTAGTGATTAGGGAAACCTAGTTCCAAATTGCTTTACAGAATGGTATTACATTCAGAATGCTTTACAGCTCTGCCAACAATGCATTAGTCATCTTAAGGCCATAGATCAAGAACCAATGGCATATATTGACTTAGAAAACTATTTATTTACATTATCTATGTCCAATATTTCTATTAATTTTTGCTTAATATCTCCCCATTATATTTTAATCTAGAGTTTAGTCTCCCCTTACAAGTATTGTGGGCCACATTCAACCTATAGGCCAAGTATTTGATACCTCTGATGTAGTCAACCCACATTATTTTACAGATGCAGAAACTAATGCCCAGAGAAATTAATTACTCCCTCAACACAGGTAGTAAATAGAAAACCTAGAATATTAACCCAGGCTTTTGAAATCCAAATCTAGAAATATATTTACTGTGCCATCAAAATACCTGGTTCTCAACTTTTCTAAAGAACTGATTAGAATCTTAATCCATGAATAAGTGAATCACATTTTCCAAAAAAAAAAATCAAACTCTTCATGTCCCTTTGAAGAGTATCAAGCCTTTGACTTAAGGTCAAGAGACCAGTGTGTAAGTTTTAATTCTACCTCTAATTTGTTTTATGATCCTGGAAAAAAATTTCCCTTCCTTTGGGTTTCAGTTTCCACTTCTATATGTGAAAGGTTGGATTCTATGATTTCAGGATCCCATTCAATTCAATTCAACAAACATTTGTTAAGCATGTGCTGGGTTCTGGAAATACAAAGACAAAAAAAAAAAAACTTATCAGTTGTCCTGCTCTCAAGGAGATTGCATTCTCCTGGGATCCAATGTTCTGAGATTCTAAGGTTTCCTTTTCCTTTGGAACTGTAAGAAAAGGCTTCTTTCCCCTTTCTTTGGGAGCCCATTTGGATCAAGACAGTGGAACCATTTGGTTTGAATGTAACCTTAAGTGGAATTGGTGATAGTGCAAAAAAATCAACATATGAGAAGAAACAGAAAGAAACAATGCTAATAAATAAACTTCTGAGATCACTGAGATGAAGCACAGAGAAATGTGAGAATATTTCACATTCCAGTTAGTAAAAAGGATTAACTGGATTATATAAATGGTTGAGTCAGAAGCAGGGTATTTTCATGACTTATATCATTACAGGGAAAAGCAAGCACAGCACCTCCAAATAGCTGTCATGCCTCTACATAACTCCCTCCTCAGACAAGAGATAGCACAAGCAAGACTTCAAAAGGTTATAGGAATTCCTTTCTCCACCCAGATCACCTGAATATGCTACAAAAGGAAATTCAGTCCTTTGGGAGAGTACTGTTTCTCCATGGGAAAATAATCTCTTGGATGAGATACTTTACACAGCAAACTCCAAATAATCCATAATATAGTACCTTCTTTGTAACAGGCAAGAATTGGTGTAGAGTAGTTAAGGGAACACGAGCCAGGAGGCATGAGTTCTGCTTCCAGCCTTTCTATTAACTAGATTTGTGACCTTGGGCAAATTGCTTCCTGTACTAGTCTCAATTTCTTTAAATCTTTAAAGTGGGAGTTTGGACTAACACCCTAAAATTCTGTGATACTGTGAAGGCAGTAACCATTCCAAATATTTGTCTCCTCCAACCCTTACAGATGGCTAAGTTTATTCAAGTTATGTTTGGAACTAATCGAGTATTTGGTAATAATGTCTATGTGTTCTGACAAGAGTTAATAGCACTATATAGCCTTTCAAGGAAGAAATACAAGTGCCAGTGTTAACATTACTATATAGCCCACCCCTCCACATTTATATATCCCCACTGCTCCCTGGTATTTTTGGTATAGCCATCTATTCAAACTCACAGCTCAAGTACCCAACCAACACATTTCTTTATACCAGACCAAGTCAGATGTTACATTAGTTCAAAGCAAAGGCATTTAATTAAAATAGAACAACAAAGTAAGTAACTACAAATTATTCTGTCACTAGCCCCACATGCTGCCAGTTCTCAAAAATGGCACAAGCTCGCACTGATTACCATGACATTGGTGAGAGAGGATACTTTATCTCTAGCAAATTCATGATCCTAGGATGGTGCTTCTCAAAGCCCTCTCTTTCAGCTATAAGCTTTTTCTCACTATTATTAGGCTGTTGCCTATAGTTGTCATTCCTTTCTGCTTCCAAAGAGGATGTGTTCTGTACTCCTGCACAGTTATTGCTGCATCTATGTAAAGCCAAGCACAAGCAGCTTTCCAGAGGACTGCTGCTGTGAACAGCTTCAAGGTTCTGATTACATAGTATAGTGAACTCTCTATTTATTCAGTAATAAATTAAGACAAAGCATTGACAGAAATCAAAGTACAGCGTTCACAATGCTATAGCATAACAAGTTATCACTAAAGTGACCACATTGTTTTCACCAAAGTGGCCACATAGTTTTAAACAAAATACAATCATTTAATAAGTCCTTAACTCAATCATCCTTAAGAAACAAGTTTCCTTAGGGGACACAAAGTACAAAGGTCAAAGTTCTCCACCCCTAGGTCACATTGTCTTAATCTCTCAGTCAAAAAGTCTTCTTTCTTCTTAATTGGAGATTAGTTTCCAATTTTCCTTAATTCAATAATCCTGAAGAGGTACAGGATACAGAATACAAAGTCCTCCCACCCCTAGGCCACAGTAAATCATGATCTTCTCAGTTTGCATTAACTGCTCAAGAAGAGGTCTTTTCATCTTGACTCAAGGCTGGTTCTGATTCCATGGTTTGTCTTCCATGGGTTCAACTCCTACCTGAATCCACCCAGCTGTCACTGTAAAGCCAAGCATGAGCACCTTTCCAAAGGACTCCTGCTATGAACAACTTTCAAGGTTCCAATTATACAGCATAGTGAACTCTCTATTTATTCAGTAACAAACCAAGACAAAATATTCACAGAAATCAAAGTACAGCATTCAGAATATTATGGCATAACAACTTATCACTAAAATGGCCACATAGTTTTCACCAAAGTGGTCACACAATTTTAAGCAAAAGATAACATTCATTTAGTAACACAATCATTTAGTAAGTCCATCATTCAAACATCCTTAAGGAGGCAAGCCTTCTTAATTGACACAAAGTACAAAGGTCAAAGTCCTCCACCACTAGGTCACATTGTCTTAATCTCTTCAGTCAAAAAGTCTTCTTTCTTCTTGATTGGAGATTAGTTTCCAATCATCCTTAATTAGTAAGTCCTTAACTCAATCATCTAAATGTAAAAGTCAAAATTCTCCACACCTAGTAAATAATGATCTTCTCAGTTTGCATTAAACACCCAAGGAGAAGTCTTTTCATCTTGACTTGAGGCTGGCTCTCCACTTCCATGGTTCCCCTTCCATGGTCCCATTTCCTACCAGTTCCTTGTTGTCCAGCTCCTTGTCTAGTTCCTGTTCCATACTGAAGCTCACAGTGTCTAGTCCACCTAGAGTCCTTCACAGTTCCTGTTTCTGGGAAGACAAAGCTTAACAAAGCCACAATAACATTTATACACACTGCTGGCACCATCATCAATTCACTATCTGCCTGTGAAATCAACTCAGACCCACCAACAAGGTCTGAGAACTCAACACAAATCATCAGTATAGTCCCAGGACCTCTGAAAACATCAATAATACCCTCTTCCAGGACTTCTGTAAGCAGACAACAAGAAAATACTCTTTCAAGGCTTCTGAACCAGCAGTAGGTTCCCCTATAATGTTTCCACAAACACCGAATTAAGGACTACAGAGCCATTTATTGCTCCTAGGGAAAATATATGATTTGGTTTCTTCAAACCTCTGGTCACATTTACAACTTACTTTAGCACTTTATAGAGTGATCTCAGGTACAGATTGATAAATTTCCCCTTCCTTAGTCTATTTTTACTATATTGTTGATTCACTACCATTGAATTCAAGACCTGCAGCTCTATAACTCATACCTAAATGAAGCTTATCTAACACACATTTTCTCTATAAGGAACATCACAGCCTTCTTTTACCTATGACCACTAGATAGCACCTCAGCACTACATATGGAGGCCATGTTAAATCACCCCAAAAAAGGAAAAACTGTGGGAAAAATGTGGCACTAAATAAAACTAAAAAGGACACTTCTTTACAGTATGAGAACTGAAACAAAAAAGGCAGAATGGCACCTTATTCAACCTCAGCTAGGAATGTATTCATTGAGTGACTCAAATTTTTTGCCTCTGTGCATTTCCAATAGTAGCCACATGTATTGATTTTGGGGTTACAAATAAATTTTAACAAATAGATGAATTTACAAATATGGACCCCAAGAATAATGAGTCTCCTGTACACAGTATTGTTCACAGCTATTTCTAGGATGAGAATTCTTTTTTTTTTTTTTTTGCTTTTTGGAGGGCAATTGGGGTTAAGTAACTTGCCCAAGGTCACATGGCTAGGTTTGTTTGTTTGTTTGTTTGTGCATTAAGTGTCTGAGGCCAGATCCGAACTCGGGTCCTTCTGACTCCAGGACGGATGCTCTACTCACTGCACCACCTAGCCGCCCCATAAGATGAGAATTCTTAACCAAACAAGGGATAGAGAATACAAAAAAGAAAATGTATGTATTTTTTATTGAATTCAGTGAAAAAATCTTTAGCATGAACAAAACCAATGCATCTAGGAAATAGAAGAGAAATAGTGAATTGGAAAAAAACCTTTTTTTTTTCAAATATCTCTAATAAGAGTGTTCAAGATATATTAGGAATTAACACAAATGTAGAAGGCCAAGAACCATTCCCCAATAGATAAATGGTCAGAGGAAATAGTTTTCAGATGAATTGCAAAAGATTAACAATCATATTAGACATTTATCTAAATCACTAACAAGAGAAATACAAATCAAAATAATTCTAAAATTTCACCTCACACTGAGAAAAAAATGACAAAAAATGACAAAAGAGAAAACATCAGTCTATGGGGGCATTATAAAAAGCCAGGTACACTAATACCATATACTCTTGACTGGTAATTAATTTGTCCAACCATCCTGGAAAGCGATTTGGAGTTATGCTAACTAACAAAGTGACCAAACCCTTTAATCTGTAGATACCACTGCTAATTAAATATCCCAAGGAGATCAAAGACAAAAAGAGAGATCCTATAAACAGCAAAACATGGCAGCACTTTTTGGGATAGTGAGAGAGAGACAGAGAGACAGAGAAAGAGAGAGAGAGAGAGAAATTATTAGATTAGATAGATAGATAGAGTGCCCATTAATTAGGGGATGATTTTTTTTAATGTCATGTAAATTTAATGGATTATTACTATGCTCCCAAGAAATGATGAATGTGAAGAATTTGGAGAAGCTTAAGATTTACATGAAAGGATGCAGAGTAAAGTAAGCAGAACCAGGAGAACAATATACACAATTACTATAAAACATGAATAGAAGGAACAATAATAACAAAAAAAGACTTCGTGCTATGCAATTATAATGACCAATCTTGGTTCCAGAGAAGAACTGAGAAAATGCAACTCCTTCCCATCTGTGCAGAGGTATGGGACTATAGGTATGGAATATTAGAAATACAGTCGGACTCCTAATATGTTGCTTGGTTTTATGGAACTGCTTTTTTTATTTCTCTTTTTATTTTTTTACGAGTGGTCCCTCTGGGTTAGAAAGAAAGGAAAGATATATCCAGAAATAAGTAATATAAAAACTAAAAGACAAGAAAAAAAGTATCAAAGTTGGACTTGAACCCAGAGTTTCTGTCTCTAAGTCCAATACTCATTTCTCTATACTAAACTGGAAAGGGGAAAAAGGATTTAGCTTAATAAAGCACTCCCTAGAGTGCATTTTTAATGGCAAAATTGGAAATGGGTATCTTGAAACATGTGTAATATTCAATGCCTGCTGCATATCCATGACGAAGATTGAGGAAATTGTGTTATAGTACATAATATAGGGCCCTGACTCACATTTCAGAGCATATACAGACTGTTTCCTCTTTTTACTATGTGGTGCCTTTTAATTGACTCTTGAATTAGAAGGGTGTTCATACAAAAGGTTTCAGTGGATGAAATGAACTTCTCTAGCTGATGGGTTTTGAATAAGAGGAAAATGCTATTGACCTGAAGAACGAGGAACCTTTCCTCCAATCTGGTAAATACATGGCTTTGAAAACATGGCACTCTTGTTTCTTCTGTCTCTGCTGTGTATTTTTTTTCCTGATCTTAGGTGAAGTAGATGGAATGGATCAGGTCATCATACTGAGTTTCAAAAGATCCAAAGAACCACTGGAGGTCCAGCAATTGGAGTTCATAACAGTCTTCAAGTAGACATAGAGGATTACCTTGATGAAACCAGCACAGCCCTGAGGAGTACCTTGATTGACTCAAGCTAACAGTGAATCAACCCAGGAACTAAGACATTATGTTTGACAAACAGGAGAGTGGTTTATCCTTTAGCTATGCTGAATCTAGAAGCAACCTTGGTGGCAGGAATGTTTGCAGCAACTACTTTAAGTTTGAGCCTGTGTTCCCCAGGAGCCAAGGTGATGGAGAGAGGGTACTCCAGATTTAGAAGGTTTTTGTACTTCAAGTCTTATACCTCCTCAGGAAATATCCTTTTGTAAATGCCATCTGATATTAATTGGTTAATTGTTAGTGAGTAGAAATCAATGTATAAGTTGATAGTGGAGCAATAATTATTGGCTTGATATTGAAGGAATTATAACTGGTTGATTGATATTGGAGGGAATATACTAGATCAGGGAGCATGAGTGATCATAAAAGAGAAAGTCACCTCCAACCTCTCAGGGGTATCCCTAGGACCCTAAGGCTCCCCAATAGTTTGGCTTTGGGGATTCTGTTTGCTAATCTAAGTAGGAGTCTGTTTCTATTTTATACTAAAAATGGGATGATGAATTCAATTAAAATGTAGCTTTTCAGTAGTGTATCTACTGCATAAAAGAGGGAAAAAATGTCAAAGAAAACCAAAACCCAAGACCCTGCCTGAGCTTAAAAGGAATTGGGCCGAACCTAAAAGAAACCATGTCATGGGGATTTTTAATTAAAATTTAAATATGGCCACATCTACTGCTATATTTCTCCAAGCTATTAATGGCTGCTGGCATCAGACCCACAGGCATTGCTTAGTGAGGAAAGAGCTATAGGAAAAGTTTCTTCATAGAATTTTGGATCCTCTCTGCAAGGATAGATAAATTGAGTATAAGAACTGCTTTCTCCAGATATTAGGCTTTTGGAATACTGCGAAGAATTTCAGCCAATTCCATTGTATGGGAAAAGAGAAGAGGGCTGGAGAGAAGGAGGACATTGTTTTTTTCTGCAGAGAACATCTGGGATGTGTTTAGGCCCTGAATTGACTGATTAGTCAGTAGTCTACTAATGACAACAAAAGTCTCAAATTCATGTTTCCCACTGCTTTATGAATGAAAAAGTTTTTTAAATACTATCTCCTCCCCTTGAAATATGTGGAATATTGCAAGAATTGCTGGTCATAGTGCTATCTTTCTATCTTTGCAAGAAGTAAACTAAATTTTCAGTGATTTATTTTAGAGTGTCAGATAACAGGCAGCTGAAATACAAATGGCTCCAAATATCACAAAATGTCTTCCTCAACTCATCTTGAAAATTAAATATTTGAAGTTTTAAAGGTACACTGTATTTCCTAAATCATTGAGTACACCAGAAATAGTATGCAATTCACATAAGTCCCTCAAATGAAAGAGGAATTTTATGAACTTTTTCTTTTTTTGCTTTCAATGCAATGGAGCCAAGGAGTTGATTGTTGCTTTAATTATTACTATTAGAAATAAAACCTTTGTCAATACACCACCTAGATATCCTCCTGGCCCCTCACACTACAGAGTCTAACATTCAGATGCATTGCATGAGTTTCAGGTATCTAAGCTGGAATACTAATTCTAAAGTCAGAGAACCTGCATTCCAATCTCCTCTCTGGTGTTTAGTACCTGCCTAATTTTGGACAAATCACTGAGCTTCTCTAGGCCTCAGCTAACTCCTTTATCAAATGAGTAGGTTGAACTAGATAGCCTTAGAAGTCCCTGCCAGTTCTAGATCTAAGATCTAGATCTATCTGTGGGGAACTTTCAGATTTTTTAACTCAGATCCCTTTGAAAAACAGCTTCTTGTGACAAAAACCTCAGAAAATTAGGATCAGATAGTGAATCTTCTGCTTGATCCTAGAAACATTCACTGATTTCTCTATGGGCTTAAGATCCAGTGAAAATTTTATTGTCTTTGATTTCTATTTGATTAACTCTTTATGTACCAGGCTTATTTAAAAGCTGTACACATGCCTTTCTTACTCCACCTCCCCCCATCACCCTCTAAGCAATCATAACTTGTTCTAAGATTTTCAAATTACAAGAGAGAAAATGTCACAAGCTCTTTTATAAACCAAACAGTATGTGCTGTCCATGCATAAAGACACTTTTCAAACATTTTCTATAATTGAAATAGAAATGAACAAGTTTTTGGACTCCCAGGGACTCTAAAAACATAACCAGAAGCATATCTGGAAAAAAAAACACTCCTTCTTTGGTCTCTTGGTTGTGATGGGTTAATCTCTTGTTCTGGAGCTTAACTTCGAAAGAGAAATATTACATCAAAAGTATATAATATGTACAATCAATCAATCAACATACATTTATTTAGCACTCTGTCAGATACTATGTTAGTCGGGGAATACAAAGACAAAACACTCTTCCTACCCTCAAGGATCTTACATTCTCTCAGGGGAACAACATATACACAGATAGTCAATAAACATAGATTAAGTGCCTATTATGT
The DNA here is from genome assembly GCA_011680675.1 of Gymnobelideus leadbeateri. Taxonomy (NCBI): domain Eukaryota; kingdom Metazoa; phylum Chordata; class Mammalia; order Diprotodontia; family Petauridae; genus Gymnobelideus; species Gymnobelideus leadbeateri. Next base: position 289,731 of record WOXC01010121.1, on the reverse strand, counting down.
GCTATGTGCTGGAGAGACAAAGAAAGGTAAAAGACAGATATGCTTTCAAGGAACTCGTATTCTAACACAGAAGACAACACACAAACAACTACACAAATAAGCTAAAAAGAATATAAATTAAAATAATCAGCAGAAGGAAGGCACTAAAATTAAGTGGGATTGTGGAAAGCTTCCTGTAGAAGATGGAATTTTATCTGGGACTGGAAGGAAATCAGGAATTAGAGTTGAAGAGGGAGAACATTCTAGGCATTGGGGATAGAGTCAGTGAAAAGAGACAAGAGACAGAGTATCTTGTTCAAGGAGCAGCAGGGAGGTCAGGGTCACGGGATGGGGGAGGGATGTTGGGGGAGGGATAAAGGGGACATAAGGTGTATGAAGAGTGGAAGAGGGGGAAGGTTATGAAGAACTTTGATTGCCAGAGGATATCATATTTGGCTCTGGCAGTGATAGAAGAACACTGTAGTTTATGGGGCAGTGTGGAGGGAGAGAGGTTTGACATGGTCAGACCTGCGCTTTAGGAAGATCACTTTGATAACTCAGTGAAGGATGGACTAGAATAGGAAGAGACCGGTGGCTGGGAGACCCAACTAGCAAGTTGTTGCAATTGGCTAGGCATGAAATGATGAAAGTTTGTACCATGGTAGTGGCAGTATCAGAGGAGAGAGAGGGGCATATGGGAGAGGTGTTACACAAGTAAAATTGACAGGTCTTGGCATCAGATTGGATTTGGGAAAGTGAGAGACAGTGAAGAATCCAAGATGACACCTAGGATGCAAGCTGAATGACTGGGAGGATGGTGGTGCCCTCAATAATAAGAAGACAATTTGAAAAGGAGGAGGTTGGGGGGAGGGTGGATAATGAGTTCAATCTAGAACATATTGAATTTGATATGCCTAAAAGACATCTAGTTTCAGGTGTCCTATAGACTACTGGAGATTTGAGGCTAAGGTAGGCAGAGAGGTTGGGGCTGAATAAATAGATTTGAGAATCATCTACATACTGATAATAATTGAATCAATGGAAGCTGAAGAATTCACCTAATGGAAAAGGAGGATAGTGAGAGAAGACAAGGGAGCCCAAGACAAAACCTTGTAAAGCACCCAAAGTTAGTGAGAAGGACCAGATGAAGACCCATCAAAGAAGACCGAGAAGAAGAGGTCAAATAAGAAGGCTCAGCTTTGTTGCATTTTGTTTTGTTTCTGAAAAATAAAAGCTTACATAATGATAATTGTTAACATTTATACAATATTTTAGGCTGTGCAAAATACTTTGCATATATTATCTGATTTGATTCCACAAGCTATTGTTCCCATTTCAAAAAACTGAGTCTGAGAGAAGTTAAATGACTTGCCCACTGGCACACAAGTAGCAAATTTCAGAGGCTAGATTCTTCAAAATCCTTCAGTTAAAACAAAGAGTATATTTTTGTATGGTTGTTCACCCACAATTTTTCACTTGAATGTGATTGCAACTGTAGTAGCTACATACCTTTTTTTGCAGGTATAGTTGAGAGTGTGGTAAAGAAAGATGGAAACAGTTTGGGGATTCTTAGCACAACAACTTCACAAGAGGTTTGGAAAAAATGCCTATGAAACAACATTAGCTGGCACCCAGAAAATCTGCTGCTTCCCCTAAGTGACTCTCTTTTGGAATTTCTTGATTTGACAATGAATTGAGCTGGTCCATCATGGAATCCTAGTGGGATACTGAGGAACAGGTCTCTTTCCATTCTCATTCTCTTTTCCTCCCCTCCACTCCTTTCTTCTCCCTTTCCCTCCATTTTCCTCCCTTCCAGGCACTGATGAGAACAGAGTGGACAATCATAGACTAGAATTGTAGAATACTAGGAATCAAAACGAACTTGAGAAATCAGATCTAGGGCTGGAAGGAACCTCAGAGATTATTTAATATCCAGCCCTTTCATTTAACACATGAAGTAATTAAGTTTCAGGGTACTTAAATGATTTGCTCCAGTCACACCACTAATTAGCAAGTGGCAGGGCTAAAATCCAGGTTTCCTAATTTCCAGGTTAGACTTTTTCTATTGCAGGCTGATTCATAACCATGTTCCCTTTCATGTCAGACATCCTGTGGGAAACTTCAGAGGGAAGCAGCTTCTAGATGGTTACCTTCATCTTTCACCCCTCTCCTTTCATATGACCATTTTACAAAAGGAGAAACTGAGGCTAGAAGTTAAGTGACTTGCTCACCATTACACAGCTAGCAAATTTCAGAGCCAGGATTTAGACCCAGGTCTTCTCAACTCCAACCCAGATCAGATGAGGGATTCAGAAGTGAGGACCGCTATAGTCTCCTCCAGAGCTGCCCTCTGGCTTCACCCTGACCAGACATAGTCCATCACCTTTCTGATCCTAAAGCAAATGCTCATCCTTCATCTTGCCCAAGGAGAACAGGTAAGAGACTGTAGACTAGAAGAAACTAGGCCTTGGGATCCCTGAAAATGGAATACAGGCAGCTTAGTGGTATAGCAGATAGTGTTGGACTTGGAGTCAGGAAGACCTTAGTTCAAATCCTGACTCACATACTTTATGGACATGAGACTGGATGAGAGATTTCACCTTTCTCTGCCTTAGTTTCTTCATCTGTTAAACAGGGATAATAATTAATAGCACCTAAGTCTTGGGATGTGATGAGCGCATGAAATCACACATAAAGTTAATGCTAAATGTTAAAGTAAGTACTCTGCAAATGTTAAAGTATGCAAATGCCAGCTATCCTGTCTGAGCTGAAAAAGAAACTAGAGTGCCTCCCTTTCATTTTTCTTTTTACACAAAGAAAAGTATATTAACAGCCAAACTGAAAAACAATCCAATTTGCAGCTGTGTTGCAGTTCTTTCCATGACCTACACTGGCCCCTTTGGTCACCAGGAAACAACGGGAATAATAAGTACGCTGCTTCGGCACCAGTCTCTTCGAAGATGGTGCTAACAACTGTAGCAGAACAATTAAAATTTAATCAGCTACTACTACAGCTTTCAAAACAGTGGTATCTACACTCAACCTGAATTCTGCCCCTCCCAAAGGATTTTTCCAGTCAACTTGTTATTTTCAGGCTGTTTTTAGAACTACATTTTTCAAAACCATATGGTGTGTTTCACTTATTTGATTTCAAGTCACCTCACTATGTTATATTTCCTTCCCCAACTACTTTGGCTCCAGAATGTGATACCTGAAAACATTCCCTGGTTCAGCTTAGGAGCAGCCTCTTCAGATGCAGCTGACAAAGCCAGAGCATCCCAAAGAGTCCCCGTTTGCAGAGTTGCCACTCACTGGGCCTTGGCCATTGCTAATCAGGCTTGGAGACCTATTTGCTGGCTCTGAACATGAGACATGAGACAGAATCAGGCCCCTGTGATCAGATGCTGGCCCAAATTGGCATGTGGATCATTTTCACTCAATTTCTTTCTACTGAAGGATCAGAGCCCTGTGTGCACAGCAGGCAACCAAGAGAACATTCCAAATCCGTGCCTGTCCATCCAGTCTATTGCTATGATTTGGCTACACAGCAAACAGGAGCAGAGGGAATTTCTTCCTGCAAATGATAGAGAAAGCAATCAAGTGAGGAATGGATGACACGTGATCTGGAACTCAAAGATAGTGTTGTTATTGTCTCCCCAAAACCTTATTATAATAAGCTGCCCTTATTCTTTGATAAAAACTGAGAATATGGAAAGAAGGAACACAACTTAGGAAAAGTAACTAATGATAGTAGAAGTACAAAGAAAAGGGATGAAAATAGAGAATTTTGGAGAGGTCACCCATATTTACAAAGAGCTAAAATAGGAGCGATTTTCAATTGGAATCAAGTTTCTTAATGTTTGCTTCTATGCTGCAAGGATTGTAAAGCAATTGCAGTTATTTAGGCAAGAGAAAAGGTTTAAGGATAACTGTCTCCAAGTGCATGAAGGGTTTTGTTTTTTGGGGTTTTTTTATGGAAGATGCCAAATAGTTTTCCATAGTCAAAAAAGGAGAGAAAATGGGCTTAAATGAAATGAGAGATTTGGGTTTGATGTATGGAAAGCTTTCTTGAAGATCCCAGTACAAACCTTTAACTGAAAGAGGCACAGACTTTCTATCCCTAGGGACCTTCAAGAAGAGAACTTTCCTGAATGACTGAGAAAACTCTGAAAGTGAAAGATTAGATTTGAATACCAGCTCTTACAACCTGTATGAGCCTGGGCACACCTCTCTGAGTCTCACATGCAGCTAGGTCCCAATTAGTGTGAATAATGAATCCTGTGAAATGGTTGCATCATTTGAATTTTTATTGCATATTTCCACCAGGCTAGGATTAATTACCTTATTTTATATGTAGCACAGTACCTTTTACATAGGAATGTAATATATAAGTTATATTATAATAATATATAATTATATAATATGTTTGTATAATATAATAAATATATGTAAAATATTTAAATAAAATATAATCACAAATCTACAAACTTCCCCTCACACACAGGAAACATTATCTTCTACCTCTTTACATTCTCTGGAGAGAGGGAAAGGCTTATTTTTATAGTTTAGCTCAATTTCCATTGAACACAATCCCAATTCCTTGTCTAAAATCCCCTACAGGCTCTAGGCCCAGGCACCCAGGCTTCTCAAAGTTTCCAGGGTGGAATTTCTGAGGACAAACATCAGAGAATAGAAACAAATACCCCCGAGGGGCGGCTAGGTGGCGCAGTGAATAGAGCGCCGGCCCTGGAATCAGAAGGACCTGAGTTCGGAGCCGGCCTCCGACACTTAATCCGCACAAACAAAACCTAGCCGTGTACCTTGGGCAAGTTACTTAACCCCATTGCCCTAAAGGGGCGGCTAGGTGGCGCAGTGAGTAAGAGTGCCGGCCTCAGAGTTGGATGACCCGAGATCAGATCCGGCCTCAGAAAATGAGCACCCACGCATAAATCAAATGACTAGCCGTGTAACCTTGAGCAAGTTACTTAACCCCAATTGCTTTAAAAAAAAAAAAAAAAAGAAAAGAAACAAATACCCCCGGATCCATTTCTTGGAGGGGGTAAAAGAGAGGTAAGCAGAGGAAGGCAAGGCCTTCCCCTCTCACTAGTTTAGCTTATGATATCCATGCTGGCATCGTAGAAAAGAGTCACTGAAAAGGAACTGGTCTCATGATTGTTTTTGTCTTTTTTGAGGGGGCAAGGTAGGGCAATTGGAGTTAAGTGACTTGCTCAAGGCCACACAGTCAGTAAGTGTTGAGGGGTGAGGTTTCATTTTAACTCAGGTTCTCCTGACTACAGGTCCAGTGCTCTATTCACTGCACCACCTAGCTGCTCCCTGGTCTCATGATTTTTAAAGAGGCAGATAGCCAATCAAGGAGGCTTACTCCATCCATCTGGTGAAAGTGGCTCCACGTTAACCAAAATGGGCATGTTTAAAAGGCTAGACCAGTGTTCATGTATGGAAGTATAACTTTGAATAGCACAGGTTCAATTAATGCAAGCACTTCACAGATTTCATCATTTGCACTAATCTGAAAAGGCAATGGCCAAACAGATCCTCTCTGGGTTGTGTTGGTTATAGGAGGGAATAGCTGTCAGACCCTTGCTACAACTTCACAAGAGTCTCTGAAAAATGCTTATAAAAGAACATGTTGAAGATTAGAATTTCAGACCTTCTTTTTGTCCCTATTCTGTTTGTCTCTGCCTTAGCCACACACTCTATTCCTACTAGTTACTCCCCCTGCCACCTTTGTCTTCCCTGTCCCTTCTCTGAACATCTCCCCCATGTCTGAAATTATCTATATTGGAAACTTGCAGATTCCTAGCTAAATGATGTCTCACATTTGAAGCATAAGCCCATCAGAATTTACCTAATAGGAACCCCACCCTTCACTACAAAACTCCTAGAGCTGCTCTAATGTGTGATGTAAGGATAGGCTCAGGAGCCCTGCCCATTAAGATTGGAAAGAATTTTTTGTGAAGATATACCAAGTCTCAAGACGAACCTTTCACAGGGTCAACATGTATTCCCGCCTGCAGGTATGACCTAAAAACCATTATACCCCAGGCTCTCTTGCGACATTTCTGGTTGCATCTCTCCCTGCCCTGTCCTCTCTAGTTTTGGAGATTTTAATCCTGGCCTCAATGTGACAGGGAGGAATGATGGTGTGGAGGTTATCCTGGTATAATTCCCTTCTTGCCTCTGCCTCTCTTTTTGCATTCCTTTCATAGTCTCCATTTCAATTATGTGACTTTCTCAAACCAAATTAAAGCATCTACTATATACAGCATCATCTGAAGTAAAAAGTCTTCTCTGAAGCCCATTTAATTTCTAGCAAAAGATCCCAACAGGACATCAGTCTGTAAATGAGGAGGCTGGATAAAATGATCTCTAAAATTCCCTCCAACCATAAATCTTATGATGACACAACTGGACCAGAAAATCTGAAGGTGCTTCTGGTCATTGTTCTAGTCTTCTATTTGAGAGCTATTATAATTTGTTTCACTCTGAACTACAGTAGAGACTTTGGACCAAAATAGGAAATGTTCATATTTTCTCTTTTGAATGAGCATTCAATGGCCAGAGTCAGAGCATATGCACTCCTAATAAGGCTGGCCCACAAGTTGGCTCCCTTAGTCTCCATATGTTACGTCTTGTTTGACATTGATAACCACAATGTCATTGAACAAAGATTGCTGTGTTTGAACCTGTCAAGTAATATTGATTGATCTTAATGTGTACCGGGCAGACCCATTTTTGAAGGAGATCCTTTAAGACTTTTTTCTCTGTGTTTTGATAGAACAAATAAACTATAAAAATAGTAGGATGGTTGTTTTCTCTGCACCTTTCAGTCTATGTGCCTATAAAGTAAGGTCTGCTATAGAAATTATCAGCAAAAGTCTGCCTCTTCCCTTCCCATGTTTTCATCAAGGTATCTTCAATACTTACATATAGCCTTTATAGATATAAGTAGGCAAATAAATCAGTACTTGATGATGTCCTCTAATTTATCCCCCCTTTTAAAAAAATACCATTCATGTTTTATTCTCAGTTTTTTGGTATCATCTCTCTAAGATATCTTAAAAGTTGCTACATTAGGTCTCTGCATAGATTTCTTCTCTGTATATGAGATCTGGTCTAATCATGCTTTCCAACTGCATCTTCTTAATTGTCATTTCTCCTTCCCAGGGAAATATAGAACATCAGATATTGATCTCTAAAGAGTATATAAATGATGCTTCTCCTCCCTGTAAAGATGGGAATAGTCCACTACAGAAATGCTGGCGAATCTGTTCCCTTTTTGCATCTGTTTGTCTATCTCCAACTTTATCTATAAATGTCCTTAGTATAATTTAACTTAGTTTAGTCTCCCACCGTACTTTCTATAGGTGTTTTTCCCTTCCAAGTCTTTTCATTGTTTCATGAGACAATCTTACAGTCATCTGCCATTCTCCATTATGTTTTGCAGAAGAACTTGAACTGTAAATAGGTGTTACATTTGACTGTTGTGTCTTTCTGCTTGGCAAGGAGGTAATTTCTGGAATGTTGAGTCTCTTTACTGGATTGATCATTGTACATCAAGTAAATTTCTGAAAGGAAAACTAACAGAGTCAATGTCTTTCCCTTTATACATTTCCCATTTTTCAGAGTCAACGTTTATTTAAATGGGTCAGATTAAAGCTGTGTAATCACACATACTGTCTTCTAATCTTTATCTTTTTTCTAAATGGATGTTGATTTTTATATTTTTCCTAGGGGATGATCTAACTGTATACAACCAGCTTGTTCAAAAGTTGCTCCTATATCAGTCACCAGTCACTGAATGTCAAGATACTGTGAATTTTTTTTCTCTTTCTTCCTTCCTTCCTTCCTTCTTCCTTTTTCTTTCTTTCTCTTTCTTTCTCTCTTCTTTCATTCTTTCTTTCTTTTTTCTTTTTATTTCTTTCTTTCCTTCTTTCTTTCTTCCTTTCTTTCTTCCTTTCTTTCTTTCATTCTTTTTGCAGTGTTCACTGTGTCTAGGACCTTCCAACTCTTTTCTTAAAAATAGTGTTGATAGGGGCGGCTAGGTGGTGCAGTGAGTAAGAGTGCCGGCCCCGGAGTCGGGATGACCCGGGATCAGTCCCGGCCTCTGAAAATGAGCACCCACACATAAGTATTGACTGGCCGTGTAACCTTGAGCAAGTTACCTAACCCCAATTGCTTTAAAAAAAAAAAAAGTGTTGATGGCATATAGGTGTGAACTTTCTGAATAGTTACCAAACTTTTGACCCTTTTCATTTCTTAATAAAAAGCCCACTTATTTTTCCCATTTATCCATTTATCCCCACTTATTTTTCACCATGCTTGTGCCCACTTTTGCACTGAAATCATTGAATAATAATGAGATAACTTGAAGCATCTCATTAAATTCTTCATAGAGTTTCTATATTTCTTATTGCTTTGCCACAGAGTCTGACACATATTCATGTGGGTTGGTTTGGTTTTGTTTTTTTTTTTTTACTGAACCTCATCTGAAGTACAAGGTGAGGTAACCTAAATGTCTCAGACAATAATGTTTCTTATTGCCATTAGAGACATGATGTAACCAGTCTGCCAACTACCTTTCCAAAGCACCTGAGAAATCTAGCATCCCATCATAAGAAAAGTCAGTTATTATTATTATTTTCAAAGCCTTTCGTGGGAAGTAACCAAGACACTGTGACAGAGCAGAAAAAAACAGGAGGTTATGTCTGAAAAATCAATCATCAAGAAGAGAAAAGAAGAGGGAGGAAGAGGCACGAAATGACTTCTAGTTCACATTTCTACTTGAGCCTCAATGCAAAATGACAGGTCCTTTTGTTCACATTAAAATTTTGGCAGAAATCTGCAAATTATCAATCAAAAGCAACTGAGCAAGTTGACATCATATTATAAGAAAAGACAAGAAGCAAAAGAGAGAGAGATTCTTCAGTCATTTAAGACTCTTTGTGACCCCTTTCAGGGTTTTCCTGGAAAAGATCCTACAGTAGTTTGATATTTCCTTCTCTAGCTCATTTTACAAATGAGGAAACTGAGGTAAGTGGGGTTATGTGAATTGCCCAGGGTCACACAGCTAGTAAGTGTCCAAGGGCAGATTATAACTCAGTTCTTCTTGACTCCAAGTCTGGCACTCTATCCACTGTACCACCAACTGCAGAGAGAGAGAGAGAGAGAGAGAGAGAGAGAGAGAGAGAGAGAGAGAGAGAGAGAGATAGCTAAATGAACATATAAAAATAAACCTTGCCAAAAATCCCTCCAGTTACTGAGTCCCCAGCCATGGCAACAGACTATTGAAATTCACTATGGGAATCTACCAAGATAGTGACAGAGGATTAAAGATTTTGCTGCCAGCAAGACTAGATGGTAAGGGGAATCCTGTAGAAAATGCCCTATGTTTGTGTCTCTGCCAATAACAAAGAACTTCTAGAGATGCACAAAATACTGGTTGGTTTTCTTATTTGAAAAAAAAAATGTGAAAGGGCCCAAGGATTGCCCTTCAATCAGGGAATCCTCTTTCCCCCAAAATGAAAGAAGTGCAGAAACAAAGAAAAGGGAGAAAAAGAATATGGAAGAGTAGAGGGTATGTCAGGATATTAGAGTGGGAAGAATATGCCACAAATAAGAAGGAAAAAGTTGCTAAATATTTGCACCCAAAGGCTTTTCCCATATAGGAAAAAAATAATGAAACCTCTGAAAAGGAAGCAACTTCTTGAGCTTACCAAATGACAGCATAGATACCAAGTCTGCATTAAGAGAGAGGTCATTCAGTAACAGAGTGGAAAGAAAGTAGTAAAAGTTGTTGGTAACTGGCTGGCTGAGAGGAACTGAGCCAACTGCATGCTCTTAAAAGGGAAGGACTGGTAGAGATTAGATGAAATGAGGTCTGTAGGTCTCATTAGATGACTAGATTTTGCCTTATGTTTTATTGCATGTCTGATTCTATCTAGTACCTAAATTAGCCTTGGCCTCCCCCCACCATGCCTCACCCATAGTGAGATCAGAGGATCTAATATCAAAAGAAATACAAATTAGGTTCTAAAGAGCAGTGGGCTATAGGTCATTGAAGCAGCAACTCCAACTCAAACCCAGATTAAGTGAAATTTGTCTCTCCCATTAGATAGTGAGCATCTCAAGAGCAGGGACTCTCTTTTGCCTTTCTAGGGTGAACTTGGGGCAAAAGCTTTTTAGCAATTTCTTTAAGTTTGATCCCACTGTCTCCATGGAACTAACTAGTAGAGAAGGCAGTATGCCATGAATTCTAGGAGAATGATTTTGTACTTCTATTCTTAATCTATCTTTTCACTAAATGTCCCTTCCTCCAAGTGAATTAGTGATCACTGGGAAATAGATATTGAGGAGAAATCAATTGGTTAGATAATATTGGGATGCTAAACACTGATAATATTATTGAAGGAACACACCAGAAGTGGAACTTGGGTTAATGACATTAGAAATACCCCATTACTTATCTTGGGTCCCTGAAAAGGATAGGGAGATAACTGCACTGGGGATACTACCTGCTAGTGTATAAATGGATTCTTAGAGTAAGTCTAGAATCTTATACATGTCCATAGCCACCTAAGGCTATGGAATTATTGTTGAGTCCTTCCTTGGAAGAGTGTCTCTACTTTTAATTTTCTGTGCTCTTGTCACTACTAACTTAGTAGATGTATGTTTATGGTTTAGTCCCTCATTCTCCCATCTCTGGAGACCTGGAAAGACCTTAATTTTAAAAGATCAAGGTTATTTACTGAATCTTGGGCCATCACCAGTCATCTTGACTTTTGTCTTGCCAATGGACTTTGATAACTCTGGAGGAGAGAGTGAGGCTGACAACTTTGCACAGATCTGCCTCACTTAAATCCAATTCACACACAAATCAAGACCATGCTCATGATATTATTGGGTCCTTTTTGAGAATGAAAAATCAACAACAACAATGACCCATCTTTATGCATAACCCTAGTCCCAAAGTCCATTAGTATGTGACTATCTTCTTATTGATAGAGATGAATGTCCTTCCAAGTCTTCTTCAAGCTTTCCTTGAGTCACCAAGTCTCTTCTCCTCAGGTGCTTTCAGCTTCCAGCTTTAAGAGAGAAGAAATAAAATAAGTCTTATATTATAAGATGTCAACTCCACTTTAAGTTGCTGAAAGAAAAGATTCTGGGAAGAAAACTGAAGAGTTCTCCTTTCTCTACCTTTCATCAACTCTGCCTATCCCTTCATTCACCCAAATCCTTCCACCAATGAGGAAAAAGTCTTATACCAATGGGCTTGGTATAATTCATATCCTCAGTGTTTACCACAGTATAGGCATATAGTGGGTATTTAATAGATCTTAATTAATTGACTTACTGCCCCTCCTACCAGTCCAATACTGTAATAAAGGAATGGTTAACAAATCCAAAACATTCTAATTCTTCTTTTTAAATAATTGTAATATTAAAGACCTAAGAGACAAAATTCCCTGGGAAGTTCAAGTTGAAACATCAATGAATGGAATAAGAGTGCCAAAGGATAAAGTAAATTAGATCATAAATATATTAAATGAGTTAGAGGAGCACTCTGCTTCTGTTTAAAAGTGAGTAAAGTGGGGCGGCTAGGTGGCGCAGTGAGTAGAGCGTTGGCCCTGGAGTCAGAAGGACCCGAGTTCGAATCCGACCTCAGACACTTAATGCACACACAAATAAAAAACCTAGCCGTGTGACCTTGGGCAAGTTGCTTAACCCGAATTGCCCTCCAAAAAAAAAAAAAAAGTGAATAAAGCCCACACATACAAATACACAAGAAGAGTTGAATATGTAATTGGGAAAGTTGAAAACTATACCCAAGGACTAAAAACATCAGTGAAAGAGGAAAATAACAATACGTGAAGTAAACAAAAGAGCAAGAGGAAACAAAAATAAAATTGCAAGGACAAATGCAAATTATAATAGAACTAATGGGAATTAAACCTGTGATTTCATTAATATAGAGAATGCCTTTTAAGGAAACTCCCTCTAACAATGCAAACAGTCTTCTCTGTAATTTATAGCCTTAGAAAATGTCCTAGAATACTCAGAGGTTACTTAGGGAACATGTCCAGGGTTACACAGCCAGGATCTCAGAGAAAGGATTTGAACCCATCTTCCTGGCTCTGAGACCAGCTCCCTATTTCCTATGCCAAGCTACATCTCAAGAGCTGAACAACCAGCAAATGTGAATACAAGACAAAAGAACACATTTGGAAAACAAAGCAAGTATTATCCAAATTAATTTGGATCTCAAAGATACATAAATAAAAAAATAGTTTGACACTGAGACCTAATTAAAGAAAATGTTCCAAAGTGAACACGATTAGCTAACTCTCTGCAAATAACGAGAGATATTAGGACACCGTTTTTTAAAGGTTTAAAGTAACTCTTTCCTAGAAATTAGAAGAATTTTATTCTATTTCCAGTTCCACCACTAATTAGTTATCTGACTATGTTGTTGTTGTTAATGTTGGTATTATGGTTTGTTTGTTTTTTCAGTCATGTCCAGCTCTCAGTTACTCCATTTGGGATTTTCTTGGCAAAGATATTGGAGTGGTTTGCTATTTCATTCTCTAGTTCATTTTACAGATGAGGAAACTGAGGCAAACAAGGTTAAGTGATTTGCCCAGAGTCACGCAGCTAGTAAATATCTAAGGCCACATTATAACTCAGGTTTTCCTGACTCCAGACCCAGCACCCTAATCTATTATGCCACCTAACTGACCATAACCAAGTACATTCATCTCTCTGATCTTCATCTGTAAAACTAGAGTATCAGATTAAATTCTATTTAAAGTCGCTTCCAGAACTAACATTCTGTCATTACAAATAGCCTCCACAACTAATTCAGAGGGAAGCCAGAAGAACCAGGGAAACTACATACACAATAAAAAATATTTATCTAAGAACTTACTATGGGCCAGACACAATGATAAATGATGGAGATACAAAGAAAGCAAAAAAAAAACTATCCTTGACCTCAAGAAGCTCACAATTCTCACTAGTATTGTCTCCCTCGCTAGTGAGACAAAATAAGGCATACCATGCACACAGAAAATATTTACAAGAAGGTGGAAGGTAATGCTGAGGGAAAGCATGAGGAATTGAGTGGGGGATAAAAGGCCTCCTGTGGAAAAGAGCTGAGTCTTGAAGAAAGTCAGATAAATGAATAGATGGAAGGAAAGAGAGCATTCCAGGCAAAGGGACAGCTATTGGGTGAGAGGGAGAGAGGGATACGGATTCAGGAGATGGAATAATTTGTATGCAAAAAAACAGGAAGTCAGGTGTTGCTGAATCATAAAGTAAGTGGGGGTGAGCAAATTGTAAGAAGGCTGGAAAAATGGGAAGGGATCAAGTTGTGAAGCATTTTAAATTCAAACAAAACATTTTATATTGGACCTTAGAGGTGACTGGGAGCTACTGAAGGTTGTTGAGTGGGAGGGAGGAGATGACACAGACTTGTTTTAGGAAAAACCTTTTTGGCATCTGAATGAAAGATAGATTAGATTGGAGAGAGATCTGAAGTTATTAAGGTGATGAGGGAAGGCCTGCACCAGTGTGATGGCTACACAATAAGGACAAGGGTATAAATGGAAAGAACCATAATAAACATTGGAAACTGAATGCTATGAAATAAAAGTGAGCAAGCCTGATCCCAAAAAAGAGATGCAAGAATCTACCTTCCTCACTTCTTACTGAGGTGGTAAACTATGCATATGGAACACTGCCTATAAAGTTGGACTTCCTTCCTTGGTGGGTGTCTTGGTTAGTTCTGCTGAACCACTTTTCTTTTGTCTTTTTTATTCTTCATTAGAAAGGGGTAAGAAAAAGCAGTATATTGGGGTGGCTAGGTGGCGCCGGCCCTGGAATCAGAAGGACCTGAGTTCGGAGCCGGCCTCCATCACTTAATCTACACAAACAAAAACCCGTGTAACCTTGGGCAAGTTACTTAACCCCAATTGCCCTAAAGGGGCGGCTAGGTGGCGCAGTGAGTAAGAGCGCTAGCCTCGGAGTTGGGATGACCCGAGATCAGATCCGGCCTCAGAAAATGAGCACCCACGCATAAAAAATGACTAGCCGTGTAACCTTGAGCAAGTTACTTAACCCCAATTGCTTAAAAAAAATAAAATAAAATAAAAAGAAAAAAAAGAAAAAGCAGTATAATGGATAGAGAGCGGACTTCAAGGCCAGGAAGACTTGAATTCAAGTCCTGCCTCTGACACCTACTGACATTGTGACTAAGTCAACCTCTCTGTGTCCTAAACAACTCTGAATTGCAGAGAAGGTGCCCACCTGCATTGGAAAAGGGAGGAGTTTCCTCACCTGGGAGTTCCCTATACCAATATAATCACAGGTCCTGTACTTACCTTTCTACATGATGGCTTTCTGGGACAAGAGAGAAATGCAATGCATTGGGAATGTAAGGATATATAAAACAAAAAATACCAACAACATTTTTTATTTTTTAATTTAATTTATTGTGACATTTTATGTTTTAGACTCTCTCCCTCCACCCTCTCTACCCCACACTAGAAAAGGCCACAATTTGACTATAACACACATACACACATATTCATACATACATATGTAAAACCATGCTATGCATATTTCTGGGTTTTTTAAACCCATATAATATAATACAGATTGAAGCATACTATTTTCTCTCTCTCTTTTCTGTTTTGTTTTGTTTCTTCTTTCGTGTGATTCATTCCATTGGTTATAATTCTCCTTTGCAACATGACTAATGTAAAAATATGTTTATTGTGAATGTATATGTAGAGCCTATATTGGATTGCATGCCATCTTGGGGAGAGGGGAGGGGAGGGAAGGGGGGATGGAGAAAATTTGGAACTCAAAAGCTTGTGGAACTGAATGTTGTAAACTAAAAATAAATATTTTTTTAAAACTACATAATACATAATCCATAATAAAAATACATACTACTCATTGTTTTCAAAGCTTACCCAGCTTTTTTTTGTTTCCTTACAGGTTTTCTTTTGTTCTCTGCTTTGCACTTTTTACTTTATTTTTCCCTCCCTCCCCTGCCCACCCTAAAGAAAGCTATAATTAAGTGCAAATATATATATCTATGTGTGTATGCATATATATATATGCACATAGATATCTATAAACATACACATATGCACAAATTTACACTTGTATACACATATGTAAGATTGCACTATGCATATTTCCCCTTATCATCTCTTTCCCTAAAGGTAGATAGCATCTTCCTTCATAAGTCCAAGTCTTTCCACATTTTTCTAAATCATTAAGCTCATCATTTCCTATACCACAGAAGTATTCCAAACCAATCACATCTTATCTGAGAGACACTCTATGGAAGTTTTCCCCAAATTTTCTGCATTCCCTCTATTACTGATTACATTGGTTTTATTTATACAAAAAAATCTTAATAGAAAATAATCAGAATTATCCATTTTATACTTCAACAATGTTCTCATCATATAACATAGTTTAAGATCTGATTCCACTGAGTCCATTTCCTTTACATCTTTTTTTTCCTCAGTTTCCTTCAAGTTTCTGACCTTCCATCCTTCCAAATAAACTTTGCTATTATTTTTTTCTCAGTAAGATAGTTTTTTAGTAATTTGATTGGAATGGCATTGATTAGTTCGGTAAAATTGTTGTATTTTATTATATTTTACCTACCCAAGAACTATTAATATTACTCCAATTGTCTAGATCTGACCTTTTTTATATAAAAAGTGTATTATATTTATCAACATAGATTTCCTATCTGTCTTGGCAGGTAAACTCTCAGCTATTTTATACTGTCTAATAATTTTAAATGGTCTAAAACAATATTAAATAATATGGCTGACAGTGTAGTTTCCCTATTATTCTCTTTTGAATTAAATCTAAATCAGCTTTAACTTTGTCTGAGATCATAATTACTACCCCTGCTTACATAATAAATTCTACTCCTGCCCCTTATTTTATCTTTATGTGTATCTCTCATTTTATAGTGTTTCCTGAAAGCAACATATTGTTGAATTCAAATTTTTAATCTTCTGTCAGTTTCAATTTTATGCGTAAATTTATTCCATTCAAATTCTAAGCTATAATTACTTGTGTATTTTCCTCCTCCCTATTTTCCTTCACAGTCCTTCTTACTCTAATTATCTATCCTTCCTCACTCCTCTGCTTTACTTCTACATGCTACCTTGTCCTCCTAATCCTTAACCTACCCACCCCTCTAAAAGTCTCTCCCTTATCCCCTCCCCCCACCTGATCCCCTTGCCCTCTTATTTCTTTCTGAATTTATACCCTTCTAGATATATATTGCTCTATCTTTAACCCATTCCTGATGAGAGTAAGATTCTAGCACTACCTGCCCTCCCCCCACTACCTCCTTCCAAATCAATTATTTTTATGCTTCATTTGTATGACATAATTAACTCCTTTTTATCTCTTCTTACACAGTTTTTTTAGAACCACCCCATCCTACACAGCTCAGCCCAAGCCTTTTTTTCAAACTACCCAAAAAACAGTCATAAGTGTACTGATAGCTATTTATGAAATAGTATAAGAAGTAAACGATTTGACCTTATTGAGTCCTTTATAATTGGCCTTTAATGTTTACCTTGTATTTTTCCTAGATCTTATATGTCAAATTTTTCCTTAAGTTCTGCTGTTTTTGTCACAAATACCTGAAAGCTTTCTAGCATTTTTTTCTTTTAGCATTATACTTAACCTTGATGAGTAAGTTACCCTTGGTTGTAACTCCAGCTCTTGTGCTCTATGAACATAATATTCCAAGACCTGCAGTCCTTCAATGTAGTAACTTTTTCTAATCCTTATTGTTGCTCCATGATACTAAAACTGCTTTTATTTTCTTGTTACTAATGTCAAGATATTAGAAGACACCCTGTTTTTCCCTTGATAAGAGGATTTGTTCTGCAATACTTGGGCTCAGTCAAAAAGCTATACCCAAGGACCTAGAAAGCCACATGTGTCCTCAAAGCTGCAGGTTCCCCAACCCTGCTCAAATAATACCTACAAAATCATTATGACAGGCGATGGGCCTAAGCCAGGATCTTTGTTCCTTGCCTCCCAAAAAAGAATTTGGGTCTCATTTGTGTAAGGGCCCTAGAAAACCCCATCCAAACAAGCTGTGCCTTGAGCTTTACATAACAAGCAATCCTTTGTACTCACCCTCTGGAGTCTCGTCATGAAGTCCTGCTATGAGTCAAATCCACAGGTTAGAGGCAGGTTCAATCCATTTGACACTTGCAGTATTTTGTCCTTAACCTGGGAGTTTTCAAATTTGGCTATGATATTCCAGTAAGTTTTCCTCCTGGGATCTCTTTCAGGTGGTGATCAGTGGATTTTTCTTTCCATTTCTGCTTTGTGCTCTTGTTCTAGAACTTCAGGGCACTTTTCCTTGATAATTTCTTGTAATATTGTATCAATATTTTTTAATCATAATTTCATGTAGTTCAACTAATTTTATTTTATTTCTCTGCAATATTTTCTGCAGATCAATTTTTTCTAATAAGATATTTCATGTTCTCTTATATTTTTCAATCTTTTGATATTGTTTTATTATTTTTCCTCCTTAAGTTTTTGGTTCTCTATTTCGAGTTGGTTGACTTTCTATTCATAATTTTCTTGATTTTCTTGAATTGCTCTTATTTATTTTCTAATTTTTCCTCAATCTCTCTTATTTAATTTTTAAAGTCCTTTTTAAGTTCTTTCAAGAACTCTTTTTGTACTTGGTGCCATTTGATGTTTCTCATTGAAAAAGGAGAGACTTTTTTAGCTCCATTATCTTCCTCTGAATATGAAGCCAGATTTTCCCTATCCCCAAAGTAAATATTTATAGTTGAGTGCTTTCTCCTTTGCTTATTCATTTTTATTTTCATTTTATTTTTAGCAACTATTAGTATAATCAAAATCTAGTCCTGGGGTATGGGGAATGATGCCCCAAGTCTTAGGTCCTTCTTACTGTTATTTTCTGAGGTCTGTCATGGGGTCCAACCTTGAGCTTTCCTCTCCACTTCTAAGCCAATGCTAGGAGCCCCAGCCACAAATGATCTTGCTCCCTGAGGTCCCTCAAGGTAACCATAGACTACAGCTGTCCTCTCCGCCCTGGAACTAAAATCAGAGACTCTGCTGTCTTGCAAGTGCCCACAGCCAGAAGGATCTCCACCCCTTTGCTACTGCACTCCCCTGGTGTGTGCTAGCTCCTTCTCCAGGTAGCCACATCCCAGGATGCATCTGACCAACAGAGCTGTGTTTGGGGTACCTAGAAAGTGGAAGGTCCTGCAATCCTCTACTCAGCCTTTAGACCCCCACAGTGTAGGAGATGAAAGTTCCTGAAGCAAGGCTGTCTCCCAACCCCAAATGCCCTCAGGGATTGTAGTTTGTTGATTCCGCAGATGGTCCTCTCAGGCCAAACCTCTACCCCTGGAGGTTAGGTCTTTCCTGGGGTCTTCTCAAGTTATATTAGGAGGACAACTACTTTGCCCTGACTTTTGTTTATTTCTGCTGCTCCTGAAGTAACATTTTGTCCTTTTTTTGCAGAGGATATTTGGAGAGCTGAAAATTTTCTAACTTCCTTTGCCATCTTCTATCAGTTCTTTCTCTGGAGGTGGATAACATCTTCCTTCATAGGTCCTTTATAGTTGATTTGAATATTTATAACATTCAGAATAACTTAGTAGTTAGTTATTCTTTTAACAATATTGCTGTTACTTCATTCTCTTGGAACTGCTCATTTTACTCTTCATTATTTCATGCAAGTCTTTCCATGATTTTTTAAAACTCACCAGCTCATCATTTCTTACATCACAGTAGCATTCCGTCATAATACCACAACTTGTTTAACATTCCCCAACTGATGGGAACCCCTTCTGTTTCCAGTTCTTTGCCACTACAAAGAGAGCTGCTATAAATATTTTAGAAGATATATGTTCCTTTCCTTTTTCCTGATCACCTTGGGATACAGACCTAATAGTAGCATTACTGGGTCAAAGGAAATACACAGTCATAACTCTTTGGGTATAATTACACATTCCTCTCCAAAATGGTTGGATTAGTTCACATTTCCACCAACAGTATATTAATATCCCAATTTTTCCATATCTCCTCCAACATTTGTCATTTTCCCCTTCAGTCATTTTAGCCAATATGATAGGGATGAGATGACATCTCAAAGTTGTTTTAATTTGCATTTCTCTAATCAATAATGACAGAGCATTTTTATATGACTATGTATAGCTTTGATTTCTTCATCCAAAAACTTCCTCTTCATATCCCTTGACCATTCATCAATTAGGGAATGACTCATATTCTTATAAATTTGACAAAGCTCTCCATATATTTCAGATAAGAAACCTTGAAAAACTGCCTATAAAAAAATTCCCCAGTTTTCTGCTTTCTTTCTAATCTTGGTTTTATTTGTATAAAAACCATAACCAAAATTGTCCATTTTACATCTCACAATGCTCACTATCTCTTGTTTATTCATAAAGTCATCTATCCAGAAGTCTGATAAGTAATATGTTCCATGTTCTATTTTTCTTATATCTCCCTTTATATTTAGTTCATATATCCATTTGGACTTTATGTTGGTAATAATGTAACATATGGTAAATGTGAGAGGTTGGTCTATACCCAATTGCTGCCAGACTGCTTCCCAGTTTTCCCAACAATTTTTATCAAATAGTGAATTCTTATTCCTAAAGCTTACATCTTGACATTTGTCAGGCACAAAATAGTGAAATCATTTACTATTGTGTATTGTGTATGTATGTACTGTGCATTATATGTCTACTCTGTTCCACTGATTCACTTTTCTGTTTCTTATCCAGTATCATATAGTTTTTATAATTCCTCCTTTATAAGATAGTTTAAGATCTGGTAATACTAAACCTCAGTGCTTTATAATTTTTTTCATTGATTCATTTGATATTAAAAATACCCATAACATTTAATAAATAGCCCCTACATAGCAGTGGGGCTGTTTTTTTTTTTACTACTAACAAATAATAAGGTACTCCTGAAAACTTTAGATTCATGCCTGGTGCCCCAGAAATTAGATTTCTGTGACTATATTGGTTGTTCAGGTCAGGGAAGTATTCTGAAAAAGTAAATTTTAATCCACTCTGAAGCACAAAACAAAATAACAGAGAAAAACAGAGAAAGAGACAGAGAAAAAAACAAAGAAAGAGAGCAAGAATCTAACATTCAGGGATGACTAGGTGGTGCAGTGAGTACAGCATCAGCCCTGGAGTCAGGAGGGACTGAGTTCAAATCTGGCCTCAGACACTCAACACGCTTGCTAGCCATGTGACTTCGAGCAAGTCACTTAACCCCAATTGCCCTCCAAAAAGCAAAAAAAAAAAAAGAATCTAACATTCACTAAGGGCCAAACCACATATACACATAATATAGTCCATCTGGAAGAATTTTTATGTCCATCATCCAAGACAAATCTTCCATTATGGCACATTCCCCAGACAAACTTCTGGGCATGCTGTTTCTATCCCTAGTGACATGACAAGTGGATTGGACTAAGACTATGATATTTTGTCAGACTATTCATCTACACAGCCAAGGCATACAACTAAGCTGTGAAAATATACCTTTTTCTGGTTCCATAGAACTGAGATGGCCAACAACTCACCACAGAGTCAGACTTTGGCAAAATTGTGAAGCACACAAAGTTAGTCATCAGTTCTTATGACTTCCTCTTTCTACTCCGTTTCCCCTTTTCTGATGTTCTATCTGCCCTGCCATAGCCTTGGTCTCTTGCTCCCTATCCCAACAATGATCAGTTCATCGATACTAAAATACTAATCATAATAAAGTTTAGCATGTCACATCTCCCAGAAATATATGCATTTTATCCAGAGGCAAACCTTAAGATGGAAAAAGAAATGTGAATCTTTTATTATGGATTTCATACAAAGACAGAGGACAGAGAGATGGACAGAATCTGTCCCTCTTTGTCCCTGAAATCACACTAGAGATTAAAATATGCTTAGACTCTATGAAAGGGCAGACCTGACTCACAATTTTAGGGTCCATTGTCTAGTTCACAAAGTCATAGACTTTGAGGTGAAAGGAAACACCTGAGGCATCTATCTGGTGAGATGATAAAACCCACTGTTTACAAATGTGGAAAGTGAGGCCCAGAGAGGTTATGTGCAAGATAACAAAGATGTAACAACTCCTATGTTTCCAAATCCACCAATCTTTCCACTTCACTCCACTGCCTCCATGTGAAATAGCAGCCACATCTTGTATCTTTTCACATGACTACTCTGCTGGTTCTCATGACAGATAGACTTTCCAAACCAAATAATTACTCTCCTAAAACAGTATCCAAGCCTGTTTCTTCCGCCTGCTTTCCTTGGTGACTTTCCCCTATAGGTACAATTTAACTTTTTGAAATTCTAATCAGATGGGTAAAACAAACAGGAGTGTTTTGCTTTCACTAGCCAACTCACTGGCAGTTTTATGTAAACCCTAAGTATATAAAACAAATGAGGAGATTTTTTTTAGAGCTTCTCCCCTTCCCAATCCCACCTAGGACTGTTGTACTTCATACACTGAGAATTTTTCTCATGAAACAAAAGTCATCATGGTGGGTTCATGTTGACTTCTTGATCCAGGGGAAAAGTGTTAAATTTGGAATCAGTGGTCTTGAATACAAATCTCACTTCTACCACTTCTTTTCTGTCTGGCCTTAGGAGTATAAGCTGATAGAAGTTAGCAAGCTGAAAAACTTCAAGCCCAGGTCCTGATAATGGAATATGTGTTTGTTGTCCAGTGACCAGCCTGGCTAAATTCAGAGGCTTTAACACCAGATGATGATTGTTTATTTTACCCCAGCATTTCATGAAGAAATCTTAGTAGATATGGAGGATTTAAGCTCTGCATTAGTGTAAGTGTAAGGGTGGGGTCCTCAAGTGCAACCCTTTGACTGAATCCAAACTTCACAGAACAAATCACCTTAATAAAAGGATTTGTTCTGTAAAATGTGGACTCGTCAAAAGGCTGCACCCAAGGTCTTGGAAGGCTGCAGGTTCCCCATCCCTGGAGGGAATCTCTTCCTTGATGACATCATAATTTCCTTGAAGTATTGAAATATGTTAAAGCTAATGTCACCAACTATATTATGTTTACATCATAGGGAATGCACGTAAAATTATGGTTGGGTCAAAGTGGGAAGAAAAGGTGTTGGTACAAATCCAATTTTAACATTATCTGAATGATGTCTTTCTGAGCCAGTCCAACATGAAATTACTGATTCCCTGGTCACATTCAAAGGAGAGGGTGTCAACATTAACCAGCATCTATTTCAGTCATGGCAAAGAAATCCAGGTGAAAATAGAAGTGGATAATTTCACACTATTGTCATCAGAGGAATGCAATCCTCTTGATTTCATATGGCCTCATGAAATAGGATTCCTACATTACAGAACTTTCCTAGAATAGTGTTTCTTCACCCCAAATATGTTATGAACAGGGAAAGCATATCAGTTTTACTGTTCTACTCTCCTGGGTGCCCCAGTTCTTGGTACCTCAAGAAGGGGAGTTGATAGACCCTTAAGGAGGCTGGGACTTGGGAGGGGAGGAAAAGGATGCAGGGAGGAGGAGAAGGAATGGAAGAAAGACATTTTGGAATGAGTGTTTTTTTTTAAGTTTATAAGTTTTAGTAAATAAGGACTTTTGGTAGGAAAAGTTTTAGGGACAAGGGAAAATTAGCTGTTCAGTCTCTCAACTGCTGGTTGAAAAATATAAACCCTATATGATAATCTTGCCTTTGCCTAAAGGGATTTTTCATATGTCTTTGGCCTGCTGCATCTGAGAACACCCTAAAGGCCTGTCATTCAACATTTACCCATTATGTTTGATGGAGTTTATACTATCTGATCTCTTAGAGCAAGTTACCCACTATAAGGCAAGTTACTCTTTATAAAGTGTGTCATTTTATACAAGGCAAGCTAAGGAAAGATATTTAAACTCAAGAGTTGGAGACTTGCCTTCCAAGTCTACCTCAATCCTGATCACAGAAGAAACAAGGTCTGCAATCTTCTCTCCTCATCACCACCCAATTAGTGAGTCAAGAAAATGATCACTACTGCTTCAATTGACACTAAACTGTGCCTAGAGAATGGTGATCATTTGAATATGCTCCAGTTTAAGAAGATCAAATAGGCAAAAAGCTGAACTTATAAAATAGAAATCAATTAAGATACGAATATTCACAATCTTAACTTTACAAAAGACTTCACCATCAATTTAAGTAGCCAATTAAATAGGAAATGTCTACAAAATGCAATGTATATGCATATTCCAAAACACAAAATGAAATACAAAATGGTCATAGCCCCATGGGAACAGCTCAGGGAAGTTTTGAGGAGAAACAAAAGAATATGTGAGATACTGCTCAATATTTGAAAGGCTCCAAAGGAAAGCATAGGAGGGAAGAGGTATTTGATTAACTACCAAACTACAGAGATGTTGTGCTGACCTCACTGTTGTGTACCTGTGAAACCTGGACAGTATATCCCAGGAAACTGAATTGCTTCCATTTGAATTGTCTTAGGAAGATACTGAAGATCACCTGGCAGGATAAAGTACCAGACACTGAGTTCTTTTCTTGAACTAAACTGCCAAGCATTCAAACTCTGCTTCGGAGACCACAACTCCAATGAGCTGGCCATGTTGTTTGAATGCAAAATGTAGGCTTAATAAAAAGACTGTTTTATGGAGAGCTCAATACAGGGCAAGTGTTCACATGGTGGTCAGAAGAAGTGATACAAGGACACTCAAGGTCTCTCTCAAGAACTTTGAAATTGATTGTGTGACATGGGAGACACTGACACAGAACTGCTCAGCATGGCATGCCCACCTCAGAGAAGATGCTGTGCTCTATGAGTAAGGCAGAATTGAAACAGCTCAAAGGAAATGCAGGATGTGCAAATTTGGAGAACCCACCTCAAATGTTCACAGGGATTATTTGTGCTGGACCTGTAGTAAAGCATTCCAGGCTCATATAGGTCTGATCCACCACAGTTGGACACATTGAAACTTAACTGTAGCATAGTGATGTCATTTTGGTCCTCTTCAAAAATGGAAAACAACCAGTTAAAACACAGCAGACAAAGGCCTGAACTTGGAGTCAAGAAGACCTACTCTCACAATCTTACCTCAGACCTATGTTAATTTTGTGACCTTGGACAAATCACTGAACTTCTTTCAGATTGAGTTTCCCTATAACACCACTTAATTCATGAGGTTGTTGTGAGAATCAAATAGTATAGGACATGCAAAGAACTTTGCATATCTGAAAGCACCATATAAACACGAACCATCTGCATTAGAATATTGAATATGTAAATGAGGGTTGGGTTATATAGAGGAATTCTACTCTTGTGTGTATACTACCCCCTCTGAATGAATTCTCCAACTACTTATATATTGGGTCCTCACAAAGGCAACTTCTGTGTGTGTGTGTGTGTGTGTGTGTGTGTGTGTGTGTGTGTGTTTTAGGAATAACCCTAAGGAGCTTGCTTCTAGTACCATAGCTCTTGGGGCACCACCAGCATACTCTCCATTGACAACCATCCAATAGCTTCAATTAGCTTTTGGAAAAGATAATGATGAAGAAAATACAGTAAGATGATTCTATTATTGTTGCTCAGTTATTTTGCATTCATGCCCAACTCTTCAGGACCCCATTTGAAATTTTCTTGGCAAAGACATTGGAATAGTTTACTATGTCCTCCTCCGTGTCATTTTATAAATGAGGAAAGTAAAGCAAAGAGTTAAGTGAATTGCCCAGAGTCACACAGTTAATAAGCATCCAAGGTCAGATTTGAATTCAGGAAGATGAATCTTCCTGACTCCAGGTCCAGGACTCTTTCCATTGCATATTTCCCAAAAAACTTAGCATACACGCTCCTACAAGTTATACAATATCCATGGGAAGAATAGACACTAACTTAAAATGAAATGGTAAGATAGATGTGGAGGGAATATGTATGGCAAAATTACACCTCCTAATTCTTGTCCCTGGAAGTCTTTTTCTCCCTTATAAAGACCTTGTGAAATTCCTATTAGGTATAGCCCTATACTATACTCTGAGGATCAGTGCCTTTCCAGAGTCCCTATACAGGATTCTTAGAAACAAAATGTCTCACTCTCTGAAACTGGTGCTGTCTTCAAGTCATTCTGCATGTGTCTGTGGCTACTATCATTCCAAAGGCCATTGCTACTACCACCACTTAAACTTGACCACCGAAACTTCTGATAGCCCCTCTGGATCTCTATAAAGCAAAGGAGGGGCAGTTTTCCAGATGACCACTGCTGTGAACAGCTTCAAATTTCTGATTACATAGTATAGTTTACTCTCTATCTATTCAGGAACAAACTAAGACACAACACCAAAGTAGAGCATTCAAATGTTATGACATAGCAAGTTATCACTAAAATGGCCACATAGTTTTCACCAAAGTGGTCACATAATTTTAAGCAAAAGATATCATTCAGTAAAACTTAACTTAATCATCTTAAGGAGGCAAGTCTCCTAAAAGGACACAAAGTAAAGAGGTCAAAATTCTCTACCCTTAGGCTGCATAGTCATAATCTCTCAGTCAAAAAGTCTTCTTTCTTCTTAATTGGAGATTAGTTTCCAATCGTCCTTAATTCAACCATCCTGAAGAGTAATATACAAAATATACAAAATTCTCCCACACCTAGGTTACATTAAATCATGATCTTCTCGGTTTGGATTAGATACCCAAGGAGAGGTCTTTTCATCTTGACTTGAGGCTGGTTCTCAGTTTCCATGGTTCCTCTTCCATGACGCCATCTCCGGCCTTAATCTACCCAACTGTCACCTGAGTTCAAAAGCTTGTCTAGCTTCTTGTCTAGCTTCTTGTGCAGTTCCTGTTCCATATTGAAGTTCACAGTGTCTAGTCCACCTCTAGTCCTTGATAGTTTCTGTCCCTGGGAAGACAAAGCTTAACAAGCCACAGTAACACTCATATACACATTGCTGACATCCTCATCAATTCACTATTTGCCTGTAAAATCACCTCAGACCCACCAACAAGGTCTGGGAACTCAACACAAATCATCAGTATAGAAATCAACACAGACCTACAAACAAGGTCCAAGAGGTCAACAAAAATCATCAGTTAAGTCCCAGGACCACCAAAACCCTCCTCCAGGACATCTGTAAATAAAAAAACAGAAAATACTCCTTCAGGGCTTCTAGTAAGGTCCCAGGGCTTCTGTAGAATGTATAAAAACCAAATATCAATACAGACAAAACAAACAAATATAGAATGCTGCAATACCACAAGTTTTTTTTTTCCTTCTCCACAAGAGCTCCCTTCTCAGTTCTGCTCTTTCCAGCTTGGGTCACTCCTTATATATGGTCATTAGCTCCTCCCATTCCTGTTGCAACAGGAGTTCACAGGATATAGGGTTCACAAATTGTGGGATTCATAAATTCTCTTTCTCAATCATGGGCTCAGAAGAAACTTGAAATGAAACCAGGTGCCAAATAAATAGTTGAAATAACTACTTATTTGCTTGCCATTACAATCTCCCAGATCTCACAATGTCACCTGGACACTTCCATCTCAAAATATTAATTTTCTGATCTCAGGAAAGAAGAAACACAAAAAGAAAAAGGCAACAATATGCTCGTGACCACCATGACTAAGTAAGAGAAAAGATAGCAATAAGGAGGCAGCTCAAAGTAGTCCTGCCTCCATCTAATTTACTAAGAAAACAAGAAATGGGCAGGTGACTCCTATTCTGTATACCAGCTTAGTTCCAGTCTAGCAAACTCTGAGATTCTTCAAGGTCTGTATATGAATTGCTAATTAATTTGTGGAATTATGAAATGGGGCAGGCACACCCAGTTCTTTGGGTAATTACTGGGGAAGGTCATGTGGCAGCAGGAAGTGATGCTTCAATCACACTTTCATGAGGCACAAAGGATATAAAGGCAAACAGCATGGTATAGAGACAAGCAGCAAAAAGGAGTGGGAGGCACAGTAATAGATAGCATGGGAATGGGCATGGGGTGATGGAAGAAGGCAGACAGCATGTGGGAGAGAATGAGTAGGGAGATAATCATAGAGAGTAAATCATGTAGCCATGAATTAGAGTTGGGACCACTCAACAGCATGGACCAAGATGGAGATAGAAGAATGGCTAGTGGGTATGAGTTCTCATATGTATAGGAGGTCTCATTTTCATAGGGTTTTTGTAGAAGGCAAACTAACTCTTATCCATACCATCCTGGGGTTAGTTCATTAACATATTGTAGCAGCAAGTATCCCAACATCCCCAGGTTGGCGGACAACAGATCTGCTTTTCAAAAGGAAAGCAACTCAAAATGGGTTAACAATTACTTTAATCAAACAAACATATATTACCTAGTTCAGGGGAAAAGGTCAGCACCCCAAACTTCAGAGTATACAGACAGATCAAGCAGACAGGCTTCCAAACTGTCCAACCATTCTATCAATACCAAATCACAGTTACCAGAGAGGGAAGCATCAACATCTGGGTTTTCAAAGCCGGGGAGCTCTCAATGGCTGCCCAGAGTCTCATCTGGTCAAATCACACAACACTTCTCAAAGTGAGCCCCAAAGCAAAGCCTCCCATCAGGGTTTATATAGCCTTCTTCTGGCTCAGAGAATGTAACCACCCTCTTGACCCACTGCCCAATCACACAGCATTAGGTGTGGTCATTCCTGAAAACCAAGCCTCCTACCACAGGCTCCATGTGACCACATTCAGCCTATTAGGAGGCAGAGTATATTTTCAAATCAAGGAAGGTTTTCAGAGTCTCTTAAGCCAATCAAAGGGCCTTAAGCCAATCAAAGGGCCTAGGGGCAGGGAAGATCTTCAAATCTGCATTTCCATTACACATATCCATGTCATTTCAAAATTATCAGCAACATTTGATGCTCTGCTGGTCTTACTGAGAATGTATAGAACTTATCTTGCCCTGACAGCAAAGTCTAGATGGTTTCCCTTGATTTAGCACATATACTCAGGTTGTGAATCTTGGTTAATAAATGAAACAGTTTGCAAATTATGTTCTTTTGATCTCTGGAATGATCTGTACATGACTTCTAGGTTCCTCTTTGCAATTTTACTTCCTGCCACTATTAATTTATATTAGCTACTTACAAACTTGCTTACCATACTGACTAAAAAGAGGGAGTTGGAGGACCAGAATAAGATGCAACTTTAACATAGTGGCCCATTATATGATTGTTCTATCATCACGTAGTACATAAAGGCCCCTCCGTAATACATGGCCAATTCCCCCATGGTCACTTAGACTGGAATCAAGAAAAGAACATCTGTGAATGCTCCAAGGACTGGTCCCCATAAGCCAATTCACCTCCATTACATTTAAAAACTTGCTTATATTTAAGTCTTATACCTCTCATTGCTGTCTTGGACAATTAGAATATACAAAGTAGCTTTATTTTTCAGCAAACAATAAATTTAATTGGGGGGGGCAGTTTTCTTTGCAATTACAACCTACTATAGCAACCTATTTTCTCCTATTTGAATGGTATCCCTCAAACTGAGCTGTTCAAGTTCCTTCTACAATAAAGAATGTTTCACTGTGTTCTATGAATAGGACTATACAATTGTCATGACAAAAAAGTGCCAAAATTCACAAGTGCTTTCAACTCCTTTTCAAGCCTTCTCTCTGTTCTTTCTAATCTAAGAAAAAACATGATGACAAGTACAGAGACTGAGCTTACTACTGCTTGGGCATATTGTTGTCTGGGTTAGTTTCTTCAAGCAAACTTCTTTCAAACACCTGTGAATTAGTCAATTCGGACAAAGGGCAGACTCACAATAAAAATATTGACTCAACTGTCTGTCATCAGTTAACCTTTCTGGGTCTCAGTTTCCTCATCTACAAGATGAGAACATTGAATAGATGATATCTGAGACCCTGTCCAGCTATATCTGCGAGTCTAAGATTTTAAAAGAGGTAAGCTTCTATTAGATCAGAATAATCTATGAAAGCAAGTGCCATGGTTCATCTAAATTTCATGCTATGGATCTAGAGGCATAGTGTTATTCAGTGGATATTCAGTAAATGATTTATGAATTTGGATGATCCAATAACACTTCATTTTAATCAGTAAAAGTTCAGGTGTTGAACTTTTTCAATAGTAAGGATAAATTTGCTCTAAGTTTTCCATCAACATGGTATAGTGGGAAATCACGCTAAATCTGGGGTCAAATGCTGACTCCGTTTCTTATTACCTGCCTGACTTTGGATAAGTCATTCAGTCTTTCTCATCCTCAGTTTTCTCATCTATAAAATGAGAACATTTGACTAGATGGCCTTGAAATTCCCTTCTCAAATCTATTAGACATTTATTATATAAATGGTCCCCTTAATAATTAAATTTAGTGAAGCAGCTGACAAGGGTAAGAATACCCACTTCTGTGGCCATAGAACCAAGTTTTCTTGAAAGATAGAATAAGAAGGTAATTTGTGGTGTAATAGAAATATCATTATATTTAGAGTCAAAAGACTTGGGTTAGACCTCAAGCTGTAGTACTTGCATGACATTAAAAAAAAATCATTTAGGTTCCTCATCAATCCAATGAAAGAATTGTATATAGACTCTGAGATCTCTTTATGCTCTAAATAATAAAGTATGGAGATAGGGTTAATACCTGCATTAGAGGTTCATCAGTTGCTGTGAGAAAGACACACCAATATCACTAATTGCATGTAACAGACAAATACACCACTCCTGGTACATGATGAGCCCACTCAGGTTTAAAGTAGGCCTTTCCAATGAAAAGAGAAAGAAGGAGTAGAAGACTTTTAAAAAAGAATGTTGTAGGAAAGAAGAAATGGCAAAGGTTGAGTTAATCTGTCTGCCACCAGGGTCTGGACCACATTAACATAGAAGTCTTTAAGGATCAACCTTTCCCAAGAGAGAGAGGGCTTCAAGGACAAATAAACATTCAAAACTGGGTGGGGGCGGGCAGCCAAAGCAAAAGGGGATTTCTGGATTCTAAGTCTATTGTGAGTTTAAATTGCATCTCCTCATGTCTCCTAGTGCCCCTGAGCACTAAGATGTTTACCATCAGATACTCTATGTTCCACACTGCTGCTAAGAAACTGGGGGGTTGAAGGCTGCATGGAGTGAAGAGAGAAGAATGAAAAGGAAACAGACAACAACCAGAAAAGGGTTTTCCTGCCTCAAAGTTATTACAGGGGGAAAATATTAATATTGTACTTTGTTTTAGGTACAGGTCTTCAGGAAACCATTTTATTCTCCAAACATACATAGCCATCCTATGCCCTCAGAAACATCCCTGCAGCAAGATGATTTGAGATAAAATTTATAGGAATCTTGAAAAAAGAAAAAAATCACAATATGTAGAAAATATAGTTTGTGGCTATTATTTTAGTATAGTCACCTAACAATAGTAGTCACCACCCCTTTCCTTCCTGGCTCATTCCACTCAGGGTTTGAAAACACACTCCACCCTGTAATCAATATTGAGAATCTCTCCTGAATACCAGAAGGTTCTTCCCTTTGAATGAAACTTAGAATACTCTTGGTTGTCTCAAGGATCAATTGCTACTGGAGTTGGGGAAGGCAAGAATCAAAAGGAGAAAAGAAGTCCTCCTTGAACAAAGTTTCAAAATTTGGTTTCTATCCTTAATCTATTTCCTTTAAAAAAAAAAATCCTTTTGTCTTTGACAACACCCACTTTTGAGGGGTTGAGTGAGATGGTAAGTCTGGAAAAGGCTTTTAAATCAGGGAAAATATTATTTCTTAATATGTTCAGCTTAATAGAAAGGTTTTTAATATATTTCCACAAGACTTAAAATTAAATGGAATGAAGTCTACATCTTATGTGATAATGCTTTTTATATTAATATATACTTAGGTTTTTTTTAGCCACTCTGATTAAATGCTTTCTATAATTATGACCTCCATAAAGGTGGTTTAATAAGGTATATACAAGGAATAGGACAAAAGGGGAGCAGCTAATAGGATGGGGACCCAAACTGTATAATTTGATTGATGGGCAGGCATTCCCCTAATCATAAAAATAAGAACCTGTACACTATGCATGAAGGTAGGAGAGCTGGTGAGTGACAACCACCTGCCCTGATAGAAATACACATTTGGGGCTATTGTACCCTTTGAGAATGGGTGATCATTGCATACAAAAAAACCTACAGTTTTACCAAATCTGTGGAATATGACAATCTGCAAATATTAATTAAAACTCCTATCATGTGCTGCCCATCATAGTAGGTGCTGGTACTCAGCAAGAAATTTGTTAATATAATAAATTCATTTATTATAATGAATTTATTATAAATAATGTAATAAACTTCATAGAATGGCCTTGGGACACAGCTCCACAAGTCAAAGTAAGGTATAACAGCAAGGCAATTATCCAAATGATTAAGAATCAAGTCCACATTTCTCTTGAATGTCCAGATATTAGTTTGGGGGCCTGGAGTATCTTAAGAATTACTTCAGTCATTCAATCAATAATCAACAAACATGTATTAAGAATCTATGTACCAGGCACTGTGCATACTGCTGTCACTCACTTTATTTTGACTGTGATGACCCGTAGAGTTCCATCTTCCAATGGGCAAACTCTTTTTCATGATATGAGAAGCTGGGGCCAAGTTTCTAGGTCAGAGTTTCTTAATCTGGGTTACACAAATCTCCCCCTCCCAAGAGATCCATGAATAGACTTCAGAGAATCTATGAACTTGTCTATGAAAAAAAAATACTTCTTTACTTCAGTATAATTGGTTTCTTTTGTAATCCCATATATTTAATTTTATGCATTTAAAAATATTATTCTGAGGAACCCAGGGGTTTCATCAGACTGCCAAAATGGTCCATGATATGAAAAGATTTCTTAATCTTTGCTCTAGGGATTGTGTCTATAAGGTTCAGTCATCCCTTTCATGATGTTATTCAGGATTTAGGAGAAGAACAGAAGGGTAATCTAGTCCTGGCTGAACCCTTTCCATGGGATTTGCAGCACCATTTTCTGTGTATTACCAAGGAAAGTTTTTTAAGACAGCAATTTAGCTCCCATCACTCACATCAATTAAAATGAAGATGGGAATGTTATACAATGTAGCTTAACTCCCTGTCTCACAGACATTATCCCTTATCTGTTAACTATAGACCTGAGGTTGTTAAAGAGAGATACCTTGATCTGAGGGGCAATGGGATTATCAGCACATTGATGGTATTAAGCTCTTGATTTCATGTCTACCAGAGCCCAGGAGTGAAAAGACTTAATTACATCAATAGGGCAAAGTCCTGACTTCTTCTCAAGTAATACAGAGATATAAAGGAAGGTCATTTGTAAAGTTCAAGACTTTCAACCCACTGTGGTCCCAAATTTGAAATTCTCTCTCCCACCTCTTCACCTTCTCAAATCCTACCCATAATTCAAAGCCCCAGTTCAACTCTCACTTTCTACATAAAGTCTTCTATACTACTGTACTCCTAAAATTAGTTTTCTGTTATATTCAAGTAAATACTTCAGGCAACTCAGTGGTGCAGTGTATAGAGTGCTGGGCCTGGAGTCAGGAGGACTCATATTCTTGAGCTCAAATCTGATTTCAGACACTTAGCAGTGTGGCCCTGGGCAAGTCCCTTAAGCCTGTTTGCCTCAATTTCCTCATTTGTAAAATGAGCTGGAGAAGGAAATGTCAAGTCACTCCAGCATCTTTACCGAGAAAACCTCAAATGGAGTCACAAAGTGTTGCACACAACTAAACAACAACAATAAAAACCCACTTTATATTCCTTATTGTGTAATAGAGAGTCTGGTACATGTACAGAGCACCTGGTACAGCATCTCTCTATGTGAAGAAGCTGGGAGCCTGCTTTTAGGATAGGCATGATAACAAGTAAAGGAAGTACTTTAGAGAGACTGTGGAACATTCACAGACCCTCTGTGACTGGTTCTGGTAGGCTAACCATAGGGCAAATGGAAGGATCTTTAACTGCTGAGGCATTTAAAAGGCCTCTGCTGGTTCCCAGTTGCCCTCTATGTCTTCAAGTTCTGACTCTAGTAAACCAAACTAAAAATTGGGTTTTTGGACTTCAAGTTCAGTGCTATTACCCTTGAAGCCTGATCATTGCACTCATTTGGTTCACTTTAACTTTATTTATGTAAGCTTGGGTTTCTTTCCCTTTTTTCAACTTCATTTTTGAAAAGACAACCTATTAGATAAATCATGATTAACGTGATTCTCTTAACCTCTGATGGGAGCCTGGGGTCTCATTGGCTTCATTAACAGAAATTCTCTATAGCTTTATACAAGAATGAGAAAAATCAACTTCCACTATAATAGGAATAGCCAGTGAAGGGTTTTTTCTACTTCTTGACTTTGAGAAGCATGTTGGTTATGCCTTATAAAGTTAGGATAATATCAGAGGACTTAAAGCTTAGAGGAACCTTAATAATTACCTGCTCTAACCTCCTAATTTTACAGAAAAGGAAACTGAGTCCCAGAGAGATTAAATGAGGATATAAGAAGCAAAACTAGGATTTAAACTCATGGACTTGGTCTCTAAATCCAGTATCCTTTTCTTTCTCTTCTTCTCTTTGTAGGGGTGGTTCAGATCTGATTTCACTGGCATTATGAACTCCAAGTGAAGAAACACCCTCTGCCAATGTAGAACAATAACTCTTTTGAAAGTTATAGTCTTAGAGAGATGACAAAGGCATTGAGGAGTTATGTTGCACCCATTGTGATATAGTCAGTATGTGTCAAAGTCAGGTCTTCCTGACTCCAAGCCAACCCAATATCTGCTACCCCACACTGTTTCTTTCAATTATACCACTAAGTTATAACTGCAAATTATTGAGGGGATAAAAGGATCTTAACTTCTCTTTGTTGGATGTCTGGGTTTGGGGAATTACATGGAATTACTTAATACAGCTGTGTTTAAGGTTTAATAAGTATGTGAACTCACATAAACATTTTCACATGTCACCTACCACTTTATCCATTCTGTTATTATAGCCTCAGCTTTTTTTTTCCCTTCTTTCTTGAGAAGGAAAATATAGGTCTTACCTGGGTGTGCAGTGGAGACAAAGAAAGTTGAATTACTACCATAGATGGTGTTCTCATTAGGAATACATGTGTTTTGTAAACAAAAATGAAATACATTTCTGCTGGCAACTACCATACAATTTTCATCCAGATGACAGTTAAAATATATCTGAGATAATAAGCCCCAAAAGAGGTTTGTTAATGGAAATGCCAATAGGCTTAAGCACAGCAGAACAAGTAGAGCCACTGTAATTACAAGAATCAGGAATCAAAACACTGATTCACTAATTTTCTTCATTGTGTTTGTTATTTTACCCCTTCAAGACTAATTATACCCTTTTGCATTGATTTTTAACAACAACCTCATATTAAATTCTATAGCTTGAATAGTTACAAAAAAGCTTCATGTACCAACATGTCCTTTCCTCCACATGACTGGATTTTAAAAGTATTATATTCTCCTAACTGTAATAAATTTGCCTAGTCCATTACAATGGTGACTAATTTATAATTTAATGTTCAATAGATACTCTTTTTACTTACAAATTTCCTTATCAAGAGGATAAGAAACAAGTGCCTTACCAAGAACTCCACATGGCCATTAGTGAATTCAGGAAGAACATTAAATTTCATTTAAAGTTCTTAGAACTGGTGACTGTTAAGAAAAAGGAACTCCCTTGTAGAGAAACAACAAAATCTTTTATTCCCTATCCCAAATGCAAATCCCATCACAGTTCCCTATTGGTTGGGTACTACAGAGTTTATAGCCTATTGAAGACATCCAAACCTTCCCCTCCCCCCCCATACGTGTGTGTGTGTGTGCGCGCGCGTGCTCGAGCGTGCAACACACGTCTTACTCCGGTTTACATTTCCCATTCCCTACATTTCAAGCCCTAAATATTTTTTAGAATAATCCCAAAGCAGGATGTCTGCATCACTCAGATTTATGACCTTCATATATATTTAACCATAGCATGAGAAAGGAATTTTCTCAATTGATTTAACCCAAGAAATCTGTGTTTCCTTTTACCATTAACATAAGAAAAGTCCTACTAGATTGTATCTTGGGTTAGTGGACCTCATCCTTAAAGGAGCTTCACTTGGCCTTGCAGTTGTTGACATAGGAAAAAGGCATTCTCAGAGAACAAAAAAGAAAACGTCTGTTCTCAACCTCCCCAACTTCTGTCTCTACAATCAGTTTATTTTCTGCTTTAGCCATAAGTAACCAATAAGTGACTTTCTGACACGTATGACTCTTTAGGTTTCGTAAATCATATGTTACGTGATTTCTGTGGAAATAAAAGTTTAATCAAACCTTACAAGAGGTTTGTTGCTTTTAGGCAACATCAGCTCAACTCAACCCTCAAAATAACTTTGTGCTGGGGGCGGAGCCAAGATGGCAGAGTAGAAACAGCTCTTCCAAGCCTCTCTGCCCCCAGATTCCCCACAAACTATGTAAAAAAGGACTGTGGACAACTTCTGGAGCCCCAGCACCCACAGAACGACACAGAGAAGCTAACCTCCCGCTGAGGACAGCCCAGCAGCCCTGCAGGAAGGACCAGCGCAGCGGTCTGGGAGCCGGCAGCGCGCAGAGCGCAGGAGCCCAGCCAAGCCGAGCCCAGGTCCGCATGAGCCGAAGTTTTAGCCCCAGGGCGGCAGGGCCAGCAGCTGGCTGGAGGAACCCCAGAACACCAGGCGCTGTGGCGACTCCAGAATTATCAACATAGACATGCCTAGGACAAAGTAAGAGGTTAGTGTCCTATGGACTTTGGGACCTGTATTTGGGGAATGTGTCAGCTCCCTCCCCTGGGGGCTAGAAGCCAATGAGGAGACACGCCATTTTGTACTTTTCAGAGGCAGCTCTGGCTCCCAGCCTACAAATTGTGGGGAGATCCAGCGATCAGTCTTGGGGGGTAATCGCTCTTGCTTTAACCTCCCTGGATCTGGATTGTGATCTAGGGTGGAAGTTGTGGGTGGGTTTACAGCTTGCCAGAAACGGAAGTTGCCCCCCACACGTTCGGGACGAAAATTCCTCTAGCTGGCCTTAAAGCCATAGTGTGGCAACAAGCCCAAAAGTCAAGCAATTAAGTGGCAACATGCCAAGGCAAAGGAAACAGAAAAATGCAACCCTAGACTCCTATTTTGGGGGCATAGAGCAGGAAAAGGACTGTGAGGTCAGAAGTCCTGCTCCAAAAGCCCCAGGGGAAAACATGAGCGGGTTGCAGGCCATAGAGGACCTTAAGAAGGACTTTAAAAATCAAATAAGAGAAGTGGAGGAAAAATTAGAAAGAGAAATGAGAAGGATGCAGGAAAAGTATGAAATGAGGGTCAACAGCCTGACTGAGGAAAACAACACCTTAAAAAATAGACTAGCTCAAATGGCAAAGGAGGCCCAAAAGGGCAATGAGGAGAAGAATGCCTTAAAAAGTCGAATTTGCCAGATGGAAAAAGAATCTCAAAAGTTCACTGAGGAGATTCATTCCTTCAGAGTTAGACTGGAGCAAATGGAAGCTAATGACTTTATGAGAAATCAAGATGCTGTTAAGCAGATCCAAACAAACGAAAGATTAGAAGGCAATGTGAAATATCTCATGGGAAAAACCACTGACCTGGAAAATAGATCCAGGAGAGACAATTTAAAAATTATTGGACTACCTGAAAGCCATGATCAAGGAAAGAACCTAGAAATCACCCTTCAAGAAATTCTCAAGGAAAACTGCCCTGATGTTTTAGATCCAGAGGGCAAAATAGAGGTTGAAAGAATCCACCGATCACCTCCTGAAAAAGATCCCAAAAAGAAAACTCCCAGAAATATTATAGCCAGGTTCCAGAATCCCCAGATCAAGGAGAAAATACTACAAGCAGCCAGGAAGAAACAATTTCAATATTGTGGAAACACAATCAGAATAGCCCAGGACCTGGCAGCTTCTACACTGAGGGATCGAAGGGCATGGAATATGATATTCCAGAGGGCAAAAGAACTGGGAATGAACCCAAGGGTCACCTACCCAGCAAAACTGAGTATTTTGTTTCAGGGGAAAATATGGTCATTCAGTGGAATAGAGGACTTTCAAGCATTCTTGAGGAAAAAACCAGAATTGAATAGAAAATTTGACATCCAGACACAAGAAGGAAGAGATGCCTGAGAAGGTAATCAGGGAAAAGAAATCAAAAGGAACTTATCAAAGTTGAACTATTTACATTCCTATATGGAAAAGCAATAACTGTGACTGATGATATCTTTCTCACTATGAAAATAATGGAATAAGGGGGTGTGGTCATATGAATACATATGTGAATGTGTGTGTATATGGTTACAGTTATATGGATAGAGGGCATAAGTTGAATTTGTTGGGAAGGGAGAATACTCAAGGGATGAAATTATGAGGTGAGAGAGGAAAGTGGCAAGAGGAGATGGGGAGAGACATGGTTGGGTAAACTATCCCATGTAGAAGAAGCAAGGGGAAGTGGTTGCAAAGGAGGGGGAGAA
Organism: Gymnobelideus leadbeateri; assembly: GCA_011680675.1. NCBI lineage: Eukaryota > Metazoa > Chordata > Mammalia > Diprotodontia > Petauridae > Gymnobelideus > Gymnobelideus leadbeateri. The sequence goes on along the minus strand of WOXC01010121.1, from coordinate 252,115 downwards.
TAAGGAAGGCTAAAAAGGCAAAACCACATTCACATTGAATTTGGTTCAGGGAGAAAATGACATACATACTAAATGGGATATCTCAACCTGCAGCAGGATAGGGGGAAGGGGGATGAGAGGAGGGATGATGGATGGGAGGGCATCCTTGGGGTGAGGGGAGGTTGGAAGTACCCACTATAGAAGAGGGACAGGATCATGTAGGGAATGGACCAGGTGGGGGGTGGGATGAGTGGGAGGGAATTATAAGCAGCCTTGTACAATATATCTACTATGATAATGTTTTGCATAGCTAGACATGTACAACATATACTGAATTACTTATCTCCCAAGAAGGAATGGGTGACAAGGGAGGAAGGAAATGGATCTGAAATTCGAGGTCGTAACATTAAATGTTTCAAATATATATAAATACTATTATTAATACTCTTTCGCTTGTAATAGGGAGATAAGATGTGCAGGCATTGGGACACAAAGATTCACCTTCCTCTAATGGAAAAGTCGATGGGGGTATGGGAGAAGGTATGGGAGAGAGCAGATTGGAGGAAGTGATATCTTGTGGGACTACTATTCTGGGAGGTTGGGTAGGGGAATAATGGGGGGAAAATGATTGTAACTCAAAATCTGGTGGAAATGAATGATGTAAAACAGAAGTTAATAAAGCATTTGTTTAAAAAAAAATAATAACTTTGTGCTGTATGTTGATGGCAAAGATTAGCCCCAAATTTTACTGGAAATTGCACTAGGTCATATGACAAATGATGGGCAGGAAAAGTCAAACTTTCTTTGTCCATTAGACTAAGTCACTTTCCATGAAGAAAGGCAAGGGACAAAGTTGTAGGGAGATGATGTTTTATGTATTAGTAACATCCTGAAGGAGAAGCAGTTTAAATAAGTGAGTGGCTACTGTGTAGTAGAAAAAGCATGGAATTCAAGATCAGAGAAGTAGGCTTCAAATCCCAGTCCTGACACTTTGTGAATTATGTTAGTACTTAACACACACACACACACACACACAAATTTACTAATTTCTTGACTTGTTCCCTAGGCCTAAATAAAGAGGTTGAATTTGCTAACCTCTAAGATACCTCCTGTCTCTAAAACTGTGAGTCTATGGGTCTTTATAATTTTTATCTTCCCTCCAGTAGAATTTGTATAGGCTGTTTGCTTTCTTTTTGCCAGGAAGAACTGATAATCACTACACTTGACAGAACAATTAACACCTAAAGAAACAAATTATAGTGCAGAATCTGATCTTCACACATACAAAAAGTCCATTTTCAATACAGGAACAGCTCCAATTCTGATCTGATTTTGTTTAATCCAAGCAAAAATTTTTATTAAAACTTGTAGCCGACTAGCATCTTTGAGGTGATTGCAGCCCATCACCAAGATGTCAATGTCAAATATAATGGATGTTTTGTAGGAGGAAGGGAATCAGCATTTCTATGGCAACTAATGAGAGCCAGGCACTATGTTGTTTTACAAATATTATCTCATTTGACCTTCACAACAAACTTGTGAGGTAGGTGCTATTATCCTTATTTAATAGCTAAAGAAATGAAGACAAACAGAGGTTAAGTGACTTGCCCAGGGTCACACAAATAGTATCTGAGGCTATGATTTGAACTCAGGTCTTCCTGATTCAAAGTCCAATGCTCTATCCACTGTACCACCACAGTGCCTTGTGGAAGGGGTGGGGAGCAGGAAGGAAGAGAAGTTGAATGTTCAACACTTCCCTGGAATATTCTCCATCTCCTTGAAATGTGATTTGTGAAAGGAAGTATCAAGTATAGAAGGCTGTATAGTAGTAGCCCAAATTTGTTCTAAGAAAGTTATGACCTTGGAATTTTGTTTCCCTCTCTCCCTTACTTGTACTTGTATCTTGAATCTCCATTGAAATTAACTTTCCTCAGAGTCAAATCTCATTTCCCAAATTCTCTTGTCTTTTCTGTTGAGCCCATTATGAGACTCATGAGGGCTTCTTTTGAATAACTGACAAGAATATCTGTTTCTGATGATCCTAATGACTGTGCCCAGAAGAAACAGGTTTTTGGTTAGAACTGATTTCTACCCAAACCCCAAAGAACTGATCTTGTCACCATTTTGAAATTTTGAGGAATTTGATGGAGACCCCCTTCACATGGAGATGTATATAGAGAGATGTATATCCATCTATATGTGTGCGTGTGCACATATACATACATATCTATGTGTATATATATAGCATTTATATGTTGTGTAGATGTTTATATATTCAGCAAAACAGTTGGAATTCATCCTTTTGTCATCCTACCCAGAAGTTCACCCTGGCAAATACACAAAGAAGCAAAGATTTCATCAGCCTGAACAGATGGCATTCATGAAACAGCTCTTCCCTTCTCAGAGAACATTGGAGAATAGTTCCATTGAGTCCAATTTAACAGAATGAAGATTATCATTTTCCCCGTGCTGCATACCTCACAGCATGCCTGTCCGTGGCTTCAAAAGCCCATCTCAGGGTCCAGTTGCATATGGTACTTAGGATTACCTTTGAAGAGAAAGGTAAGAGCCAAGGGCCTTCAGCTTTTATAGAATCCATTCTACAATACATCATCTTGCAACTAATGCAACTCAGGCTTTAGATTTTAACTGCAGAATATGGCAAGATATTGGTTTTTTCCAACTTCCTCTTCTGTCTTAGCATTTACTTGGCAGTTATGCTAGAGAATATCTTACACTCTTCTGGTTGTAATTCTCTGAGAGGCAAGACGCAGCTCACACTGGAGGGAAAAAAAATCACCTCTCAAATTCTCTCCTGCTGCTTCTTCCATTGATTCTGTTGTCCCTGTTGGTAAGAGCTCTTTGATGTCTTATATTCCTTCAGGTATCAAAAGGGACTGCATTTTCCCATTAATATATTACTTTTTTTTCATTTTGGGGTATGCAGAGCCTAGTTTTATAAACTTAGAATCTCTCTATTCACCCCCCCCAATAAAGATTATAATGGGAACATTGGATTATATTGGATTATATTACAAAATGTTGACTTCTCTTTCAAAAAATGATACCCATTTGGGTATGTGTTCCTATACAAAAGTGGAAATTGCCAAGATAGAAGAGTGGTAACCAGGGGCGGCTAGGTGGTGCAGTGAATAGAGCACTGGCCCTGGAGTCAGAAGGACCTGGGTTCGGATCTGACCTCAGACACTTAACACACGCAAACAAAAACCTAGCCATGTGACCTTGGGCAAGTTACTTAACCCCAATTGCCCTCCAAACAAAAAAGAAGAGTGGTAACCAGTGAGAATATGAATCATGTTTTAGTAAGAACAGAATTCAATGGTTTCGATGTTTCTCAAACAGTATTCTATGGAAGACAAGAATAAGAGAAGCAAGAGGAAGACACTGACTTCTTTTAAATTTAATTGACCTGGGCGGAGCCAAGATGGTGGAGTAGAAACAGCTCATCCAAGCCACTCTGCCCCCAGATTCCCCCCAAACTATGTAAAAGGGGACTCTGAACAACTTCTGGAGCCCCAGCACCCACAGAACAACAAAGAGAAGCTAACCTCCCGCTGAGGACAGCCCAGCAGCCCTGCAGGAAGGACCAGCGCAGCGCTCTGGGAGCCAGCAGCACGCAACTCACAGAGTGCAGGAAGTGGAGCCGAGCCGAGCCCAGGTCCACGTGAGCCGAGGTTTTAGCCCCAGGGCGGCAGGGCCAGCAGCTGGCTGGAGGAACCCCAGAACACCAGCAGCCATGGAGACTCCAAAATTATCAACATAGACATGCCTAGGACAAAGTGAGAGGTTAGTGTCCTATGGACTTTGGGACCTGTTTTTTGGGGGAACGCGTTGGCTCCCTCCCCTGGGGGCTAGAAGCCGCTGAGGACAAACGCCATTTTGTAGTTTTCAGAGGCAGCTCCAGCTCTTGGCCTGCAATTAATTGTAGGGAGATCCAGCGATCAGTCCTGGGGGGTAATCGCTCTTGCTTTAACCTCCCTGGATCTGGATAGTGATCTAGGGTGGAAGTCGTGGGTGTGTTTACAGCTTGCCAGAAACAGAAGTTGCCCCCAACACGTTCGGGACGAAAATTCCTCTATCTGGCCTTAAAGCCATAGTGTGGCAACAAGCCCAAAAGTCAAGTAATTAAGTGGCAACATGCCAAGGCAAAGGAAACAGAAAAATGCAACCCTAGACTCCTATTTTGGGGGCATAGAGCAGGAAAAGGACTGTGAGGTCAGAAGTCCTGCTCCAAAAGCCCCAGGGGAAAACATGAGCAGGTTGCAGGCCATAGAGGACCTTAAGAAGGACTTTAAAAATCAAATAAGAGAAGTGGAGGAAAAATTAGAAAGAGAAAAGAGAAGGATGCAGGAAAAGTATGAAATGAGGGTCAACAGCCTGACTGAGGAAAACAACACCTTAAAAAATAGACTAGCTCAAATGGCAAAGGAGGCCCAAAAGGGCAATGAGGAGAAGAATGCCTTAAAAAGTCGAATTTGCCAGATGGAAAAAGAATCTCAAAAGTTCACTGAGGAGATTCATTCCTTCAGAGTTAGACTGGAGCAAATGGAAGCTAATGACTTTATGAGAAATCAAGATGCTGTTAAGCAGATCCAAACAAATGAAAGATTAGAAGGCAATGTGAAATATCTCATGGGAAAAACCACTGACCTGGAAAATAGATCCAGGAGAGACAATTTAAAAATTATTGGACTACCTGAAAGCCATGATCAAAGAAAGAACCTAGAAATCACCCTTCAAGAAATTCTCAAGGAAAACTGCCCTGATGTTTTAGATCCAGAGGGCAAAATAGAGGTTGAAAGAATCCACCAATCACCTCCTGAAAAAGATCCCAAAAAGAAAACTCCCAGGAATATTATAGCCAGGTTCCAGAATCCCCAGATCAAGGAGAAAATACTACAAGCAGCCAGGAAGAAACAATTTCAATATTGTGGAAACACAATCAGATAGCCCAGGACCTGGCAGCTTCTACACTGAAGGATCAAAGGGCATGGAACATGATATTCCAGAGGGCAAAAGAACTGAGAATGAACCCAAGGGTCACCTACCCAGCAAAACTGAGTATTTTGTTTCAGGGAAAATATGGTCATTCAGTGGAATAGAGGACTTTCAAGCATTCTTGAGGAAAAAACCAGAATTGAATAGAAAATTTGACATCCAGACACAAGAAGCAAGAGATTCCTGAGAAGGTAATCAAGGAAAAGAAATCAAAAGGAACTTATCAAAGTTGAACTATTTACATTCCTATATGGAAAAGCAATAACTGTGACTGATGATATCTTTCTCACTATGAAAATAATGGAAGAAGGGCGTGTGGTCATATGAATACATATGTGAATGTGTGTGTATATGGTTACAGTTATATATGGATAGAGGGCATAGGTTGAATTTGTTGGGAAGGGAGAATACTCAAGGGATGAAATTATGAGGTGAGAGAGGAAAGTGGCAAGAGGAGATGGGGAGAGACAGGGTAGGGTAAACTATCTCATGTAGAAGAAGCAAGGGGAAGTGGTTGCAAGGGAGGGGGAGAATAGGAAGGGAAAAAAAAAGGCAAATCCACATTCTCATTGAATTTGGTTCAGGGAGAGAATGACATACATACTAAATGGGATATCTCAACCTGCAGCAGAATAGGGGGAAGGGGGATGAGAGGAGGGATGATTGATGGGAGGGCATCCTTGGGGGGAGGGGAGGTTGGAAGTACCCACTATAGAAGAGGGACAGGATCATGTAGGGAATGGACCAGGTGGGGGGTGGGATGAGTGGGAGGGAATTATAAGCAGCCTTGTACAATATATCTACTATGATAATGTTTTGCATAGCTAGACATGTACAACATATACTGAATTACTTATCTCCCCAGAGGGAATGGGTGACAAGGGAGGAAGGAAATGGATCTGAAATTCGAGGTCTTAACATTAAATGTTTCAAATATATATAAATACTATTATTAATACTCTTTTGCTTATAATTGGGAGATAAGATTGCAGTCATTGGGACACAAAGATTCACCTTCCTCTAATGGAAAAGTCGATGGGGGTATGGGAGAAGGTATGGGAGAGAGCAGATTGGAGGAAGCGATATCTTGTGGGACGGCTATTCTGGGAGGTTGGGTAGGGGAATAACTGGGGGAAAATGATTGTAACACAAAATCTGGTGGAAATGAATGATGTAAAACAGAAGTTAATAAAGCATTTGTTTAAAAAAAACAAAAAACAAAAAAAATTTAATTGACTAATGCTTCTTGAATTATGCTAGCATGAAATGTTTTTCAAATAAGTTTTATGGATACCTTTTATTATATTATACCTTACCCACATTTAATAATATATCCTTCACCCTATCCTCTCTCAGAAAATCACCTTTTATAACAAAGAAGAAAAAAATAGAAAAAAATTTTCAGCAAAACCAAGAGCATCAAAAAAGATTCATACTATATATGATAATATATGTGATTTATACCCATAGTACTTCACCTATTTCAAGGAAGGGAGAGAGGAGCATTTTCATTTCTTCCTCGAAATCAAGCTTGGACATCATAAATTCACAGCATTCAGTTTCAATTGCTTTGTGGTTGTTTCTTTTATTTTTGTATATATTGTATACAATTATATTGGTTCTGCTTACTTCACTCTGATTCAATTTATATGTTTTCTCATGATTCTCTGCATTTGTCATACATCATTTCAGAAGGAACAGTAATATTAGGTTATGTGAATGTACCATAACTTTTTTTTAAACAAAATACCTTCAATCTATGATTATCTTATTTTCAGTCCTTTGCTACTATTTTTATTAAAAATGCTGTTGCAAATATTTTGGTATATATGAGACCTCTTTTTTTTTTTGGTCATTGACTTCCTTGGGGCATATACCTAGGTCAGAGGATATAGACATTTTAACCACTTTCTTTACATAATTCAACATTGTTGTTTTGGGGGAGTTTTTGTTTGTTTTTTTCCAGAAGAGTTGAGTCAATTTACAGGTCCATCAACAGTGCGTTAGTGTGCTGATCTTTCCAAAACTCCTCCAACATTGATTCCCTTTTTGTTTTTGTATTTTTCCCTTTTTTCTGGAAGTAAGGTTAAACTTCAAAGACATTTGTCTTTGTATTTCTCTTTTATTATAAGTGATTCAGAGCACTTTTTCATATAGTTGTTAACAGCTTTCAATTCTTTTAAGGACTAGAAATATTATTGTCCCTTCATTCCTATTTTTATTGTTTCTGTTGATATTTTAGATTTGTTCCTCAAAAAAATACTATTGTGTTTTCCAGCTCTATAAAGTGGCATAATTGAATTTAGACAATATTATCATTTTTATTATATTTGCATGATCCAGCCAGGAGCATTGAATATCCTTTCTGTTGTTTAAGTTGTTCTTTATTTCTTTAAGAAAAAAAATTTTTATTTTCTATATATAGCTATGAGATATGTACTGATTCAGCTGCTTTTTGTATTTATTTTGAATGGAACTTCACTACCTATGATTCTCCTCTGGATTTTGTTATTGTTATATCAAAATGCTATTTATTTTGTAGGTTATTTTTTCCTTCCACTTTGATAAAGCTATTTATTCTTTCAGTTAGTTTCTTTGATCATTCTTAGGATTTTCTTTATAAAATATATTATAAGCAAATGATAGCTTTTTCTCAACTTTGTCTATTTTTATTCTTTTAGTTTCTTTCTCTTGTCTTCTTAACTACATCTAGCATTTCCAGAACTATGTCAAAAAGCAGTAGAGAAGAGGGGTATCTGTGCTTTACTCACATTTATTAGGAAAGAAGCTAATGCTTCCCCAATACACATAACACTAACATTTGGTTTGAATTATATACTTTTACAGATCATTCTATAACTATACTTCATAGGGTTTTAGCATGAGTCAAAAATTTTTATAAGCTTTTTCTATATCTATTAAATAAGCATATATTTTGAAAGGTTTTATCTAAATATAACTTATGGTATTGATTTTTGCATTGGTTTTTCTATAGTCTTTTTTGTAGAAGTTTTTATAATTGCTATCAAATTGATCTCTAATTCTCTGTTTTCTTCTAACCTGGTGTAATGGAAATGCAGATTTAAAGATCTTCCCTGCCCCTAGCTTAAGTGCACCTGGAGCCTGTGGTGGGAGGCTTGTTTTTCAGGAAAGCCCACACCTTGATACTTTGTGATTGGGCAGTGGGTCAAGGAGGTTGTTACATTCTCTGAGCCAAGAGAAGGCTATATAAACCCTGAGGAGAGGCTTTGCTTTGGGGCTCAGTTTGAGAAGTGTTGTGTGATTTGACCAGATGAGACTCTGGGAAGCCGTTGTTGAGAGCCCCCCGGCTTTGAAAACCCAGATGTTGATGCTTCCCTCTCTGGTAACTGTGATTTGGTATTGATATAATGGTAGGACAGTTTGGAAGCCTGTCTGTTTGATCTGTAAGTTCTGTAACTCTGAAGTTCGGGGTGCTGACCTTCTCCCCCTGAACTAGGTAATGTGTGTTTGTTTGATTAAAATAAGCTTGTTAACCCATTTTGAGTTGCTTTCCTTTTGAAAAGCAGATCTAAGAACCTATATTGGCAGTCACCCTGGGGATATTGGGGTGCTTGCTGCTACACCTGGTTTAAGTATTAAGATTATATTTGTCTCATAAAAAGAGTCTGTTAGAGTACTTCCTTTTTCAATTTTAGACTAACTTGTATAGCACAGGTAATAATAGTTCTTGAAATTTTTGAAAGAATTCTCCTATGAATCCTTTTAGGCCATGGTTTTCTTTGTCTTGGATAGTTCTTTTTCAGAGACTTTAATTTCCTTTTCTGAAATTTGATTATTTAAGATCTCAAATGTCTATTGATTTGGAATTTTTTTTAAGATAATGCTCTTTTGAACTCTTAAAAATACTGGCATAGAACTTGTACAATAGGGTCAGATAATTTTATTTTAAATTTATCTTGGCTGTGATTTCACCTTGTTTATTTTAAATTATATTCATTTGATTTTCTTCCCTTTTCTTTTTAATCAGGTTCACTAAAAGTTTATCAATTTTATTAGCCCTTTTTAAGAAGTTTTTTTTTCAATTTTTGTCACCTCTGTACTCATTTTGGTTTCCAATTTCTTTCTCTAATTTTCAGAATTCCTTCTTTTATCTTATTTTAGGTTTTTATTTTTTGGTTTTCTAATTTGTTAATTGCACATTCAACTATTTGATCTTCTTTTCCTTTTGTAGGGACACTTTTTTTCCTATGAGTATTAAATTGACTTCATTCTAAAAAAGATAATGGCTGTAGTTACTGTTCCTAAGCTGTTCTTTGACTCATTTATTGTTTAAGATGTTGTTAAGTCCTCATTTAAATCTATGTCTTTTCCAGGTATTCTCTGTATTAATTACTATTTTATTGCATTATAGACTGAAAAATATGTTAAATATTTCTGTCTTCTTACCTATATTTGCAATCCAAGCCCTAATATATATTCAATTTTTGAAAAAATTTCAGGTGCTGTTAATAGATATGCATATTATTTATCTATCCCATCAGAAATTTCCATAATTATTTTAAGTCTAATTAACTGAATGATTTGTTCAGTTCTCTAGTTTCCCTTTTGTTGATCTTTCAATTACATTTGCCTAACTCTGAGAGAAGAAGAATAAAGTATCCTGTTACTGTGGTATTACTATCTATGTTTTCTTGCAATTTTAGTTTATTTTTTCTTTGTGAAATTCGATGCTATAATATTTGGAGCAAATGGCTTTAATATTAAAATTGGTTTGATGTCCATGATACCTTTCAGCATAATAGAAGTTTCTCCTTTATCTCTATTTATATTGTGACTTTTAGTTTTGCCTTTGTGTGAGAGAACATTTGGAGCACCAGGGGTTTTTTGTGATTTACATAGTACATAGTAAATCTTGTTACAGGCTCTCATTTTTATTCAAAGCATATCTTTGCTCCGCTAAGTATGTTTTTGTAAGCAAAAGATATGGAATTTTTTGTTGCCTTCCCTCATGCACTTTTTTAAATTTATGTTTTTGTTCTCTCTTTCATTTTATTGTATTACTTAAACCTTTTATATTTAAATTTATGAGAGTTAGTTTTAATCTATATCCATTTGTGTTTCTAGATGGGTTTGGTTTTTTTCTGAATTAGGATTTTTGTCCTCCTTCCCCTTTCTACCTACAGTTGATTTTGCTTAATCTACTTTACGACAATACTATCCTCACAGACTCTTTCTTTCACACCCCCTATCATTTTCCCCTAGTTTTTGAAATTTTACTTAACTTATTCCTCCTTATTTTGTCCTTTTACTTATTTATCTAAATCTTCCCCTCTTTCTTTTCCTTTCAGTTGAGATTAATTCAAACACCTTCCTCTCCTACAAATTCTTTTGTTCCTTTTTTTCTTCCCTTTTTATACATAATCCCATTGTACTATTTAGTCCCACAAGATACATTGACTCACCAGTAGGAGGACTATGATGTTTAGAACATGTGTTTCAGACTTGTTTCCTCCACTCTCACTTCTATTTCTTTAAGTTCTGCTTCCAAATTTTTCCCTGTCTACTTGAAAAAAAAAACCCATCTCTTAATGGTCTCTCTAGTTTATTCCCAATCCTATAGGTGTTTTTCTCTTTCTAGTATTTTTTCTTTTAATTTTAGTAGTCTCTAAAGATGGAGTAACTTATTTAATTACTATTATTTTTGTTTCATTTCTTTCATAGTCACATTTATTTACATTTCTTGTGTTTCTGTTGTTTGGATATAGTGGCAACCATACTGGCATACCCAGGATGGCTGCTAGCACAGGTTCTTAGATCTGATTTACTAGGAAAGATAGCTATTTAGGGAGTTAACAATCTTTTTTTTTTTTTTGAGGGAAAAAGGCAGGGCAATTTGGGTTAAGTAACTTGCCCAAGGTCAAAAATCTAGTAAGTTTTTTTTAAGTGTCTGAGGCCAGATTTGAACTCAGGTCCTCCTGACTCCAGGGCTGGTACTCTATTCACTGTGCCACCAAGCTGCCCCTACAATCTTTTTTAATTACATTCACTAGTTCAGGAGAAAAGTCAACACCCTGAACTTCAGAGAAAATTCAAGCAGAGAAATAAAGACCAACAGACAGGGCTTCTAACTGTCTGAGAAATTAGCACAGAACAACAGACAGATTCAACCGTCTGACCAAGGGAATTCATACATAGTTACTAGAGAGAGAAACTCCAACATCCTTAATGGCTACCAAGAATTACAAAAACATTCTTCATGTGTCTGTGTGTCTGTGTGTGTGTCTTGTGTGTGTCTGTGTGAGTGTGTATGATCTAACCCTAGAGACACAGTGCCTAATTAGAAATTATCAAAAGGTTTGAAAGCCTTCCTACTAAGCAAGCCTCCCTTAAGCAAGCTTCCCTTAATGGGCTCCATATGAGGTCTATTAATGGGAGAAGAAAGAGCTTATAACCCATTAATATTACACTGGAACAGCTAATGTTGGCAGCAGAGCAAATGAAAAGATATCTCCTGATGTGGGTGGGATCTGATAGGCCACATACAGAAACCTACCTTATGTTTCATCTAAGATGGAACTGCATATGAAATTGGAGTCATAAGGGAGGAGAATGAATATAGAAGTAAGAGACTTGGGAAATTGTATAGATGAATCAGAAAACAAACACTGAGAATTATCCTATTACTGCTTTTAGGAAGAGAGTGATTCCCTTCCCCGAGGGGCAAGGAATGTGCAAGCTATCATTTTCAAGGAACTGGGGGAGTTGAATAAGAAATTCAAAAAGAAATCTGATGAATCACTAAAGAAATTACTCCATAGGAAGTGGTCTAATGGGGTTAATGTTCTCCACTCTGAGATCTATAGGCTTAGGGAATTATGAGGATTTATTGTTAAAGTCAGTTAACTCTATTAGAAATTCCAGAAAGGGACTGCCTTTTGTCCCTTTTAGAATGGCTGAGATGAGGAGTTATTCACATCTGTTCCTGTATAGATAGATTTACATCACAGCCATCACCCAGATGAAGATCTTCAAGGAAGAAAAGGAGTTCCTAAAAGAAATGGGTTGGATTAGCTTCATGTGCATCTACCCCACCAAGAACTGTCACACTCTGTGACCAATTATATCCCACCATCTAAGTGAAACTCCACCAGAATGGATTTCTATCCCAACTATACAGTTGGGAAACTGTGATCAATTAGTGAAATTTAAGCAAGAGGTCAGGACAGTTGTGGCTTAAGCAAATAGTCAGTACAAATGGAAGGAGTCATTGAGCCTACTTCCTTGCTAAGAGAGGGCAGAAGGCAATGACACTCTCTTCTGGGCAGAGGTTTGGGGGTAGTTTCTGAAACATAGGGTTGGTAAGAAAATAATTAATGACCAATCTATTGGGGTGTCATCAAAACTACATGGGGAAATTCATCACCAGGATAGTCAGGATTGTGTAGAGCCACCTAAGCCTAAAGAATAGTAACAAAATAAGCTACTGACATTTCATCATAATTTAAGAAGGAATTCCAGAGACTTACGGTCATCTTCAGGTTTTGGAGAACTCACATTCCCCACCTGGTTATCTTGATGGTCCCCATTTACTGAGTCATCTGCTCATCTACCTCTTTCAAATGGAGCCCAGAACAGATACAGCCTGGAACATGTATAACTCTCCAATACCTTTGGGCCCTTATGATCCCACAAGATCCATATTTTTCAAGTTTTCTGTTCATAAAAGACTAGGATGAGGGAAGCCTTTGACAGGCAACAAGAGGCTACTGTTAGGCTCCTTGGAGCTACAGCTTCCTCAGGCAGCCACTTGCTATGCCACTTTTGAAAAGCAGCTGCTTGTCTGTTATTGGGCACAAACTGCTTTTGACTAGATGACACAGGTCATACGATCACCCATCTATAAAGATCTGGCACCTAAAGAACATTTTCATCTGGTTTACTGATAATTCCATTTGATACAAAAGATGCATATGTACCTAGACTTTAGCAGTAGTAACCTGTTAACTATATATACCTTAGGAAATGAGGTCCTTGCAAATCTGTCTGGTAGGCTGAGCTCCAGGCTGCATGACTAGAATGAGAGCCTTCAAGGATGGCAAGGACATCTTTATCTACACTGATCTCTAGCTGGTGGTCATGGATCTGGCTAAGTGGTCTGGTTCCTGCCTGGAGATTACAAAACTGGACACTCTAAAGGCTCTCCTTTTTGGGGTCCAAATCAATGGAAGAATTTTGACAATGCTTCCTATTGTATACTATTGTTTGTGAAGTATGTTAATAACCATTAGGAACACCGTATCTAAACAAACAGGTTGGAGTCATTATGAAAATATCAGAATTTGCAGAGTGGGCCTATTACCATTATGAACCTTGAAGTATTGATGCCACATAGTGTGCATGGGATCACATGATCCCCCTAAGGACAAGGCAGCTATTCCTGTCCAACTGAGTTCCTTGTGCCAGACCCACCTCACCCAAGTGGCCCTCAACCTTCTTCAACTGGCAAAAGGGCACTCTTTCATCTTGAGGTAAGAGGTTTCCCCCTGCTAATTAACAGCTGCTTCATCATGCACACGATTTCCCAGGTCAGAGAATCTAACCTCCCAGAAGCCATGTATGTGACAAATCAATGCCACCTTAGGAAGGGGAAGGGAACTCCAGTCCAATGGTTTCTGGGATCCAGTCTCCAGGAAAAATTAACTCATAAATATGTTCTTTTTTAATATAATTCCAGCTGACCCTCTCTCATCCTAAATGTCCTTGCCCCTCAGAACCTCCGTATAACCTGGAGAAATATCTCAGTCCCCCTCAATTGTAGGCTTTCTTTCTTCTTTGACGGTTTGGACAACTCTTTCTCAGAAAGAGCTTAGGGGACTAAGACGTGGGATTCCTGGAAGGTTTATTTCTTTCTAATAATACAGGTAAAGGATAAGTGCCACTACATAACTATAGTGGTGTGCCTTTACTTGGAAGAAGTGTAACTCCTTAGCTGCTTTGGTGGTCATTCTGAATGCCTGGATGGCGGTGAGTATTTATGTAGCCCCTGAGAGATTGCTCCCTCCACAAAGGCTTCTATGGGGGCATTCCCCTAATGTGACTATCAGTGAAGGGGAAGTTTTGATGGGAAGCCATCAAAGGGAATATGGTTCAGGGGGCGGGTGGGGGGGAATGGGGGAAAGGGAGGAGAAAAGGGTACTGGGAGAGCTTAGGTATCACCTTAATTCCAGAAAAGATTGCATGAAAGAAGTTTGACTTCTCAGCCGCTTTACTAAAGATAAACTGATGTATGATGGAGAATTGTTGATTGTGCTGGAAGTATCGGAATCGGGGCTGTGACTTCAATGTTCATCAATGTGACTTTGCATTAGCACCCCCACTGTGAGCTGCAGAGGAGATGGGGCATCACCCACCACACAAGCCAGATCACTGAGAGCTAAGACTCAGTCACTGTAAACAGGGAAAGCCTAGATCTCTGGCATGTGGGTTTCTCATCTTTTTCTTTTCTTTCTTTTTCTTTCTAGTTACACTTCGGAGGGTAAGAGTAGGGAGAAGCTTTTTTTTTAATCCCTTGGTACTACCTATTCCAGGAGGGTTGTCCAGTAAAATCCCTTGAAGCATTGAAATGATGGAAGGCCCTCTAAAACAGAGATGAGAAACACCTTGGGGCAGCACGCAGCCCAGAACACTCCCAAACATGGCTTGGAAAAGAATTGTCATCATGAATTCAAGTTTTTCTGCTCTGCTAATTATTTCTGCTATGCAGGTCAGAAAGTCTGACATTTGTTCTCATCTATATTCTCTGCTCAATGTTCTGATTTTTCTCTTGAACCATTCTAGAATACCCTGCTGTAGTTCCACGATTTCTTGGGAATTCTCAGGTTATTAAGTTTCATACCTTGTTGGCTCAGTTTCCTTTGTCTTATAATATTTAAAGATGTTTGCATTTGTGCCACTTGCCCCACTGATTAACACATATTAATCACTTAATAAATGCTTTTTTCATTCGTTTATTCATGCAACATGTTCATATTTGCTGTAATTATGTGCAATGAAATGCATTTGTGGAATGACTAGCTACTTGCTGGCAATTCTAATAGGAATGTCCTATATTAGGTACCCACATGTGTATTTTATTTTGGTTACTAGTAATTTCTCTGTCAACTGTGTTAATTATACTGAATGTGATAGTGTTAACTATGTTTTATGGCTTTTGTAATTCTGTAACTTGCTAACTCACATAAGGTTATTTTTGCAGATATCTGGTAGCTAAGGGATTACATATTCTTCACTAAGGGAAGAATTTAGGATAGGTTCAAAGCCTTGAAAGTGTTTTTTATCAATTGCATATAAAAATAAAAGCATGAATCCTGACGTCTGAAAATCTCTCTCTCTCTCTCTCTCTCTCTCTCTCTCTCTCTCTCTCTCTCTCTCTCTCTCTCTCTCATATATATATATATATATATATATCTTCCCTTCCCTCTTCACTTCCCTCCCAATCCTCCCTCATTTTTCCCTTTTAGTTGAAGGAAAGACAAAAATAATTTTGGAGTTAAGAAAAATATGGTGTCCTCAAACTCAGTAGCCTTTGCATTTTGTTGGAAGGGCTGACCCCACACTGATGCTGAGTGGATACAACTTAGTAATTATACATTAAGCAGAGAACTTCCAGGAGTTTCTAACCATAAGTTAAATAAAGGTTCTGGACAGAAACACTACCCTTAGTGAACAGGACATAGAGGTTTTTAAAAATGAACTTAAAGCTTATAGAAATAGGAAGGAGGTATCTTTCTGTGTTCCAAAGATCTTGGTTCCAGAACACGAAATCTGCTTTTAGAGAGTAAATACCTGTGATAAGCAAGGCTCTGAGAAACAGTATATTTTTTTATGAGGGAGGAAAAGCTAAAAAGTTAAGGGCCTTTTTCTCCCCTTTTACTCCTGGTTCAATAATTGGGTGTATAAAGACCTTACCTTTCCAAAAAGAGCTGTAGCTTAAACATGTAAGTATTCAACTAAAAGCAGAGCCTATTATCCTTTTTTGGAAGGAAAAGGTAGCATCTAAGCCAAGGATTCTAATCGGAAGCAAGAAATAGGAAGTGGAAAGATACCCCACCTGCAAACAACCTACATTGACCCCAAAGTCAATGGAGCACCATCTAATAGTCTTGCATAAAGCAAGACCAACAGAGACTACATGCCATTATCTCATTCCTGGTGGAGACTGAATAACACATAACACCAGAGAGTAGACCCCAGAGAAGGAATGTGCTATAAGAAACATTGGCAGTCCTTTAGCATCAGTGACATAAATTGTCTTACTACATATACCCTAGCCAAATGTATTCCTACATGCCTCCTCACAAATGTTTCTTGGGTATTGTTATGGGAATGGGAATTTAAGATCTTCCCTGCTCCTAGGTCCTTTGATGGGCTTAAGTTCACCTGGAGCCTGTGGGGGGAGGCTTGGTTTTCAGGAATGCTTTTTGATTGGGCAGTGGGTCAAGAGGGTTGGGACATTCTCTGAGCCAAGCAAAGGCTATATAAACCCTGTTGTGAGGCTTTGTTTTGGGTCTCACTTTGAGAAGTGTTGTGTGTTTCGACCAGATGAGACTCTAGGCAGCCATTGAGCCCTTCGGCTTTGAAAACCCAGATGTTGGTGCTTCTCTCTCTAGTAACTGTGACTAGGTATGGATGTAATGGTCAGATAGTTGGAGGCCTGTCTGCTTGATCTGCTTCTCTGTCTTCTTATAACTTCTGCTTGTAACTTGTTTGTATTCTCGGAAGTTCAGGGTGCTGACCCTTTTTCCCCTGGACTAGGTAAATGACACAAGTTTGATTAAAGCAAGATTGTTGACCGATTTTGAGTTGCTTTCCTTTAGAAAAGCAGATCTAAGAACCTGTGTTGGCAGCCACCCGGGGAATGCTGGTGTGCTTGGGGCTATAGGTGTCCACTCTTCCCACTGATGGTGTGCATATTATGAGAAAGTGTGCCCCCTGTGTTTAAGGGGGAAGTGTCCTGGTTTTGCTATTTTTCTTAAGCTATTTCATTAAACGCTTTTACTTTGAAATACTTATATCATTTGGTGGACCAAAAAAGATAAATTGTTGGGGGCTCATAAACAATGCAGACCTATAGAGTATTTTGAACATAGTTATCTTTTCTTTCAAGTCTTCAAGCATTAACTTCCAACATTAAGAATAGAGACAGTAATGTTTAACTTTTGTTCTTCTAATCTGTCTTAACTTGTTTTTTACATTTAATTTGCAATTTTAGATTGACTTTTATAAAAATTGCTCTATTGTACCACTTTGTTTCTTGAGCCATCAAGATAAATATAAGTTCTGAGGAGTTTGGAATGTTAAGAAATAGAAATAAAAACACAAAAAGAAACAAAGATAAAGCTCCTAAAAGTGTGTTGAACATAGTAGGTGCTTAACAGTGTCAAATAAACCAAATTTCTTCAGACACCGTGCATTTAGCACAGAGCTTGGCACAGAGTTTGCACAAATACTTAATAAATGTTTGTTGATTTTTTATTTTTTTTATTATCAACCAAAACAAAATAATTCAGCTCCACTGAATTATGTCATGTTATGAAATCAAAGGTCACTGAATCAAGTATGTGAAGCTGAGTTTATGATAGTTAATGCAAAATTTAAATAAACCAAGGTATTAGGTCCTAACTCAGAAGGACCATGTAATTTACACTCCCATTGGTAGTAATACTGGTAAGGGTTCAGTTAATTCTTGATTTGAACCAGTCTTTAATACCATAGTATAAAACCAGGAAAACTCAAGGGCTTACATACTAATCAGCAGAGGGCAGAAGGAATCACCCTGAATCAACTGCTAAGTGATTTTTGTTTGTTTGCTCTTCTTTGCTTTCTTTTGTTTTCTTTTACCTTTGGTTAGGCCCTTACTAGTCAGAAATGAACCTGGTTTACCTACTTGTCACATATGCTTCAAAGAGTTAGAAGTAGGAAAGGACCTCCTTCATCCATTAGCAGACCAGAGAGAGCCAGGCCTGAATTGAACTCCTACAGACTAGTGGAGCCACCTAGTGTCCTAAGGGTTAGAGCAAAAATACAATTTGGCTTATTACATCCTTCCCTGTGAAAATTCTGGCAATTAGAATATGGTAGCTAACTCATCCTTACAATGTGAAAGGGAAGCTTAGCATATAGAGGCCAGTTGAATCCTACATAAAATCTATGCTAATTGGCCAGATACCCAAAGAAATAAGATTAAAGTCACAAATCGTAGTTGAAACACCTTTATTTCATAGCAACAGCAATTCTATTAACTATTCCTTTCAAGAATACACAGAGCATTCAACAGATTTGCTTCCTCCCCCTTAAATCACAGTAACACTGAATCAAAACACTCCTCTAGGCATCTACTAACTACACGAATAACAGGCTTGGCATGAGAAATAAATAGTTGAATTTTAATCCATACATTATTGAATATGTTTTAAAACATTTAAAGTAAACAATTGAATGATAGTTCAATGGATTTAATTAACAAACTTACAGAATGTCACAATTATCTGAAAGTCACTTATATAGTCATTAGCACACATTTATGACATTGGATAAGTCACTTAACCTCTCAGGGATGGACTAGATAGCACCTAATCTGTTCCAGCTCAAAATTTATTATTCTAGGATCCTAAATTATACCTACCTACTATAGAAAAGAACCAAGAAGACAATGAGAAAAGGTCTCTTGGCAATGATAACAACAACACACAGTCACGATGTCCATATACTCATGTCCATAGAATTCTATTAGCTCTTATTTTATATGATTATAGCATTCCTAATTATCTAGGTTTACAGCTCCTGCTCATTAGAAATGGAACATAAAAATTGACAGCTGACTATAAATTCTAGAGGGAAATATATATATATATATATATATACACACACCTGTGTATCCATGCATGTATGTATATGTGTATATATACATATATACACATATACGTGTATATATATATATGTATATTTAGAAAACAAGTCAAGTTGTTTTTTTTAATGCAATCCAGGGTTTTTTAGTATAGGGATAAATTCCTTAATATACCATGATAGTAGTCCCAGGGTTTCACTGAATTACAGAACAGTACAATGATTGATATTCATGATGTTGACCAATAAGAAGATGTCAAAACTATGCTTAGAACACTATTTAAGAAGCAAGTCATACATTTTGGCAAGATTTCCATCAGAAAATTTTAAAAGATTGCCACTTAAGATGGCAAGCTTTGGTAATCTGTAAAATTCATTTATGTGGATCATTTCATTCTGCCAACATGTCAGATAAATAAAGGATTACTGAATATAAAACACAGGATACAGTTTCTATTAAAATATAGCACCTTTCATTAGTATGTGATTGAAAGGATAAAACTTTAGCAAAGTTAGACACTAACAGGCAACTGTAAGGCAAAGCCTTAAATCGGCTTTCCTTATAATTGTGATTTTCCATATTTTCCTTATTTTGAACTAAAAACTTTATCGACCAGTGAGTTGAATCAATTACAAAACTTTTAAAAATAACTGGAAATGTGCATTATATAATTGAATAGATTAGTAAAGAAGTCTTTTATAGTTTTTTTTTTTATTTAGTTTACTGTTTGGTGACCTAAACTCATCAATCAGATTAAAGCTTACTCAAGCCAAATATTGAGAATTGACACCTTCCCAAACTATTCCTATTTTTGTAAATTGTTTTGAGATGAGGGGAAAATAGGGCAGTCAAATAGGGACTTTCAATGTCTGACCACATGACAATGACAGGTATATAGAATTAAAATAAATGATAAGCCATAATCAATAAAAAATAAATGAAAAATCAAAACAGATTTGAGACACAAAGCTATTAATACCAGCAAAAATAAAATGAGAAGGTGAAAATGATTATCACAAGTCTAAGAGATGTACTTTAAAGGTGACCTTTGGGGAAAGAATGCATATAAGGATGAAATCCAGCAAATTAGAAGAAGCAACTCTGCAAAGGACTATTAGTGACTAATGGTTTTTTGGCTGACCTTTAAACTCCTGAAGCAATTCAATTATAAAGGAAATTCTGCCTCTCCGTGCTTTAGGTTGATGGTTTTTTATCTCTAAAATGGACATAATACTAAAGATCCCTAATTTCTTCAAAGGGGTCATATAAAAAGGAGAAAGATAATCTCTGTAAATGACCTTAAGTTCTTCAGGAAAAAAAGCAAATCAGATACAACTTCACTGGAACAGCAAAATTATCACATCTTATTTTTGGAACTAGGCTGTCATTTGAAAAGTCCATATACCACATATTGATGGAAAGGCCAAAGTATCTTCTAGGTTCTGGCCTTCATATTTTCCTCCCAGTACAACTGAAGGCTGAATGATATAGCAAGAAAACAAAGGAAACATCCTGAGAAACAAAAATCAAGCAACACAATTATAAGAAATGAAAGCTCACAGTTGAAAGCTTGCCACAAAAAGTACAATAACTTTAAAATCTATTGGTGTATGAACTGCAATGAAGGTTTGAAAATGAACAATAAAGAGTAACCTTCTGAGACTTTTCAGTGATGGTCCATTTTCTCTATCTTAATATGACTTCAAAGTTATCTCCCAAACCTTTGTTTAAGAACACCACCAACGTGCTTCATTTGTATTTTGCTTACTTTGTCTTCCTGCCATAGGATTAAGCACTATTGAACTCTGGTTTTAAAGAAATAATTGTATTGCCTTCATCTTTTCAAAGTGCTTTCACATCTATTGTCTGACTTGATCTAGGTAGGCACAGCAGATAGAGTACTGAGCCTATCAGGGCAGGAAGACCCAAGTTCAAATCCACACCCGAGTTCAAATCCAGCTTCAGATACTTCCTAGCTGTGTGACCCTAAGCAAGTTATTTAACCTTTGTGTGCTTAAGTGTCTTCATTTATAAAATGGATATAATAATAACACCTATCTTCCAGGATTGTTGTGAAGATAAAACAAAACAATATTTGTAAAACTCTTAGCATTGTTTGACATATAGTAGACACTTTAATAAATGCTTACTTCTTTTATTCCTTCCCAACAACCCAATTAGGTTGGTAGGGCAAAGCTTATACCACTTAACAGATAAGAAAATTAAAAATAGTTAAGTGACCCAAGTCAGTCAATACAAAAACTCAAGTCTCTTTATATCCAAATTAATGCTCTACTAAACATAGTGGATTTAGCTAGAATATCAGAACATAAAATGGTTATTATAGGAAAGATAGCAAATGTTCTTCTTTTGAGGGTTATATAAAGGATACCAAATCATTATAATATATGTGCTATAAAGGTAATTTGTTTTTAACATAATCCAACAGCAGCCTGACAACCACATACCACCTCAGGTTCAAAATACAATTCCTTAATTCATATAAGAATTGAACTTAAATTTACTAATCGACACAATCCTATGGTTATAGTGATGTTCCATGCACATGGAAGATCACTATCTAGTCTTCCTAAACAATTCTTGTTGTTTTTATGGCATACGAGAATTATAGAGACTGTTCTAGTCATCACTAATTAGCAAAAATTATCCTACACATCACGTCTTTTTCATTTTCAAAGTAAACAAAAGTAAAATTCAAATAAAACTCAAATTGAAGAACTTATCCTCAAGAGTCACATTTTCTTTTAACAAATGGATAAAGAATGATACTCCCAGAAGAGACATTGCTTTTAAATACTTGTAGAAGGCTAATGCTTTTTCTTCAAGCTATCCATGTCGTATCCTTGAGCCCTCCTCACTCTATGGCTGGAAAAGTTTTGGAAATGCAGTGGCTACAAAGGCATTGTTCTCTTGGAACCACAGACATGGACTCAACTCCCCCTTATATAAAAAAAAAAAAAAAACAGACTGTCATCCAAAAAAATATACACCTCTAATCAATAATTATTTGCTCCTTTTTTTCTGTAGCAACTCAAGAGTCACTTGAATTCTATGACCATGAACCATTCTTGAAGAAATTATATATCTGTCAAGTAACAATCTTAAAACAAAGTCAACACATTTTATTAAGTCTAACTTCCCAATAATAAGAGCTAAATGAGGATTAATAGATAGCTCCAATTGAGATCCTAATCATAGTGATGGTATAAGACCTTGCTATGTTATCAAATTTCAACAAGCAGTGGTTCTCTCAGCTGTCAGAAGCATGAAGAAACAGATGCCAGGACTATTTGTTTTATTCAAAACTGACAAGGAATCAAAACCATGACAAATGATTTGTCAGTAGGAATGCCACAGGCAAATTGCTTGGTGAGATTTATATACCTTTATTTTGGCCCATGATGAAACAGCATTCTAAATTTCCTAGTTTCCCAATACCCACTTGAAGAGCAGACGAGGTTGTTCAAAAGAGTATCACATATCTGAGTCTCACCAAAACTAAAAACTTTTTATAATTTCCCAGAACATGAGCATCATCCTTAAGAGTAGAAAGTGATATTATTTGACAATAAGATAACAAGTAGGTTTAACAGTACAGGCCTCACTAGTTACAAATGAGAACAGGAATAGTTTAAGATCATGGATACAGCTAATAATTTTAAACAATCCATCCAAGTTTATACCCTAACAAAAATTTAATCAAAACTACTAACAAGTTGTAAAAGACAATAAAGTGGAATCGAACATCACATCCTCCAATTGTTTTTGTCTATGCTCTATAATAAAAGAAGTCCAAGAAAGGTGGGGAAGGGCAACCTACAGCAGTGAATTCCAGGATCTCTCAATAGTTAGAATTGTGATTACAGATTATTTAATTCACTGCATTTTTATCCCCAGTGCCTAGGACAGTGTCTGTCAGCCATAAAATAGGTGTCTAATAAATTTTTTTGACTGAATGATGACCTACAATAATTATATAATCAGATCTGTAAGTTTTTTCAGTATCCTGGAATGCAGTTTATTATATGGGACTAGAAACTCGAGCCCACTTAAAGTAGTTAGATTCTGTCTCCAAGAATTAAATAATCCTGTTTTCTCTATGTCATCTGTTAATATCATGCCAGTTTCCTCAAGCTATAGAGGCCCTTCTTCATTCCCCTTCTTGCTCTAAATACAATTTTAAAAGCCCTTTCATTTTTCTTAGAAATTTCATGAGGCCCCATTCATTGTGGATCTTTTGCTTTCTTGAGAATTTTCTTACAGGTTCATACCATGTTCAGAGCTACAGAACTATCACAAGTTGTCCACTATTCAATCAAATTCAGCTGTGATCCTAAATCTTGCCTAAGAACAACACAAACTAAAAATATTGAATAGGTAATGAAGTACAACAGATGTGAGGTGGGCTTTAGAGCACAGAAGTAAATTCTGGTTCAATAAAGCTTACCATAAATGGCTAGAGAAAGTGATTCAGACTTTGGTTTTGATACTCACTGATGATTCTTTATTCAGGTAAGGGGGTCCCACACTGTTCTTTCAGAAGAGTTTCCATTATTCTAATTCCCTGTGAGAATGAAGAAAAAAGATCAGTATGCCATATTTAATATACATGTACTTTCATAATTATCACACCCTTTGTGTTCCAGGAGTCCAAGGCTATTGATAGATAGTCATGTTTTCAGTTTCAAAGAATTAGGTTCATCATAACGCTGCAAGTATAGAATTTCTAGTCCATCACCAAGCTATGTGCCTGACATTATAGATACAAGTATAAAGAATGAAACAATTAGGGGTGGCTAGGTGGCACAGTGAGTAAGAGTGCCGGCCTTGGAGTTGGGATGACCCGGGATTGAATCCAGCCTCAGAAAATGAGCACCCACACATAAATAATGACTAGCCATGTAACCTTGAACAAGTTACTTAACCCCAATTGCTTTAAAAAAAAAATAAAACAATCTGTACCCACAAGGAGCTTACATTCTAATGAAGGTAAGTACATATATAAATACATATAGCTTAAAAATAAAGTAGAAAAATAGAAACATTATAAAATAGTTAAATTCGATGTAGTTTAGGAGGGAGAGCATAGGGGGGTTGAGGCAGATCAGGAAAAGTCTCATGTATAAGATGGTATTTAAGGTCTGTCTTAAAGAAGAGGAGGACCAAATGTGGCAGGGATAAGGAGGAAGTGAAGCTTTGACACAGCTGGCAATAAGGCTAAAAGAGCTACTGAACAGAAGAAATGAAAATGTCCCCTCTTCCTCCCTTTGCCTCTAGCTGTTGCAAACATCCTAACTATAAAACAAAACCGTAAATCTCTGCCCACTTAGCCTTGTCTCCCTGAGGAGGTGTGTTCTGGAAAGTACAAAGGGCACACAGCTACCTTAGAAAAAGCATCAAGGAAAAGAGGGATAGTGTGGTGTCTGAAACAAAGAAAGTTTTGTCCTGGGAATCAGAAAAACTGTGTTTCAGGCTCTGCACTGCAGGCAACTAACTGGCTGCATGAGGCTGGGGGCAAATCACTTCTCCAAGCCTCAGTTTCCCTGCACAGCAAATGAGAACATTAGACTAGATGAACATTAGACTAGACTAGATCTAGAGTCTCTTTTAGATATAATATTCTTCTCTGAGAACCAGATAGAAAGGAATGATGTTACAAGGAATCCTGAAAAAAAAAACTGAAGATCAGTAAGAAAACAAATTCCATCATGGGGAGATGCCTGACAGCGCTATACTTCAGTGTCCAACAGAAGGCAGTACAAAAATGGAAATGACCTACCTGGCTACCATCACTTCCTTCTTGGCACAGTTATCACAAGGCCATGAATCAGTGGACTAAGAG
Source organism: Gymnobelideus leadbeateri (assembly GCA_011680675.1). Taxonomy (NCBI): domain Eukaryota; kingdom Metazoa; phylum Chordata; class Mammalia; order Diprotodontia; family Petauridae; genus Gymnobelideus; species Gymnobelideus leadbeateri. Next base: position 227,366 of record WOXC01010121.1, on the reverse strand, counting down.
AAGGACCTCTCATAGGAGAAAATAAAAAGATTATAAACTACATCTCAGCAAAGAGATCTCGGTGAAGAGAAAGAGACTAGAACTGTGACTTCATTAGTAGAGAGAACTCCCAGAGAAGCAAATTCAGGCTGCCACACCTTCTCTGAAACTTATAGTCCTAGAGAGTTGTCTAGAGCAGTAGGAGTTTAAGTGATTTTTCCAGGTCACACAGCAAGCATTTGTCAGAGACAGAAAAGTATAAACAATAATATAATTAAAATTAGGCCCTGAGGAAGTGAAAGGCTAGATGCAGGGCAAAAAAGGAAAGGCCAGATGTCTCTCCTTTATTGGGAGAATTAAGGCTAAGTTTAAAAAGTCATGATTAAGATGGAAGAAACTACAAAATAAATGAATAAATGAATGAAAAAGTAGTTATGAAGCTTACATCGCAATACTAAGTGCTAGAAATACAAATACAAAAATGAAGGCAATCCCTGTCTCCAAGGAATTTTTATATTTATAAGGGGAGGCAATTATATAGGAGAGTGCTATCTGGGTGGGGGTATTTTGGGTTAGAAAATTACACAGAAGTTGAGTAGTACCATAGGGGCACAATTTGACATATTTCTAGAACCAAGGAGAGCTGGTACGATGATGGCTCGAAGCAGGGAAGGGAGAAGGAAGGAAGGTTGTGAAGGGTGAGTCAAGGTGGCATTCTGGTAGTAAGGAGATGGCCTGGGAGTGAAGTGAAGCATGATTGGAGCTTTGCCAAGATATAGTGGGCACCTGAGGCAACCACCACTCAGGATAGCAGGAATTAAAGGATGAAAGCATTAAATCCTCCAGGAAATTCTCTAATTTGGATGTCCTGGAAGCTAGGGAGACGATGGCCAGGAGTTATGGATCAATCAATCAACAAGCAAATGTTAAGCATCTACTCCATACTGGGCACTGTACTAGACACTGGGGAATACAAAGAGAAAGTGAACCCTTTCCCCTATAGAATGCTAGTGCCTTGAGGGCAGACACATTTTTTTTTAAATTTTAATCCCCAGCATTTAGCACAACAGCTCATATAGAGTAAATACGTAATAAATGCTTATTGGTAGAATGATTATTCTGTTCTAGTGCTCTAGACTCTGGAAAGATCAAAGGATCATACAGAAAATTCACAGAAATTCAAGTGAACATAACACTGAACAAATTTTTTGGATGATCCACAAGGCAATGTGATAACTTATATGGTCATCAAGACCTAGTGCCAGTGATAGAAACTTCTGGTTGAATAAGTGTCAAACATTTGGGGACTTGGGGATATTCTCTAAAGTAAATGCTAAAGACATACTATATACCATGTAGACCCTGGGTCAGCATCCCAAACAAATAGAAATGGGAGAGAATAAAGTAGAATTTCAAGTGTGGGGAAAATGCTCTCAGTTCTTATTCAGGTCAGATAGACCTATGATTTTTAGACAGTTCCAATCTGGGGTCTCTACCTGCTCTACTTCCCCCCCTGGAAAAAAAAACCCATTATACAAAGACAGTCATGTGTACTGTTATAAGTTCAATAAAGACAATACTAATTTCACAAAAAAACTTTTTAAGTTCCCCTTTTTTTAAATTATACACATAAATTTAGATGATCTTTCTTTAAAGAAGAAAAAACAAAACATGCTTCTTCCACAGAAAGTGAGAAATGGGTGAACTGTGCCCATCTGTCTAAATAAAGAAGGCCGCCATTTACAGAACAGAATACTAATTGACGTAAGTGAAGCCTCTCAGGTTTGCCTTGGGAATTAAAAAACATTATTTATTGAATCAATTGTATTCACAATATGACAGATGATTTTTCTCTTTTTTCCCCTTTCCTCTACAATTTTAGTCTTTTAAGCAGAATGGTTGGGCAAGTGGAATGAGACCAAATTTATATTTAAAAAAAAAAAAACTTAGATGGGGCGGCTAGGTGGCACAGTGAGTAAGAGCTCCGGCCTCGGAGTTGGGATGACCCCAGATCGAAACCGGCCTCAGAAAATGAGCACCCACACATAAATAATGACTAGCCGTGTAACCTTGAGCAAGTTACTTAACCCCAATTGCTTAAAAAAAAAAAAAACTTAAAGTAGGGCAAGTCATTGCATAGGATCTTTTCAGTAAGAAATATCAAAGTTTGGTGAGAGAATTCCCTTGCTCAGAAACCTTGAGCAGCTCCTCTTGACCTCTAGGATAGAATGCAAACCCTTCAGTCTGTCATGTAATGTGGAGACTCTCTACAACTTGATTTCAACCTACCATTCCACCTGTAATTCATCCAACTATCCTCACATACTGCATTTTATCAAGATTGTTCCTTGAATTTATCATCCCATCTTGAAAATTTCTGGCTTTTTTTAGACTTTCCCCTATGCCTGTTATGCACTTACCTTCATCTCCATAGCATAGCATGCTTAGTTTCCTTTAAGGGTAGGTTCACCTATTCAAAGGTGTTTTCCCTCAAATCAGACCAATGCTCACCCCTCATCAAATTGTTGGTCTAATATAGGAGTAAAAACATCAGATGTGGAGTTGAAGCACCTGTGTTCAAATGCCTCCTCCACTTGCTATCTCTATGACATTGGAGAAGGAATTTAAAGTTCTCTGTGGCTCAGTTTCCTCATCTGTAAAATGAGGGGGTTGAAATAGAGGGCCTCTAAGGTTCTTTCCATTTCTTAAATCTAAGATTCTATGTTGTATCCCACCACATCGTTCTAGTAAGAATGTAACTTTCTTGAAGACAGGGACAGTTTCATTTCTGCCTTTGCATCCCCAATACCTAGTACAATGACTCTTACATCTTGGGTACTTAATAAATACTTGTTCCATTGAAATGGTCAAAGGTAAAAATCTACTTGATATAGTCCTTTCAAATAAATTTCAAATATCTAAATTTCAACCTAAGAAGAAACAACTTAAGGGCGCTAAATCATACCCTTTATAATGTTATTGCACTCCAATACAGAACAAACATTGATGCCCCATTAAAACATCCTCCTTTATATAGATATGGCTTAAAAGCTTCTTGGACTGACAAACCATAAAACAATTTGATTTTATGATTCTCCTCCTCCTTGGAGGATTTTTTTTTTGTTTTATGACAAAGCGATCTTTCTCCATTTGCAAAAGAACATGGAAGTGGACTATCTCATAGACTCATTTCCCTAATGCTACAGAGCAGCATTTGCCAAATATACCCGCCTAAAAGAAGTGCAGAGCTTTTAAGATGCAAAAACACTTTACCAGCTTCCCATTTTAAGAGTCCCTAAGTAATAACTGATCATTACTGAAAACTCAAAGGCTGCCTAAAAGAAAGATCAGGGAAGGTGGGAACTAAAGTCAGCTAAATCCAGGTCAAAACTCTTTTCATAAGTATCAACATGATGCTTCCTTGAGAAAACCATGATTTATCTAGGAGGCCCCCAGTTGGAACATTAAATCCAATGAGGAACCATAGGGTTTCAAAAGCAGTCTTTTAGTGGTACTTCGGAAGGGAACTCTTAACAAAATGGAAATGTGCACTTAATTATCACTATGATAACAAATTGGTGCATAAGACCCTTCTGGAAATAATGCTTTCTTGCTGGTCATTGCTTAGAGAGGGTGTAATCTGCCCTACTGCTATTAGTCTTTAAGAGCTTGGACTCTGGAATAATAAGTGTTATAATCATGGGAGCTAATTATTTCAGGGAAGCATTGCAATGGAGAGCATCTTTGGTCTCCTATCACGCTAAAGTCTCTAATTATGTACTTTCAGGAACAATGCCCACTAATGTAAAAGCCAATGATGATGATAATAAAAATAACAGTGCAAATTTGTTGAGTATTTTAGAGTCTGTAAATGGCCCTGCTCATAAATACCCTTCTAGGGAGTACAAGCCTTATAACCTCCATTTTCTAGGTGGGCCCAGAGAGGTGAAATGTCTTGCCTGGAGACTCATAGCAATTAAAAACCACCAAATCTTAGCTCTGTGAGGGACTTAGAAGCCATCTACTCCAACCCATACCTACACAAGAAATTTTCATTTATGACAACTTCCCTGGGTCTTGTTTTCCTCATCTGTAAAATGAGGAACTGGTGGCTAGGTGGCACAGTGAATAGAGCACCAGCCTTGGAATCAGGAGGACCTGAGTTCAAATCTGGCCCCAGATACTTAACACTTACTAGCTTTGTGACATTAGGCAAGTCACTTAACCCCAATTGCCCTACCCTCACTCCTCCCCTCTAAAAAGCAGAAACAAAAAATAAAAATAAAACGAGGAAGTTGTACTCAATGACTGCTAAGGTCCATTGCTCTGTAAACTATGAACTAGATACCCAACATCTGGTTCAAAGCTTTCAATGAGGGGTCAATGACTGTTTTGCTGTCCCTGGAAATAGCCCATTGTACTTTGGGATAGCCCTGATTGTTAGGAAATTAAGAAATATGTGCTAGAAACAGCATTTCCAATGTGCTCTGCCCCACACAAATTTCAAACAATGTGAAAGGGGGCTCTGAACAACTTCTGGAGCCACAGCACCCACAGAACGGCACAGAGAAGCTAACCTCCTGCTAAGGACAGCCCAGCAGCCCTGCAGGGAGCGGCCAGCACAGGGCTCTGAGAGCAGGCAGCACAGCAGCACTGCGCTCTGAGAGCAGGCAGCACAGTGCGCTGGGAACCGACAGCACAGCACGCAGAGCCGAGCCCAGGTCCGAGGTTTTAGCCCCAGGGCAGCCAGGCCTTCAGCCGGCTGGAGGAACCCCAGAACACCAGCAATTGTGGCGATTCCAGAATTATCAGCACAGATATGCCTAGGACAAAGTGAGAGGTTAGTGCCCTATGGACTTTGGGACCAGTATTTGGGGAATGCGTCAGCTTCCTCCCCTGGGGGCGAAAAGCTGCTGAAGAAACAGCTGCACAGAAGCCATTTTGCAGCGTCAGAAGTGGCTCTAGCTCCTGGTCTGCGAACTGTAGGGAGATCCAGCAATCATTCTGGGGGTTAATTGCTCTTGCTTTAAACTGCCTGGATCTGGATTGTGGTCTGGGGGGGGGAGTTTGGGGTGGGTATCCAACTTGCCAGAGTGGGTGGAGACTTTACAGAGGCCACACAACTGGCAGAGGTTGTGAAGACCCCACGTTTGGGCAGAAGCTCCCCTGTCTGGTGGCAGAGTCCTACTGTGGCAACAAGCCTAAAAATCAAGTAATTAAGTGGCAACATGCCTAGGCAAATGAAACAAAATAAACAGAAAAGTTCAACATTGGACTCCTATTTTAGGGGCAAAGAGGCTCAAAGCATGGAGGAGGACTGTGAGGTCAGAACTCCTGCACCAAGAGCCCCAAATGAAAATACAAGCTGGCTACAGGCCATAGAGGACCTTAAGAAGCAGATAAGAGAAGTGGGGGAAAATTTGGGAAGAGAAATGAAAAAGATGCAAGAAAAGTATGAAATGACAGTCAACAGCCTGACTGAGGAAAATAACACCTTAAAAAATAGACTAACTCAAATGGCAAAAGAGGCTCAGAAAGGCAATGAGGAGAAGAATGCCTTAAAAAGTCGAATTTGCCAGATGGAAAAAGAATCTCAAAAGCTCACTGAGGAGATTCATTCCTTCAGAGTTAGACTGGAGCAAATGGAAGCTAGTGACTTTATGAGAAATCAAGATACTATTAAACAGATCCAAACAAATGAAAGAATAGAAGGCAATGTGAAATATTTCATGGGAAAAACCATTGACCTGGATAATAGATCCAGGAGAGATAATTTAAAAATTATTGGACTAACTGAAAGCCATGATCAAAGAAAGAACCTAGAAATCATCCTTCAAGAAATTCTCAAGGAAAATTGCCCTGATGTTTTAGACCCAGTGGGGGAAATAGAGGTTGAAAGAATCCACCGATCACCTCCTGAAAAAGATCCCAAAAAGAAAACTCCCAGGAATATTATAGCCAGGTTCCAGAATCCACAGATCAAGGAGAAAATACTACAAGCAGCCAGGAAGAAACAATTTCAATATTGTGGAAACACAATCAGATAGCACAGGACCTGGCAGCTTCTACACTGAGGGATCAAAGGGCATGGAGTATAATATTCCAGAGGGCAAAAGAGCTGGGATTGAAGCCAAGGGTCACCTACCCAGCAAAACTGAGTATCTTGTTTCAGGGGAAAATATGGTCATTCAGTGCAATAGAGGACTTTCAAGCATTCTTGAGGAAAAAACCAGAGTTGAATAGAAAATTTGACATTCAGACGCAAGAAGCAAGAGATGCTTGAGAAGGTAATCAAGAAAAAGAAATCAAAAGGAACTTATCAAAGTTGGACTATTTACATTCCTACATGGAAAAACAATAACTGTGTCTGATGAAACCTTTCTCATTATGAAAATAATTGAAGAAGGGTACATGGCATATGTTCACAGGTATACATGGATAGAGGGCACAGGTTGAATTTGATGGGAAGGGATGATTCTTTTTTTTTTGGAGGGGAATTGGGGTTGGGTGACTTGCCCGGGGTCACACGGCTGGGTTTTTGTTTGTGTGTTGGGTGTCTGGGGCCAGATCCGAGCTCGGGTCCTTCTGGCTCCAGGGCCAGTGCTCTGCTCGCTAAGCTGCCTAGCCACCCCAAGGAAGGGATGATTCTTAAGGGGTGAAGTCAAGAGGTGAGAGAGGAAAATGGAAAGAGGAGATGGAGAGAGACAGGGTAGGGTAAACTATCTCATGTAGAAGAGGCAAGGGGAAGGAGTTGCAGGGGAGGGGAAGAACAGGAAGGCAAAAAGGCAAAAGCATATTCTCATTGAAGTTGGCTCAAGGAGAGAATCACATACATACTAAATGGAATATCTTACCCTCACTCACTCTCCTGAGTAGGGGAAAGGGGGATGAGAGGGGGGATGATGGAGGGGAGGGCATTCTGGGGAGAGGGGAGGTTAGAAGTACCCACTATCAAAGAGGGACAGGATCAAAGTAGGGAATGGACCAGGTGGGAGGTGAGACAGGTGGGAGGGAAATATAAGCAGTCTTTTACAATATATCTACTATGGTAATGTTTTGCATAGATATACATGTACAACACATACTGAATTGCTTATCTTCTCAGAGGGAGTGGGTGACAAGGGAGAAAGGGAATGGATCTGAAAATCGAAGTTTTAAAATTAAATGTTTCATAAGATGTCCAGCCAGTGGGGCTCAGAGATTCACCTTGCCCTAATGGCAAAGTTGAAGAGGGTATGGGAGAAGATATGGGAGAAAGCAGATTGGATGAGGGGATATCTAGTAGGACTGCTATTCTGGGATGGTGGGTAGGGAAAAAATGGGGGAAAAATGTAACTCATAATCTAGTGGAAATGAATGATGTAAACCAGAAGTTAATAAAGCATTTGTTTAATTAAAAAAAAAGAAAGAAAGAAATATGTGCTACTTTAATATAAAGAAAGGCCTAAATCTGATGCTTTGCAACTTCTGTATGTTGCTTCTTGCTTTGTCCTCTAGGGTGAAGTATTCCTTACGACCACCTTTCTGAAAGCAGGTATGCTACCATAGCCCTGCCCCTTTTCTCCCAGTCTTCTGTTCTCCAGGTCAAAAAATGTTATTATTGACCAGAATCAGAGAGCAATTCTCCTTATTAATTCTTCTTCCTTGCAAAGGATTAAGTTATCATAAAGTGTTTACATTCCAACTTGAACTGAGGTCTTCTGATTCTAAAACCAGTGCTCTGCCTTTAAAACAAGGGACTACATAGTTTCTTATGAATGTAGACTATACCGTATTATCTAATTTGAATAATTCAAGACAATAAATAAATTTTCCCATCCCCAAACTTAAATAATAGCTTTTCCCAGGTTTGGGGAAGGAAGAGAGAGAAGAGGAAAGAGAGAAAAAAACAAACAGAGAGAGACAGAGACAGACAGAGACAGAGAGACAGAGACAGAAACAGGAAAACAGAGAGAGAGGCAAAGAGAGAGAGAGGCAGAGAAATGAACAGTGCATGGGTCTCTGACCTTCAGGAGATTATATTCTTGCTGGGGACACAAAATCTATTTAAATAATTTAGTAACAATCCAAGGCAGCAGAGGATTTAGTGCTGAAATAAGCAGTCTTAGCAAGTACTATAAAAGTTAGAGAAGTTCAGATCAATGTGAGTTGTGTGTGTCATGGAAGATTTAATGGATAAGGTGAAGAATGAGAAAGATTTCAACAGACATAGAGGAAAGGCTTTCAGATCCTGGTTTGCATTTCTATTTTAAAGGGGTTCTTCTTTGGGTGAAAGAATCCACATCAGGGCTCTTTTATAAAATAGTCACTTCCCCTCATACATTTAAGATGAATTTTGTTTACAATACAATTAAAATATTATTAAGCACCTATAACATTGTAGGCACAGAACAGAGCACTGGAGGTGCATATAAGAAAAAGTAAAACAGTACCTGCCTTCAAGGAACTTACCATGTATTAATGGAGGAAGAAAGCACACATAAGGTAGAGTGAGTAGAGGAAAAGAAAGTATCTAGCCAGGGGTATGATGAAGGTGGAGGCAAATCCAAGCAGTATAGCTGGTGAGAAATGAAGAGCTGCCCCTTGCCTGTTCTGAGCCCTCTTTTGATGGAGACTTTGAAGGAGTTGCTTGTAATTTCTTTAAAAAGTGCTTGAAATACAACTTTTTGGAAAAATATCTAGGGTGAAAATGAAAGCACAACTAGCTCGGAGTCTGTTCTGGGAGGCAAAGTCGACAATAGAGTGGGAAAAAACAGTGACTATATAGCATTACCTGGCTTCAAATCCCAGGTCTTCGATTTATTATCAGCTTGACCTTAGGGAAGTCATTTAACCTCCAAGAGCCCAAGTTTCCACATCTGTAAAATAAGAGGGTTGGACTATGGTCTCCAAAATCCCTTCCAGCTCTAGATTCCATGATAATATCTATGTGTCTATGATATTTTAAGTTAACTGGTCATTCTTTGCATAAGAAAGTTCAAGCCAGTCTTCATAATGGTCCTTTCAAGCTCTGAATCCCTGCACCTATAATCCTAAGAAAGAAAAGACTATTTTAAAGGCTCATAAAATATTGTCATTATTAAAATTTTTATTGTCATCATTTTCCTAAAACATTACATTACAGCAAAGTGACTTTCTACCTAATATTGTATTTGTATGTGTTCATAAGGAAAGAGAAAAGAAGAAAAACCAAGCATTTATTAAGTTCTCATTTTGGGCCAGTCGCTGTGCTAAAGGTAGGTGATATAAGTGACAGTAATAAAAATGCTAATAACAATAAAATTATCGTGATGACTAACATTTAATGCTTGCTACGTGCCAGGTACTGCACCAAGTGCTCTTATAATTATTCTTTCTTTTGATTCTCACAACAACCCTGGAGGCTAGGTAATATTATTATCCCCATGTTACAAATGAGGAAATTTTGGCAAACAGAGGTTAAGTGACTTGCCTAGAGACACAGAGCTAGTAAGTATCTGAGGTTGAATTTTAACTCAAATCTTCCTGACACCAAGCCTAATGCTCTATCCACTGTGCCTCCTAGCTGCCTCAAGCAAAAAGATAGTCTCTGGGTGGCAGAGCCAAGAAGGCAGAGTAAAAGCAGGAACTTGTCTGAGCTCCCACTCAAACCTGTAAAATATGACTCTAAACAAATTTTAGAGCTACAGAACCCACAAGGTGACAGAGAGAAACAAATTTCCCCTGAAGGCAGCCTGGCAGATTGACAAGAAGGGTCTATCGCACTAGACTTGGAGCCAAGCACAGTCCAGCATGAGCCCAGACCTGGGACAGCCCCAACTGACCAGAGCACACTTCAGGAGAGTCAATTGCCAGCAGCTTTGGTGGTTTCCAGACTTCTCAACCCATAACGCCAAAGAGAAAGTAAAAGATCATTGGGGAACTCTGTTGGAACCAGGTGACAGAAGAGGCCCCTGCCCCCAGGGTGAGAGGTGGCAGAGGTACAGCTGCAGCTGCTGCGAAGTGGCTGCCTCTGGAGTTCCTGGCCTAAAAATATTAGGAGGACCAAGCGACCATTCAGAGGGAGTTGCTCTTGCTTTAACCTGATGGGATCTGGATCACTATCTTGGGTGGTGGTCCTAGGGTGAGGAGCACCAGTGTGCCAGAGCTTGTGGTGGCTGTAGAGAGGGCAACCTCCTCATAGAGCTGACAACTGTGAAAACCCCAGGGATTTGAGACACAGCACTCTCAGCTCTGGAAGCAAAGTTCTACTGTGGCAAAGAGCTCGAAGACCTCCAAAAGGTCAAAAGCTTGGCCTGTGGCAAGATGAGGAAGCAGAGGAAGCACAATCAGACCATAGAATCCTCTTTTGGGGACAAAAAGGATTAAAACATCGAACCAAAAGAAGTCAACAAAGTCAACAACTCCTGCATCAAAAGCTTCCAAGAAAAATATGACTGGTTACAGGCCATGGAGGAGCTCAAGAAGGATTTTGAAAATGAAATAAGAGAAGTAGAGGAAAAACTGGGAAGAGAAATGAGAATGACACAAGAAAATCATGAAAAGCAACTCAATAGCCTGCTAAAGGAGACCCCAAAAAAATATTGAAGAAAATAACATCTTAAAAATAAACTAACTCAAATGGCAAAAGAGGCCCCAAAAAGGCAATGATGAGAAAAATGCCTTAAAAAGCTGAATCTGCCAGACGGAAGAGGAATTTCAAAAACTCACCGAAGAGAATAATTTCTTCAAATTAAATTGGAGCAAATGGAAGCTAATGACTTTATGAGAAATCAAGACACTATAAAACAGACCCAAACAAATGAAAAAATAGAAGTCAATGTAGCAATGTGAAATATCTCATTGGAAAAACCACTGACCTGTAAAATAGATCCAGGAGAGACATTTTTTTAAATTATTGGAGTACTTGAAAGAACCTAGAAATCATCCTTCAAGAAATTCTCAAGCAAAATTTCCCTGATATTCCAGGACCAGAGGGCAAAATAGAAATTAAAAGAATTCACTGATCACCTTTTCAAAAAGATCCCAAAAAGAAAACTCCTAGGAATATCAGTCAAATTCCAGAGTCCCCAGGTCAAGGAAAAAATAGTATAAGTTGTCAGGAAGAAACAATTTGAGTATTGTGGAAACACAATCAGGATAACACAAGATCTAGCAGCTTCTACATTAAGAGATTGAAGGGCTTGGAATATGATATTCCAGAGGTCAAAGAACTAGGATTAAAACCAAGAATCACCTACCCAGCAAATGTGAGTATAATGCTTCAGGGGAAAATATGGTTATTCAATGAAATAGAGGATTTTCAAGCATTCTTGATGAAAAAATCAGAGCTGAACAGAAAATTTGACTCTCAAATACAAGAAGCAAGAGAAACATGAGAAGGTAAACAGGAAAAAGAAATCATAAAAAATTTATTAAAGTTGAACTATTTACATTCCTACATGGAAAAAAACTATTTACATTCCTACAATTGTAATTGTAACTCATAACATTTTTCTCAGTATGAGAAGGAAATAATATATGTATACATACATACGTATGTATGTATAGGAGGGTGTATGTGTGTATAAATATATGTGAATGTGTGCTTCTGTATGTTCATGTATACATAGACAGAGGGTACAGGATCAGTTGAATAGGAAGGGATGATATCTGGAAAATAAAATTAAGACGTGAGAGAGGAATTTATTGGGATAAAGAGAAAGGGAGAGATAGATTAGGGTAAATTATCTCATATAATAGAGACAAGAGAAAACTGTTACAATGGAGGGGAAGAGCAGAAAGGTGAAAGAGATTAGGTCAACCTTACCCTCATTGAATTTGGCTTAAGGAGGGAATAACATACACACTCAATCGGGTATCTTACCCTACAGGAAAATAGGGGGGAAGGTGACAAGAGGGGAGATGATAGAAGGGAGGGCAGATTGGGGGAGAGGGTAGTTAGAAGCAAACATTTTTGAAAAGGGACAGGGTCAAAGAAGAAAATAGAATAACTGGGGGGCAGGATAGGATGGAGGGAAATATAGTTAGTCTTTCACAATATAACTACTATGGAAATGTTTTGTGTAACTACACGTGTACAACCTATATTGAATTGCTTATCTTCCCAGCAAGGGTGGGTGAGGAGGGAAGAAGGGAAAAAATCTGGAACTCAAAGTTTTTCAAACAAATGTTTAAAAAATTGGGTTTTTTTACATGCAACCTGGAAAAAAGATAGGCATTGGGGTATAGAAATCCATCTTGCCCTACCAGAAATTTGGGGGGAGATAGGGAGAGCAGATTGGGGGAAGGGGTATTCAGTAGGCTCGCTATTTTTGGGTGGCGGGTAGAGGCAAGACAGGGAGAAAAATTTATAAATCAAAATCTTATGGAAATGAATGTGGAAAACTATAAATAAAGAAATACATTTTTTAAATTAATAAAAATATAAAGAACCCAGAATCATCACCACACCACAGAAAGACATTAGGGTAGGACTTTAGAAGAGAAAGTAAATAATGTCTATGGAAAATGTACAGGTACTTTTCTTACTGACTCCCTTGAATAATCACATCTCCAGAGCATCTGAAGTAGGCTTCTTATCAAATACAAATACCTTGTTAGAATATATGACATAATATAATTTTCCCTTAGAGGTTTATAAACTCGGCCTCCAGTATGATTCATTTTTGTGTCGAGAGGCAACCCAAATCATTACACCTTAAGTGTCAAGGCCAGAACAGTAAACTGACACAATAATCCAGATTTATTTCCACTTCATGCTACAAAACTTTTCCCCCTGTTTAATGAGAATATGAAATTCTCATAGTCCTTAATGGAAAGGAAGAATATAGTTGGTACTTTCACAGGCATCTCCTTAACAAATCATTCAATATAAGATAGTTTGAATTCTAAGTTCAAGGAAATGATGCTCTGCTATTCATAGAACCCATTTTATCATGCTAAAGTTTGTTTCCTAACTTTTTTTGTAATAATCAAACACTACCTGAATGGTTAAGGGTTCACACTTTACTCCCCCACCCCCACCCCAAGTATATTTAGGAATAGTTTTGATTCTTCACACTTGAGTATGGCAAGGTGAGAAGCTCTTTGAATTGGCCCCAAGGACAGAAACACCTGGTTATAGCTCTGAATATATCTATTTTTACCCACATGCTCCAGTGGAGCTGAAAGGCAAACATTCACCTGTAGAAACCATTTTTGCTTCAATATAAAATCTGTCAATTATATTTCTTTGGTTGATGATCTAATACTGAGATAGGAGAGCCCTTCACTTTATACTAAGGAGCTGTTGGAACTGAACAGGCTTTTCATTTCCAAGAGACAAAGCCTCTGGAGGTTAAACAGGATATCAGGTTACAACTTACAACAGAAGTGCCATAATTACCATTAGTAACATAAACAAGATTGCTCATCTTTATTCCTCATCCTTCAAATTACCTAAGAATTGGCAAAACAATGAACACAGAGCAAGGTTAAAAAAACGTTTTAAAAAAAACAGTCAAGCATTTAAACCCCCTAAATTAACAGGAACAATCAAAACAGAAGCTACATGAAGGAAAACCACCAAAAGATTAAAAATATAAAATCTCTGTACATAAATAATTGTCTAAAGATAATCCACAGGCTGTGATTAGGTCACTCATTTGAAAAATAAAAAATACATAAAAATCCTAAGGCCCACAAATTCACATGCAATGCAATACTTCTTTGTAGCTTAAAAAAAAATGAGGTAGGAAAAAAAGTGGAATCATTTATTACTTTCTTAAGCATTTGTTTTTTAGAGAAATTTTTCTTCCTTTCATAGTCATTGTTTACTCTCTGACGCCAAATTTTCCTATGCAGATTAATTATTTCCACATGAATATACTAAATCTATCCATTGTCCTTAATAGAAAATAAGTCTACTGGAGATGGTATAGCATGCCTATAATCCCCAATACTGAGAATACTGAGGTTTGAGAAGCTCTTGAGTTTGGGATTTCTGAGCTGCTAAGCCAATCAGGTGTCCACACAAAGCTCAGCATTAATATTGTAAGCCCCAGCCAGCACAGAGGCCTCTAAACTACCTGATGAGGGGGCAAACCGGCCCGTGTCAGAAACTGCTACATCAATCAGAGTGGGTCCAAACGATCACAATCAACCAATACACATTTCCTAAGCACCTATTCTGTATTATACAACCTATTGTACACTGGTACACTTTGCTAAGCCCTGAGAATACAAAAGAGTAGCAAAAGACAAGTCCTGTACTCAGGAACTTCACAGTCTAACAGGGTAGACAACAAATAAATAAACACACGCAGACAAAAGATATATAGGTGAAAATAGAATATAACTAACAGCGAGAAGACACTAGAATTAAGGGGCTGGGAAAGGATTCCTGTACATGACAGCATTTTAGTTGGAACTTAAAGGTGTCCTGGGAAGTGCTAATGTATCATAAAGCTAAGAAGGTAAGTTGCACAGCCATGTTTTAGAAAGCTTCAAATGCCAAATATAGACATTTATAAACTAAACCAGGAATCAGGAGACTTGTCCTTTCATCCTACCTCTTCTAATAACTAGCTATGTGACCTTGGGGAAGTTACCTCCCTTTTTTGAATATCAATTTCTTTATCTGGTAAATAAATAGATTCTATTTAATCTGTTAGGATTGGACTAGATGTTCCCCAGGGTTTCTTCCAGCTGTAAATTCTGTGATTTTATGAATCTAGGAAGATGAAACTGTCTAAAGCAATGTTTCCAGATGCTGTCTGCCATTCATGAAGCAGATTAAAAAGAGAGAATTCAAAGGGGAGGATTAGAAAGTTCCTTCACATTGTCCTTCAAATTCCTGCATTGGTCCCCTGTATTTCCGCCACTTGAAAATGTATGCTTGTTAGTTAATGGGGATTGGCAAAGAGGGTAAATAACTCACTGTTAAAAAATGCTTTTCAAAAGTCATGTATCACTGAATACTGCTATATTCTTCTCCCTTATGAACCAAACACTTTATAGAATCTTAGATGTGCAAAGGACAGTCTATCTCTACCATAAAGCAAGAATTTCCTTTGTGAATGAGCTCCTTATTATTATTATTATTATTATTATTATTATTATTATTATTATTATTATTATTAGACAGGTCAAGCACTTCCTTGATATGCTCAGACAAGTCATTTAACTTCTCTAAACTTTGGTTTCCTCATCAATTAAATGGGATAATAGCCCATATCTCACAGGATTATTGTGAGGATCAAATGTGATAACCTATGAAAACTGCTTTGTAAAAGTTAAAGCACTGTATAAAGGTTAGCTATTATGGATATTATTATACTCATGAAATGGAAAAAGACTTAGAACAAGATCTCTAACACATACAATGGGTCTATAACAATATAAGAATACACAAGATGAAAAGAAATGGATAGGTTACAATCTGCACCAAGAAAGGGAACATCCCATTGATGGAATCACAACATACACTGAAATGGAGAACATGAATAAAAATGTTTTAAAAGGCCATTAACAAATGCATGTTAGGGGGCTAGGTGGTGCAGTGAATTGAGCACTGACCCTAGAGTCAAGTGGACCTAATATCAAAAAAATCCAGCCTCAGACACTTAACACTTATTAGCTGTGTAACCTTGGGCAAGTCACTTAACCCCAATTGCCCTGATTACCCCCCTCAAAAAAAAAAAAAAAGAAAAAAATGCAACATTAGTAAGGCAAAAGAAACCTTAAGTGATGTAGTTTAGTTCCCAAGTTCATTGGATCATAGCTTTAGAGCCAAAAGGAACTTTACAGATCATCTGGTCCATTCATTCACTTTGTAGATGAGCAAACTGAGTCCCAGGAGGTTAAGTGATTTGCTCAGTCACCTATGGGTAGTAAGTAGCAAAGCAGGGACCTGAATCCAGGTCCTCTGACTCCCAAACCTTGCCATTATACCCCAACACAGTCCTTACTTTATTGTAGCTTAGACATTGGACAATAAAATTACTAAAATTAGTCCTAAAATCGTATATGACTTAAGGCTGTATCAATAAGAAGGGTGTTATTTCTATGCAAATGAATTATCAACTCAAGTAGGTGTACATTTTTCTGAGCTACTTCAGATGAAAACGAATTAAATTATTATAAATTATTACAAAATTATATATAAAAATGTATAATTATTATAAAATTAGTTTGTTTTTCTTTAAGACTAACCAGCTGTCCACACTGGGTCCTATCACATAGGATCCCACAGGTAAATCGAGGAGATATAGAATCTGAATCCAGTCAAACAGGACCCACAGTGAACAAAAGTTCTGTGTTTCCCCCAGATTGAGATAAATTAATTTCCTCCTTAGCACTGTATCTAATATAGGTTCCTGGAAGCCTGTGACTAAAGTTACTCAAAGAGAGGGGCCAATAGCATATTGACGATACATGGAGGACTTTGGAACAACTATACCCAGAAGAGTATGGAAGAAGGGCCAGGGGAGCCAGTTATGACATCTCAGATAACCAAGGCTCAGATAACTAGCATACAACAGGAATCAGGGATCTTAAAAATCTTGCACCACCTATACTGTCTGTCACATAAAGCTCCAAAATTCCTTGTGTAAGTGAATGTTCTGAGATACTCAGATGACTTTTTCCCAATCCCAATGATAAAACTGAGGGTCTCAAAGCTTCAGGACTCTACCTATAACACAGTATGGTCCAACAAGGAAACAGATCTCTGATCAATAACCGACCCATAGATCAAATAACCTTTGTCCCTATACAACCTACAGGTGCAGTCCTGATTTTCAAGTTATTTTAAAGCAGCATTACCAGGCCTGTGGCTTCTGATTTCAGTTTTGAAATTAAAACTGACTCTATACTCTTACAAAAGCCTATAGGTAGTTTGCATGAAATAAGTAAAGATTTATAGGTGGCATAAATTCCATCCTTTTTCTCTGAGATTAGCAAGAACAGAGTAGGAAAATTAGCATAGAAAACTAATAGCTTAGGTGAAGTTTTTTCCCTGAAAACTGATAAGTCCCCATTGGACTACATTTCATGAAAGACATGCGGCTAGTTATATGTCAATAAAGGCAAGTTGGTAGCATTATATGCTCTATGAGGTCAAGAGCTCATGTCTTCTTTACATTCTACAAGGCATGTAGTTCAAGGTCATGTGCATACCCAATGAATATTAAATGAGGATGATGGCATAAGTGTTTCAGTATGTGCATATTTCTAATTACCTTCACTCCTGACATGGTACCTTGCTGCATAACTTTCTAACATAGTGTATGTAATATTGTATATGATCATTATCAGTACTTTCATCTTAGCCCCCTGCTTTCTCTCATATGCTGTTTCCCCAAATCCCAGGCCCATAAGATGATACTTCCTTTATTCTCACTATCCAGTCTAATCATGTAGCCCAATTTCTAGGTCCTAACCCTTGAGGGCCTGAATTCTCCTATGTGTCCACAGGGTTCTCATCCTCTGGTCCAAGGCTTAACCATTTCCTTAGCCCATTTTTTACCTCTGTCAGAGCAAAGTTCTTTCCTTTTTTGGTCTCCAGCTCTATCCATTTGGGTCTTGGCTAAAATCACTGGGGACTCAGCCATTTCCCTCACTTGCTCAGCCACATGACCAGAAGGATACTAGCATTTTCTCATGCCCTTAGATTCTTTTCCTCTAAGACCTAGCACAATACTCAAACATTTCTGAAATGAATGAGGACCATGGAATCAGAGTATTATCTCCCCAAATAGCTGAAAAGCTACAAAGTAAGGACTATATTGCATAATGACAAGACTTGTAAATCAGAGAATCTGGGTTCAAATCTCAGCTTTCTTTTTACAATCTGTGTGTGGCCTTGAACAAATCACTTAATCACCCTGTATCTAGTTTTCATCATCATCACTTTTCAGAATGAAATTTGCCAGAAATTTACCACTTCAATTCCATTTGATTTTACCATCTCCATCTCTCACTATCCTCTGTCAGCTTTAAAGACTTAACCTGTTCAGAAGATGCAAGGGATATTTGCATTCCTTACTATAAAATCTAACATAAATTGATGGGGTCATGATGCTGGTTAGGAGGACGGGGAGAGACAACAAACCAAATTTGGGATTTGAAAGAAACTTTAGAGAACATCTGAAGTCCAAGCCTCCTCATTTTACCAAAAAGCAAAGTAAGACCCAAAAGGCTGAAGTAAATTACTCAGCCAGTGGAAAAATCAGAACTAGAACCCAGCTCTTCTGACCCTCAATGTTCTTTCCACTATACCATGCTGAAGCATTCTGACCACTAACCTCTGCAAGAGAAAAATACCAGCTCATTTTGAGTCTTTAAGGATTCTTCTTTGTCATTTCAGTTAAGAGCTTAGCTTTATACTTTTAAAATAAGTTACATCAAATGAAACAGCTCAAAGTTTTGATGATCTAATTCGTGGGATTCTTGAAAGTGTTACTGATAATCAAACCTATACAACTGGGATGAAGTCAAATGAGTCATTGAGGTACCATTGATTTCTAAGCTTCATTCATGGCACAGAAGAGGTTAATTTAAGCTCAGTAGAAGAAACAAAAGATACTGCTTTCACAGAATACTCATTTTCAGAAAGAAACCTTCCTCATTTTCAATTTTAAAAGATATATTTCTCCCCAAAAGCATTACCAAGGGCACCAATATCCAATGATTATGGTAAGATAAGCAGTTGTGGCTAAAGGGATGTGTGTGATCATGAGCACCACAATTTTCTTTTAATTTGAGAAAGAAAATTGACCAGGAAAAAAATCATTAAAGTCAAAAGTCTTCACATTATTCTCATCATAGCTAAGATCTGAAAATAAAATAGACCAATCCATTTCAGTTCTCAATAGTGGACTTGAAATTGCCCTTAGTAAGAGATTGCCAATTTATTAAGCATGGGTAAAGCTCCTGAAAAGTTTTATCATCAGAGATGACTTTACAGCCCGGAAATCAACTCTGTGAAATTGGAGAGAGAGTACGTATTTCATCAGTACTGTCAAGTGATCTAAGCCAGATGAAGAATCTTGAAAGACTTGCTTCATAAAAATAACAAGTGGGGGGAAAATCCCCTGATATATGGAAGGTGCCTTACAACATTGCAGTTTTTTATGTCAAACTTATTTGCAATATTTATTTGTTCCTTCAAATGGCAGGTTTATCCTTTGGGGTTTTTTTCCCCCTCTTATATAGTGGATTTTAGAATTCAGATGCCTATAAAAATGCTTATACACAGTGAAACATATTTATAGATATTAACCACTGCAATAAAAGAAAAGGTCCTTTTTGCTAAAATACAAACTGACATTTGGAGTTGTTTTGTTAAAACGAGTCTTCAAAAAGCTACAGATCCATGGCAATCCCAGAAGAAGTGGGAAGTGTGTAGCTTAGATCCATTTCACAATGATTAATTAATCTCTGTGATGGAAGAATTTAATGAGATGTGTTTTTTCGTTGATGAATTGGTAAACCAATCGGAAAAGTGTCACCAAATTAGAGCTAATTTTTTTTGTGTGGGAGTCTGTGTGTGTCCATCTAGCACTAAACATATACTCTAGAGGATACACTGCTTGCCCCTACTAAGAAAGCTGGCTTCAGTAAAATAAGCTGATATTATATAGAAGGCAGCATGCCCAAATCTCTCTGGTGGCAATTTGTCTAGACCAATATTCACATTCCTGGAATATGTCTCATCATTACAATAATTAACCACTGCTATGCCAACACTCCCCCCACTCCCCACAGTGTGAAGGCAGACATGAAGGCACTGTCTCTTTCCCATGGATCACTTTAAGAGACATGACTTGTATGGAGTAGGAAAATAGTGATTGACTAACAACTTGGCATAACTAGAAGAGATCAAGGCTTCTGATGTTATAAGAAGACCTTTTGTTATTAATTTAAGCTTCCTGGAGTCTCATTCAGGCTGGGAAAATGTTACTGAGGCACAGAAAGATGACTTGGTGAGGTTTTTTTTTCCAATTATATCAGCAACATTACTGACCCCACTGCATCATGTGAGTATGGACAAAGAGTAATGTGCAAATTACTTGAGACAAGCAATAATTTTGTGACAATAATGGATATGTTGCTTCCACTGACACCAGGCTGACACAGAATGTCTGACCATCATGGAATTGACCTGCCTTCCCCACCTTCAATTAGTTCTTTCTAACTGAATGCTGAATTTCATGCAATGCACATATATTTCATTTTTCTCTTTTCTTGTGTTTTTAATTCTATGTCTTTTTAAGAGTGGATATTACTTCAAGGAAATGTGTAAAAACTCTTATGAAGCACATTTCAATGATTGTTCAAGTTATATGATGCTGTGAAGAAGTTAAAATTTTTTAAGGATCACAGTAGTGAAACAGGATCAGTCATGCCAAAGCACAAAGGTGTGCTTGAAAATGAAAAACAATGCCAAGAACTGACAGATTACAAAACAACCTAATTAAGTACACAGAAAACTAAGACTTTCATAGTAACCTGGCAACTGGAAGGATTGGTATTGATCTCTTCTACAGTATGGCATGGGCTTCTTTAAGTTGCAAAAACTAACAAGACTAGTCAAACAAAACAAAACAAAAAAAAAAACTTAATCATTGCTGTGAAGAAAAAAACATTGGTCCTGAACAAAACAATACAAAAGACTAGAGAATGGAGAATGGAAATATATATATTTATTTTTACTCACTAAACTCACTTTTTGGCTAATGACTATGCTAAAAACCATTGTCAGAAGAAGTCTAAGTAAGCATCTTCATCAAACTGGAAAACATACAGCCAAAAATGCTTTGGGTTTTTTTTTTCTACTTCTAGTGAACCTGCAAGTATTATACCCACTGAAAGAACAAAGAACTCTGAAAAATATGCTGATATAGAGAAACAAAATTGTTCCAGAATTACCATAATTCCCAAATGGAGAAAGATTATTACAAAAATACTTTTCGTCGTGCCACATGTCACAGATGTTAAGAAACTTATTCAAGAGTTAGAAGTTAACATGATTGAGTTGTCTAGAAACTCACCCAATTTAAACCCCATTGAAAATCTATAGATTGGGGAAAGAGCCAAGATGGCGGAGTAAGAGCAGGGACTTGCTTGTGCTTTCCCCCAAACCCCTCAAAATACCTGTAAAAAAAAATCAAACAAATTCTAGAACTACAGAACCCAAAAATGACAGAGTGAAGTAAATCTCCAGCCCAAGACAACCCGGAAAGACAACAGGAAGGGTATATCATACTGGGCTGTAGCAGAGTGCTGGTACAGCCCATGCTGGACTGGGAGCAGAGTGCAGTCTGGCTTGGGCTGTGCCAGCACATACAGGGCTGGAACAGGCCTCATTGGAATGAATCACTGGCAGCTGTGGTGGTTTCCAGGCTTCTCAACCCACAAACACCAAAGGGAGCATAGAAGTTCAGTAGGAAAACTCTGTGGGACCTGGGTAAAAGAGGCGTATGAACCAGCTCTAGGCTCAGGGCAGCAGCAGTAGATAGCAGCAGCAGTGGCAGTGGGGGTAACAGTGGCTACTTCCAGAGCTCTGGGCCCTCAGACCATGGGGGATCGAGTGGTTGATAAAAAAACCCTTAAGCCTAGAACAGTACACCCACCACCACTGCAAGCAGAGTCCTACCTTGACAAAGAGTTAGGAAGTCAAGTATTTGGCTGTGAAGATGAGCTAACAGCATAAAAATATGTCAGACTACAGAATCTTATTTTGGTGACAAAGAAGATCAAAACACACAACCAAAAGAAGACTACAAAGTCAAAGCTCCTGCATCCAAAACCTCCAATAAAAATATGAATCAGTCACAAGCCATGAAAGGGCTCAAGATGGATTTTGAAAATCAAGTAAGAGATGTAGAGGAAAAATTGGGAAGAGAAATGAGTGATGCAAGAAAATCATGAAAAATGAGTCAACAGCTTGCTTAAAGGAGAACCAAAAAAATACGGAAGAAAATAATGCCTTAAAAATAGATTAATCTAAATGTCAAAAGAGGCCCAAAAATCCAGTGAGGAGAAGAATGCCTTTAAAAACAGAATTGGTCAAATGGAAAAGGAGGTCCAAAAGCTCACTAAAGAAAATAATTCCTTAAAAATTAAAATGGAACAAATGGAAGCTAATGATTTTATGAGAAATCAAGAAATTATAAAACAAAACCAAAAGAATGAAAACTTATATGTTGATTGGAGATGAAACATGCTATACAACTCCAGATAAAGAGCTGATGGATCCAAAATACAAACTAAAGCATATTTTCTTCTCTTTCTTACTTTTTCTTGATTTTTTTTTTGGATGTAGTGATGCAGGAATTTGTTTTGCATGATTATACATATCTGTAATGGGTTTTAATTTTCTTATCTTTTCAATGGGAAAGGGGGAGTGAAAGAATTCCAAACTTAAAATAAAACTGATTTTTTTTTTAAAGAAAACTTATGGGTTACAATCAAAGCTAGGCTTGGACTGTTTATCTAAGGTACTTTACTAAACCAATGTGATCAAAGTGTGGTTCTATGATAAAAAATTTAAGAATATGTCAAAATCTTGTGAATTCAATGTCAAATCTTACAAAATAAATTATTGCCTTAAAAGGAGAATATTTTGCAAGTTAAAAGGTGTGTTTTTTAATATAAAAAATGTAAGGCCTATTGTATAAATCAATAAGTGTAATTATTTTATTTTGTCCCAAGAAATTCCATATACCATTTGAAGTTATTTGAATTCTCAGAGTCTGCTTCATCATATATAAAATGAGAGGGTTGAACCAAATGTTCTCTAAGGTCCCTTACAGTCCTCACACTGTGCTATCACAAGCTGCTGAATTCAGTTTCTTTCTACTTCAGTTTCCCTGTTAATACAATGGGAATACTGATGGAATCTTGACAATAGAGGGGGTGGAATAACTTAAATCATTTTCGCACATGCTGCAAATGTATTTCACTAACCTAATTTTTTTCTACTAAAAAAATGCTACATAAATGCAAAATGAGATCTCCATATTTCTGTAGCATCTCTCCTAGTCTCTAAGTGCTCAGAAATACTGGGCTAAAAAAAGAACAGTTGTCTTAGAAAAAAAAGTCTCCAAATTCCTTGTGGGTAGCAATACTTAGATAAATAGAAAATTATTAGAAATCACTTCTTAGTTCATAAACTGCATATTGATTATTAAGAACAGATTCATACAAAGTAGACATCTAAGCCATCTTTTGAGTTTCTTTAAAGTTATATTTTATGAATTTACAAACAATTATATCCTTTAAGGATCCAAGATTTCATTGGTATGGGTTTTCTCACAAGTGACAGCCCTTCCACTGGCATCCTTTCATGCCTTACTATAGTAGTTCCCAACCTTTGTGAGTATGAGGAAAACTTTTTTAACATGAAATGTCTTATGGATGCCTACATGATAATAGTTGCATTATTAGTGTACGTTGATTGAGAAAATAATGTGAGTAAATTCAGGAACACTTATAGACAATTTTGTTTTTTCTCAATAATGAAATCATCTACATACATTTGAAAATTTTTAATAAATGTCTGCTACATTACACACATACACACACCCACACACACAGATTTACCTGGTATTTATTTTATATATAACTGGGATAAGGTTTTATATATAACTAACTGATATATATATGTTGTCTTCACCAACAAAACCTGAACACCATGAGGAGAGATACCATGTGATTTTTGCCTGGTATTTACTAAGTACTTAATAAATACTTGCTGACTGGTTGACTATAGGGAGCTCCTAGTGAGGAAATATCACCTACCAATTCAGATCAACAACTAACTTATAACCTTAGACTCTGAAAGGGCTCTTAATTTGGGGGTCTGTGAACTTTTAAACTTTCTTTTTATATCTGTACTTCAATATAATTGATTTCTTTTGTAATCCTATGGATTTTATTTTGTGCCTTCAAAAACATGATTCTAAGATTCCTTATGTTTCACCAGACTGCCAAAGAGATCCATGAAGGCAAAGGGAAGGAAAATATGTTACCTACTACTGTGTGCCACGCCCCTCAACAACTCTATAAGGCAGGTGCTGTTACTATCTCTTCATTTTATAGGAGAGGAAACTGAGGCAGAGGTTAAGCAACTTGTACAGGGTCAAACAGCTATTAAGTCCAAGGTCAGAACTGAACTCATGCCTTTCTGACTCCATGACCAGCATTCTATGCACTGGAGCATCTAGCTACCTCCTGTACCTATGACAGAGTTACCTGGGGTATAGAACCAGTAGGGGTCAGCAATGAGCCTTGAACCCTTCTTACTCTGATTCCAAATTGGACCCTCTCTCCGCTACAACCATAATGCTTCTCAGGAAAGCATACATACATAAGATAATTTTTTGTAGCTTCTAGACATGATATTTGCTTATTTATTCTGTATCAAATTTTGTTTGTCCTTTGTTTTTGAAGACCAGTGACATCACAGTATGAGATCCTGACTCATGCATAAATTGGATTTAATTGAGGCAGAGTTGCACAGTCATCAGCCTCACTCTCTTTCAGATCCAGCAGCAAGACAAAAGTCAAGATGATTGGCAATGACCTGGGATGCAGTGGATGACCTTGGTGTCTTCAATGTTTGACCAAGCTCTAAGCACTCCAAAGCACCTGCTTTAGCTACCTTCATGGCTGTGGGAATAAATTGTTCTCATCCACCCATTCCACTGGATTCTTCACATTCTTGGAGTAGACACCCCCCCCCCAACTCACCAGCAAGCTTGAAGCCCATTGGCTACACTCAATCTGGTTTATCCAATCTGCTAAGACAGTTTATGGGGTGTGAACTGAACATGGTACAGCTTCTTGGAGCCACAGGTGAGAGTTGAGTGCCAGGTAGACACCAAAGAGGCCCTGAAAAGGGCTTGGCAAGGCTTCACACCAGAGGTGCTAGTCTTGCTCAGATACCCCATATACCTACAGCAGATGGGTAGAAGGGAGGGGACCAGAAAACCTGATTAGGAGTCCCAGATCAACCTCCTTCCACATTGCATAAAGAGCAAAAGTTCAATGTTTGGTAGTCTCACAAACTCCCTGGATGAACAACTTCAAGGCCCCTAGGAATACACAACCCTAAAGTTAGGAAACAACTGTCTAAATAAATAGTTCTTATGCATTGGCCAGGGGTGAGTGGCAGGGTGGTGGGGGAATCTTTATGGACAACCTTCTGTTAAAAAGCATCTCAGAACTTTACTAGAGGTAGCTAGGTGGTATAATGGCTAGAGCATTGGGCCTGGATTCAGGAAAGGCTGAGTTTAAGCCTTGCCTTGGAAACTTAATTACTGTGTGACCCTGGAGAAGTAACTTAACCTCTCTCTACCTCAGTTTCTTCAAATGTAAAATGGCCATAATAATAATAATTATAATAATACCTCCCAGGGTTATTGAGAGAGCCAAATGAAATACTTTAGTACAGTGCCTGGCATATGGGAAGAGGTTAATAAATCCTTCCTTCCTTCAACTAGGTTAGTCCCCAGACAAAGGGCATAAAGTCTATATTGAAGCCCTTGTCACATAGACATCATCCTAGTGGAGACCCTTATCACTTCTCACCTAGACTAACAATAGCTTCCTAATTTCACACCCTGTCTCAGGTCTCTTGCCTTTTCAAATCATCCCACATGCAGCTACCAAAGTAATGCTCCTCAAGTGCAAGCCTGACCATGTCATCCCCCAAACACACACACACACACACACACACACACACACACACACACACACACACACACACTCACAACTCCAGCAGCTCCTTATCTTCAGTGGGATCAAATACAAACTCCTCTGTTTGGCATTTAAAGCTCTGAAACCTGAACCCATTTTGCCTATTCTGTCTGGTATACTTTACTCTCCTCCTCCATGCTCTATATAGTACAGACAAACTGACTTTCATGTTATTCTTCACCCACTAAATTTTCTCTCCTCTTTCCGCCTGGAAAGCTATCCCTGCCCCTTGCACCCTCTTGGAAATCCTAGTTTCCTTCAAGATATAGCTCTGCCTCCTCTACACAATACTTTTACTAGTTCCCTCGGATAGTAATAGCCTCCCCTACAGATGACCCTGAATCCTGTTTTGCATGTGTTTTTCATACACCTATAAACATACATGTTTTCTCCTCTGTGGAATGTAGGGACTTGCTGATTGGTTCACTCTTGTCTATCTATCTCAAGCACCCAGAGCAGAGCCTGACACATGGTAGAGTCTTAATATATGCTTATTAAATTGTTGGTTGAGAACACCATTATAAGGTAAGTAGTAAGGGAACAGACTCATGAAGGCTACATGGCTTGCCCAGAGTCACATAGGTAATAGGTATTAGAGCTGGGATGTTAATGGAGGTTTCCTCCTAACTCTAAGGCTTATACTCCTTCCACTACAACATACTTGCATGTCTGCTAAGTGCTTACTGTATGCCAAGGTACTGTATCAAGATGTTAAAGCACATAGAACACCCCCTAAAAAGCTTCCAAACTAAACAAAAGCCATTAAACAATAAATAAATTAGAAGAAAGAAAGATATGAACAGGAGAAAAGCTGTGCTGTTTCTAAGACATTGTGAGTCATGAAGAGCAGAGAAATTTATTTGAAAGCATTGATCTCTTTGAGAACATTACTTTAAAGCTTTAAAATCATCCAAAAATTATTATGGTCTTATCAATAAAAAATATTGTAGAGTACATTGCTGTTTCTGTTTTCTTTCATTCATTCAACAAATATTCACGGAATGTCTGGTCTGTGTTCAGCACTGCACTAGGTACTGGGAAGGATTCTTATATAAATTTTTAAAATGTCAAGTTTTAGAGACAAAACACGAAAACCTGCAAAGTTAAGCATTGTAGTTAAGTGTCCAGTATCTGATAGACATAATAGGTGACAGTGGTAAGAAGAAATATTGCCGGGGACAGAAAAGTACTAGAAGACTTCATGGCTGTTGAGATGGGCATTGGGCATTGAAGACTGGGCAAGTTCTGGATGAGCAGGGAGGAGTGGAGAGAATAATATGTGAAGTGGGAATAGAATTAGCAGACAAAAGAGACAGAATGACAAAGTGAATAAAAAGCCAGTCTTAAGGCCAGGTTCAAGTTCTGACTCTAGCAAATGTGACTATGGGCAACTCACTTAAGCTCTCAGAAACTTTTTGGTCTCATGACCCCGTTTTGCTCTTTAAAATTACTGAGGAAACCTCCTCCCATCTCAAGAGCTCTTACTTACATAGGCTATAGCTATCAATATTTATCATATTAAAAATTTAAATATCTCATTGTGAAAATAGTTTTGACTTTGACCCCTTGTAAGGATTTGGGGGCAACTAAGTGGTCCATTGGATAGAGTGTTGGGCCTGGAGTCAGAAAGACCAGAGTTTCAAATCTAGCCTCAGATGCTTATTGGTTTATGGACCTGGGCAAGTCACATAAACCTGTTTGCACTATTTGAACAACAACAATAACAAAACGATTTTGAGGACCCCCAGTTTTGAGAACTGTTGCCCTTTGTTGTTGTTCAATCATTTCAGTTGTGTCTGACTCTTCATGGCCCCATTTGGAGTTTTCCTGGCAAAGATACTGGAGTGGTTTGCCATTTCCTTCTCCAGCTCATTTCACAGATAAAGAAACTAATGTAAACAAGGGTAAATAACTTGCCCAGTCATGTAGCTAGAAAGTGCCCAAGGTCAGATTTGAACTCAGGAGGATGTCTTCCTTATTCTCAGCCCATTGCTCTATCTACCACCTCACTGCTCTAGAAACTCTCTAAGATTGCAAGTTGCAAAAATGTCAACTTACACTGATAATGGTACTTTCCTCACCTCATACCAATGAAAGCAAAGATCAAGTCACTACCTCTATTGCCATAGTCCAAGGGTGCTCACCCCAGTACCTGTGGATGGATTTCAGGGGGTCCATGAACTTGGACAGAAAAAAAAGATTATACCTTTACTTCAATATAATTGGTTTCTTTCATAATTCTATATATTTTCTTTATACATTTAAAAGCATTATTCTGCGAAGCAGTCCCTAGGATTCAGAGAACCAAACAAAATCCAGGACCAAAAAAAAGTCAAGAATCCCTGGTAGAGAAGCAATAAAATGCAAATCATGGTGGGAGATAGTGAGTAGAACAGTCTGAATTAAGCAAAGAGTTCCTGTGGGTAATTGGAGAAATAAAATTGAAAGGCTATATACTTTGGTTTATATCAAAAAGCAAGGAGAAAGACTGAGTTTTGGTTGTGTTTTTTTTTTTTTTCTGGTCTTTTCCAGTCAGCTCCAAAGCTCACAGAATACATGAAATCCAAAGTGAAATTATCAGAATGAATAGTGCTTTAAAGAGACTTGAATAAGGCCTCAGCAAGGTAGGAATGCCAGTGATTAGTAGGAGGAAGGGAAATAAGCTTACCTTCTGGGCGCCCTGCTTTAGAAAAGTGCGGGCAAAAGTCTCTAATATGTAGTTGAGAAATCCTGCCCCAGTGATTGATATTCTGCCTCTTTGTATGAATTCTGTCCTGCAATAGAACATATCCTTCTGATGTAATTTAATTTCTCTGTACAAAGATGATACAAATTTTCAATAAATTAAAAGGATCATTTATCCTTTACTGTGTTGTAATGACACGCCTTTTTTCTCCCCCTGACTTTGCCTTCTGATCCATCCCATGGATGAGAGACACCCCAATGTATAAAGTGCTGAGTAAAAAACCTTAGGGAAATGTTAACCTGTTATTTCACAGATAATGAATCTTTTCAAGTTTAGAGACTGGCTGAAGAAAACTGGGTTAAGCCATGCATTTAGGACAGACTTAATGGCACTTTTGTTCTTTTATGCTCTTTGCTACCTTTGTCTCCTTAAGTCAGGAGGCCCTAAGTCCAAAATTCCAGGGAGCTGTGGCTATATACATAATGGCTATCTACACAGAGGGAGATGGCTTACCCTGGGAATCTACAGATTAGAAATTCTCAAAGGACTCAGTCCAAGGCCAGGAGAGCAATCTGTGCAGTAAGTGATTTCCAAGAGCAGCCCCTCCCTATATACCTTGTTCCTCCCCCTCCCTTCTTCATTCTCTTAATCAATTATATTGCTTAAGATCATAAAGCACTAGTGTGAGTATAGATTCAAGATAACATTTTGTCTCTCCATCAGTTAAAATGCTGAAAAGTCCAAAACAAGATCAAAAAGAAGGGTAAAAAATGTTAGAAATGTTATAAGTTTTAAGTTTTTGAAGGGGAAAGAAGGGAGAAGGATAAGCATTTGTATAGTGCCTACTATGCCAGGAATTGTGCTAAGTGCTTTCACAAATATCAACTCATTTGCTCCTTTCAACAACCCTGTGAGATAGGTAGTATTATAGCTTCATTTTGCAACTGAGGAAACTGAGGCAAAGAGGTTAAGTGACTTACTCAGTCACACACTTAATACGTGTATGAGATCAGATTTGAATTTAAGTCTTCCTGACTCCAGGTCTAGAACTCTACCCACTGTGTCTGTATATAAGGAAGGTTCAAAAGGCCCTGCTTTTCTTTCTGGCTACTTTCTTTGTGGTCTTGGTACCTGTGGGAGGCCCACAGTCAGAGACCCCACAGGCCTGGCAAAGCATGCCCCTACCAGAGTAATACGGGAGCTCACTTCAGCAGTCATGTTCCCATACCTTATGAGACCAAGAGACAGCTAACTGTACCCTAAATTTCATTCCGATAATTTGACCTCAGATAGCAGACTATGTGTATGGGCCATCTTCCATACTTCTTACACAGTCACTAAAATCACTCATTTAGAAAGCATTTGATGCTACATAACAGGAAAGTTTAATAAACTCCCCAAACTATCCCCTTCCCAACTCATGCATATTACTTCAATCGTGGATTTTTAATAAGATTTTTAAATCGAGGCAAAAACTTTCTTATCCAAGTATTTTTTAATAGCTTTCTGCCAGGAAAATGGCATATTAACATAAACTTTAAAATTCCTGATGTCTGGAATCTTTTTTTGTGGATTGGAGGGGAAAAGAGAGCCACTGCTTTATAACCTTCTTCGCTGTTCCACTAATAAGTTCTAAATGCATCAAAAGAACTCCTCAGAGGTTAGGAAGAAGCATTGAATGATATTCCCCTTTTATTTTTGTCCTCTTCTGAAACTATCTCTATGGGACCTATCACTGTCATCTGGCTACATGTCCATTAAAAAACAACTAAGACATTGATGAGTTTACAAGACTTCAAAAAAGCATCTTAGGTTAATAGAAATGAATTGGTGACATAGGGAATGAAAGATTACCATTCTCCTGAGTCATTTAGACACTTTTCTCCCCAAAATTTTATTTTCAATCAAAAGAGGTAGAAGGGGATATCTGTAGCTTTCCCTCTCCTTTAACATGGATAAGAGAGAAAATAAAAGGCACGTTTTCTGGTAATGTGCATTCACAGTGAAGGCATTTCTGGTAAGTTTTTGGATCCAAAAAGCTTTGGTATCATGGTCTAAATTGTCCCTGTAAGCCCTGGATTGGACTCTTTCCACTAAGAGTAACAGCCTATGCATTCTGATTCACAAGGCAATGTCTTCAAAACTCATCTTTCTCTCCCTTTCTCTCTCTTTTCTCTCTGTGTCTCTCTGTCTCTCTGTCTCTCTCTCTCTCTTTTTCACACACACATACACACACACACACACACACACACACAAAATAGTCAGTTTATCCAAATATTCAGAATGCTTTTATAATCTAGATAAGATTCCTTCTATCTCTCATGTCTAAGCCCATTTAAAATAATTTTCCCATTTAAAAAATTATTTTCTTGAGACATTAATCTTTCTCTTCCTTGATTACAGATCGTCAGCATAGAACTTTATAGAGATTTTAATATTTAAAATGAAAAGTTGAACATTCTTACAATTTGAGGGAAACTACAGTCCTCAAAGTAGGTTTAGGTGACAGATTAATGAAATTCTCCCTTACATCATAGTCTAACTAATAATTTCCTTCAGTCAACTATAGCAGAAACCTTCTGATAAATGTCCTCACAAACTGCCCACATATCATAGAATAATAGGGTTCAAATTAGAAGTTATGCTCTTCTCATAGGACAGTTGTTGTTGTTTTTTAAGAACTAAAGGGCAGGGGAAGCTAGGTGGTGCAGTGAATAGAGTACTGGCTCTGGAGTTAGGAGAACCTAAGTTCAAATCCAGCCTCAGACACTTGACACACTTACTAGCTGTGTGACCTTGGGCAAATCATTTAACCCCAATTGCCCTCCAAAAAAAAGCAAAAAAAAAAAAAAGATCTAAAGGGCAAAAAAATCCCATGCCTTCTCTCAATAATTCATCCCAATGTTTAACAACCTTGATCAGCAATTTTTGGATTATACATATGTAACTAAATCCTTAATGCTGTGATTTATATAGATGAAGTATGGGAAAAAATATGATATGGGTCCTGTTCCTTCTTGCTATAAGACCAAGGGCCAATTACCTCATCAATGAGACTCAGTTTCTTTCCAAGTCACATAAATGTCTGTGTGACCATGAGTGATTGTGTAAGAATATAGGTGACAGAAAAGGCATCTACCTTCATTTGTAGATGGAGTTCCCTCACTTTGGAGCTCCCTGTTTCATTGAAATCACAGGTCCCTTTCCCTTATTATCCACACAGAAAACAACAACACAAGTGGATAAAGAATACCTGTTGCTCCAGAATGTAATATATTCTTTATGTTTATATTGATTTATATATATAAATATACATTATATATAATATATAAAATAATAATATAATAATTCATTATAATAATATTTGGGTCTTTTTCCTCAGATAACTCATGAGGAAAGTGCTTTGTAAGATGTGTTTTTTTTAAATATGAGTTACTTGAGTAGAGCGTCGGCCTTGGAGTCAGAAGGACCTGAGTTCAGATCTGGCCTCAGACACTTAATGCACACACAAATAAAAAACCTAGCCCTGTGACCTTGGGCAAGTTACTTAACCCCAACTGCCCTCCAAAAGGCAAAAAATAAAATAAAATAAAATATGAGTTACTACTATTATTATATGTCCACTTAGTTCATTGTCTTCAATGAAGATGGTAATAGAGTTCATCACCAACCTTTCTGTAAGAGCACTTCATGATTGATTCAAAAGTCCTTATGTATCTACTGTAAGTCTTTTTTCAGCAAAGGAGCACATGTTATGTTAAATACCTTGTATTTAACATCTTTTATTAAATCATTCCTTAGCTTTCTTCTCTCTATGCTAACTAAAACTAGTTATTTTCACCTCTTCTCCTATGTCTCCATTTCATCCTCCTTCCCCCACCATTTTATTGCCCATTTTCTTCATTCATCTAACAAAGATGATAAGATGATTCACATCTTTTCATATTGCATTTTAGGAAGAACTAGAACTGGGCACAGTACATAAATAAAGAACTAATGCATGCTGATTATAAAGGGTACTTCCTTATATTCTGCATTCTAGATGCTAAATGCCTTTGGAATTTGTTTTACTATACCCCTAAATTGCTGAATCTTGTCAGCTTCCTTATCATTGAATTCTCCAGATGCCTGGACACCACGAACTGCTTTGCCAATGCACCCTGAGGACTTCAGGGCCTCCAATTGCTGAATCTTGTCAGCTTCCTTATCATTGAATTCTCCAGATGCCTGGACACCACGAACTGCTTTGCCAACGCACCCTGAGGACTTCAGGGCCTCCTCATCCATCCTGGTCTATGACTGAACCCCACCCCTGTATATGTGCTCTCTCCCAGTTAGAATGGGAGTGCTTGAAAGTGGAGACTACCATGCTTTTCTATGCATATCCCCAGCACCAAGCACAGTTCTTGGCACTTAGTAAATGAATAAGACACATACACATACATTTATACATGAACATATATACATACATATACATATATATGCACATATATAACCTTTATTATGAAAGAATTTTGAATAAGAGATAAGTTCAGCATCATTTAAAGTACCAAGATAATTTACCAAATGCATTATAGCTCAATTTCTTCCTGTTTTTCAACTCTGGGTCCAGGGGTCAGAAGTCAGATTGCAAAAGGCTGAGGAAGGAGGAGTTGATGAGAAGTAAAAACAGTGAGTGTAAACAATCTTTCACAAAGGTTTAGCAGTAAAGGAGAAGAGGCACTGAACCTTGACCAGTTTGATACCAGTCAACTTTTCAATTCAGAAGAGACTTAAGCATGTTTTCAGGCAGCAGAGAAGGTCTTCCTGAACTCAAGAATACCTCTCCATCCATCATATTCCACTGCCTCTGTGGTGAACAAACTGACCAGAAATCAACAGTTTCCAGATGCAGTGATGGGGAAAAATAAGGGCAGATTAAAAACAAGTGATTAAAATGTATGGGGCAAGATTTCAGAACAAATAGAAGGGGATAGCACAAGTGGAAATATAACCTTATTTAGGAGAAAAGACTATTTCTTCTTTAGCAAAAGCAGAGAAAGTGATTAAAGATGTTGAAGGGTTTTGAGGTGTCGGGCAGGAAAGATGAGGGAGCTTACAATGCATGGCCTCAATTTTTCAATAAGAGGTAAAGTCACCTGCAGTGAAATACAAGGATAGAAATGGCCCTGAGAGCTTGAAAAGAGTTAGACAGTCAATCAGAGGTGAATAAAAAGAAGAACCATACAGCCCCATGTAAACTACCGTCAATTTAACTTTATAACTTCATTCTGTTGCAGCTTTTTTCTATATTCTACTTCTGTAGTTTACCAAGGTCATTTCAAATCCTTATCCCTTATTCTAAAATACTGTCTCCCATGCCACTCCCTCATGTCTACAAATAACTGTTCTTTCTACTTTATCCAAGTCACAGACAATTGATTAACTTTGAAAGACTTCTAATATAAACACCTTGAGGACAAGAATGTTTTCCTGTTTTTCTGTATTTGGCTTCCCAGTGCCTTGAATATATCAGATACTTTAAAAGTAGAATATTTGCTGAGTTATCTTCATTAAATGAAGCACATGGAACATGTTCCATATCAGATTTCCCACTTTTCTCTTTGGAAAACATCACTGGCATTCATGCTGCGGAATTCATTAGGGGGCAGTCTTCACCTGACTGATCAATGAATAGGCCAATAAGAGCTACAAAATTTTACTGACAAGTCCAGGCCTATTCAATCTTTGTATCTGAGACACACCTATAATTTTTCCCCCATAATATTGATTTAATTAAATATGGAACAAATGGGATCAAAGAAAAGAAAGAATAATTCAAGTCCTAGAAACTGCTTTGTTAAAGTAAACCACAGGGTATAATCAACCTCCCTTTGTCTCAGCTTCATTTAGTTACAGTTGTGTTTCTATCTCTTTCTGTGGAGGACAAAAAGTTCGTGGAAAATATTGATCGCCATTTAATCCCTACAGCACAAAGCTACCTACCCTGCATCCCTGAGATGGCAGTCACGGGGAGAGCAAAGTCTATTAAAGAGATCCTACCACTGAATTATTGACTGGTTAAGTATGGCAAATCTGGCCTAATTGTTTTCATGATGGGAGTTTAATTAAAGTGCCTTTGATAAAAAAAAAAGAGGGCAGAGAGAAAGAAAAAGAAAGGGAAAAGGGAGAAAAAGAGAAAAGGGGAAGAAGGCACATGAACATCATCCTAATTCAGATTGTATTAAGCCTTTCCCACAACAGAGCAAGTGGGTTCCCCCAAAGGAAACACAGACTTTATAACCTAACATTAAGCCATGTTTCTCATTCGAATTAATCCCAATTAAATGCATTTAAAACACTTTTTTTAAACCAAACCTTTAATTTCATTGGTATAGGGTACTCCCAGTGAGGAAATCACCTCCATAAAGACCATAACTATTCTACAATTTATAATTGTGGAAGGGGTTGTCTGTAACCCTGAGATGTTTAGTGAGTTACTAATGGTATGTCAAAGGATCTGATCTCAATTCTTCCTGAACCCTAGGTTGATAATCTATCTACGATACCACACTGTCTCTACCTGCCTAAATTATATTTTCACACTATTTTAAAACAAAGTCTGCAAAGATTCTCTCATCTTGTCTTATTTCCTCAATATCTACTAAAAGCAAAGAAAGCTCTGGGCAAGGTACTGTAGGGGACTATTTATATAATCTAACTGTTCCTGCAGTATAGTGGAAAAAGTACTGAGCAGGAGTTCTGGCTGTGACAATTACCAGCTGTATGTATGGCCTTTGGTGTGTCACTTGACTGAGTTTCAGTCTCATTTGTTAAATAGAGATAATAATACTTATACCATCTACTTCACAGGGTCATTGTGAGAAAAGCACTTTGGATACTTTAAAATGCTACGGAAACATCATTATTACTATAAAATCCATTCTTGTGGCAAGACAACAACACATATAGTTGGTCATGAGTATTTCAGGAAAGGGTTAAGTTAAGGATGGGAGAAAACAGTAGAAATAGGGAAGAGTCTTAGTGGTTGAGCAGACAACAATCCTGTCTAACATCTACATTGCTAGTGAGTGGTAGGTATAAATGTAAATGTGGTAAGTCCAAAGGATTCTTCCACTTCTCCCAAAGGGAAATTCAGAGAAAATAGAAAACAATATCATTTAGCAGTGTGACTCCCTAGATAACCATTTGTTTTGGTTGGTGCCATGCCAGTCACAATCTCTTTCCTCAAATATGCAATTTTTGTTTAAAAGTCTGACCACTTGGATGCCTCATACAAAAAGATTCTGCAGCTCATTATTCCATCATATACACACCTTAGACCTTTAAAATCATGTACTTCTATTCTTTACACAATGTAAAAACAATGCCAAATGACTTTTTTAAACATACCAGATCCTTTGATGGGTGCTAAGAAAGATAAAAAGATAAATAAATCAAATAAATATACCCAACTTTAAAAAGTTTATAATCTAGGGTTCACCCAATTCTTTAAAATAAAAAACAAAAATTAAGTAACCCGTGAAACAAAAGAAATAAAAAAAAAGTTTTCTAAACACTGAAATTTTAGTTTTCCCTCTTGGGAGCTACTTGTCTCTGGAAACATAGGAACTGTCATATTAGAATAATCCAATTGACAATCTATCCCAGAATACTGCCTCTAGCAATGTTCTAGACCAGATGCTTCAGGGAAAAAAGAGAAAGAAAAGAAAAACACTCCATCTCTGGTGCAATAATATACACAAGGGAGATGCCCTTCCTCCTTCATCTCAATTAATGATAAAATAAAGTTTTGAAGTAGAATTTTTTTTTAACCTTGGCCATTTTTTCCTCCAAGATAGGGTACAGTGTAATATTTTGGAAAGAACTCCAGAGTAGGAATTAGAAGACCTTGGTTCCAGAGCTAGCTCTGCTACTGACACATTGTGTTTCCTCAGGAAAATCACTTCACTTCTCTAGTCCTCAGTTACCACATCAGTAAAGTGAGTACTTTGGACTAGATAATCTCTAGAGTCTCTTCTATCATCAAACATCAAATTAAAAATCAAACAGAAATTTATCATCCTACTAATGAATTCATTTTTGTATAGTGTTCCACTATTTACAAGATGCTTTCTTTTTTCTTATTTTTCAATTATCAAGCATTCAGTTTCTTTCTTTCCCAACCAAAAAAAGAAAAAAAAAATCTTACAAAGTACTTTCTGCACAAGTCCCCTTTACAAGGGAATATCTATAACTAAAATATGATTCCATGAATTTTCACTGATGGGAGAGGGGGAAAGTAGAGTTTACCTGAAGAGAACAAGACAACCAAATTTGTCCCTTAGTTTTAATGGGTATGATGAAATACCATGTTTTGCTTAAAATCTTGAATGGAAGAACCAAGCATTGATGGGTTAGTAGCTTGTCAAACAAATGAACAAAGCCACACTGCAGTCCCCTGTGACAGCTTGCAATCTACCTATTGCAATTACTATCACACACCTCAAGTCTTTCATTAGGAGGATCAAAATCAGGTCCTCTTAACCTTACATTTTTGTACCATTAACCTCTTTGGCAATCTGATGAAACCAATGGATACCTCCTCAGAATATTTTTAAATACATAATATAAAATACATAGAATTTTGAAGGATGTAAATTATATTAAAATATAGTTATCAAGGCTTTAAAAAAAATAGTTTGTGGATTCCTGGGCTAAGAAAGAATCCCATGGGCAGAGCTAAGATGGTGGAGTAGAAACAGCAAGTCCAAGACGCTCTCCCCCAGATCACCTCCAAACTATATAAAAGGGGACTCTGAACAACTTCTGGAGCCCCAGCACCCACAGAACAACACAGAGAAGCTAACCTCTTGCTGAGGACAGCCCAGCAGCCCTGCAGGAAGGACCAGCACAGTGCTCTGGGAGCCGGCAGTACAGCTCACGAAGAGCCGAGCCCAGGTCCGTGTGAGCCGCAGTTTTAGCCCCAGGGCAGCCCGGGCCAGCAGCCGGCTGGAGGGACCCCAGCTGTAGCGGGTCCAGAATTATCAACACAGACATGCCTAGGACAAAGTGAGAGGTTAGTGCCCTATGGACTTTTGGTCCAGTATTTTGGGAACACATTGGCTTTCTCCCCTGGGGGCTAGAAGCTGCTAAAGAGACATGCCATTTTGCAGTTTTCAGTAGCAGCTCCAGCTCCTGGCCTTAGAACTGTAGGGAGATCCAGCAATCAGCCCTGGGGGGTAATCGCTCCTGCTTTAACCTCCCTGGATCTGGATTGTGGTCTGGGGTGGAGGTCATGGGGTGGGTATCCTGCTTGCCAGAAATGGAAGTTGTGAAGACCCCACACATTCAGGACAGAAGTCCCCTGTCTGGTGGCAGAGTCCTACTGTGGCAACAAGCCCAAAAGTCAAGTAATTAAGTGGCAACATGCCAAGGGAAAGGAAACAAAATAAACAGAAAAATGAAACCTTAGACTCCTATTTTCGGGGCAAAGAGGATTGAAGCACGGAACAGTCAGAGGACTGTGAGGTCAGAAATTCTGCTCCAAAAGCCCCAAAGGAAAATATGAGTGGGTTACAGGCCATAGAGGACCTTAAGAAAGACTTTAAAAATCAAATAAGAGAAGTGGAGGAAAAATTGGGAAGAGAAAGGAGAAGGATGCAGGAAAAGTATGAAATGAGGGTCAACAGCCTGACTGAGGAAAATAACACCTTAAAAAATAGACTAACTCAAATGACAAAGGCGGCCCAAAAGGGCAATGAGGAGAAGAATGCCTTAAAAAGTTGAATTTGCCAGATGGAAAAAGAATCTCAAAAACTCACTGAGGAGATTCATTCCTTCAGAGTTAGACTGGAGCAAATGGAAGCTAATGACTTTATGAGAAATCAATATGCTGTTAAGCAGATCCAAACAAATGAAAGAATAGAAGGCAATGTGAAATATCTCATGGGAAAAACCACTGACCTGGAAAATAGATCCAGGAGAGACAATTTTAAAATTATTGGACTACCTGAAAGCCATGATCAAAGAAAGAACCTAGAAACCACCCTTCAAGAAACTCTCAAGGAAAACTGCCCTGATGTTTTAGATCCAGAGGGCAAAATAGAGGTTGAAAGAATCCACCAATCACCTCCTGAAAAAGATCCCAAAAAGAAAACTCCCAGGAATATTATAGCCAGGTTCCAGAATCCACAGATCAAGGAGAAAATACTACAAGCAGCCAGGAAGAAACAATTTCAATATTATGGAAACACAATCAGATAGCACAGGACCTGGCAGCTTCTACACTGAGGGATCAAAGGGCATGGAATATGATATTCCAGAGGGCAAAAGATCTGGGAATGAACCCAAGGGTCACCTACCCAGCAAAACTGAGTATTTTGTTTCAGGGGAAAATATGGTCATTCAGTGGAATAGAGGACTTTCAAGCATTCTTGAGGAAAAAACCAGAGTTGAATAGAAAATTTGACATCCAGACACAAGAAGCAAGAGATGCCTGAGAAGGTAATCAGGGAAAAGAAATCAAAAGGAACTTATCAAAGTTGAACTATTTACATTCCTACATGGAAAAACAATAACTGTGACTGATGAAACCTTTCTCAGTATGAAAATAATGGAAGAAGGGTGTATGGTCATATGAATACATATGTGAATGTGTGTATATATGTTTACAGTTATACATGGATAGAGGGCATAGGTTGAATTTGTTGGGAAGGGATGATACTTAAGGGGTGAAATTATGAGGTGAGAGAGGAAAGTGGCAAGAGGAGATGGGGAGAAACAGGGTAGGGTAAACTATCTTATGTAGAAGAAGCAAGGGGAAGTGGCTGCAGGGAAGGGGAACAATAGGAAGGCAAAAAGGCAAAACCACATTCTCATTGAATTTGGTTCTGGGAGAGAATGACATACATACTAAATGGGATATCTCAACCTGCAGCAGAATAGGGGGAAGGCAGATGAGAGGAGGGATGATGGATGGGAGAGCATCCTTGGGGGGAGGGGAGGTTGCGAGGAACCCACTATAGAAGAGGGACAGGATCAAGTAGGGAATGGACCAGGTGGGGGGTGTGATGGGTGGGAGGGAATTACAAGCAGCCTTGTACAATATATCTACTATGGTAATGTTTTGCATAGCTAGACATGTACAATATATATTGAATTACTTATCTTCCCAGAGGGAATGGGTGACAAGGGAGGAAGGGAATGGATCTGAAATTCAAGGTCTTATAATTAAATGTTTCGAATATATATAAATACTATTATTAATACTCTTTTGCATGTAATTGGGAGATAAGATGTGCAGGCATTGGGGCACAGAGATCCACCTTGCTCTAATGGAAAAGTCGAAGGGAGGTAAGGGAGAAGATATGGGAGAGAGCAGATTGGAGGAAGCAATATCTTGTGGGACTGCTATTCTGGGGTGGTGGGTAGGGAAAAAGTGGGGGAAAAATTGTAACTCAAAATCTGGCAGAAATGAATGATGTAAAACAGAAGTTAATAAAGCATTTGTTTAAATAAAAAAGAAAAGAACCCCATGTCTAAATAGTCACAATAAATCAAAATTAACAGGTCTCGTGAGGAAAATATAAAAAGATCCAAATAGCAGGTGGAATACAAAGTCAGGTTTCTTATGACTGAATCCTGCACTATACTCATTATACAATGTTAAATTAAGTAGAGTAAATAGCTATCATTCTCAGTTGGGATAGGACAAATATCCTTTGGACATGTAGGGAGCTTGGTATTGAGATAGCGTTCAGATCACAAGAACTAGGAAGCACAGAAAGATTACTATTAGAATAAGATTAGGCTGATGGGGGCAGCAGTGAGGGGGGTAGAGGAGGGGGATTCCCTAGTAGCACTTTAATAGCAAATATTTTAAACAAAACAATGTCTAATTGGGGTTTTTATTTGTTTTACTGAGAAATTTATTCTTAAGAATAATGGTATTAAAAAAAAAAAAAGAATAATGGTATTCTTGCAAAGGACTTTTGCCTTTAGGGTGGTCATTGAGACAAAGTGGAAAAGGGGGAGGAAAGGATGAGAAGCATATGCATGTGCTTGAGAGAGGATAAGTGAGGCAAGGTTCAGTGTTCCATAGGTCCCAGCAAGGATGGGGAGACCCACTGACCCACTCCCTAAATGGACCAAACACTGAGTAACAAATAATACCATGCCAAATGGTTACATCATGAAGTTTCCAAGTTGCTCTGCTTTCTCCCCCATACCTCAAGGCCATGACTACAGGAACGGGAGAGTCTGGAAAGAGTTAGAATTAACAATCTAGGAAAGATCTATCATTTTATTGAAGAAAAAAACTGAAACTCTGAAAGGTTCAATGACTTGTCCAGGATCACACAGTAAGTGACAGAGCTGGAACTCAAATGCAAGTCTTCTACTTCTACATCCAATGTTCCTTTTACCACTCTACATAAGTAATACATGCCAGGGCTGGTGACCCACTAGCATGGCCTTTAAGAATCATGAGTCATTGGGGCTGCTAGGTGGTACAGTGAATAGAGCACTGGCCCTGGAGTCAGGAGGACCTGAGTTTAAATGTGGCCTCAGACACTTAAAACTTACTAGCCCTGTGACTTTGGGCAAGTCACTTAACCCCAACTGCCCCTCCAAAAAGAAAAGGCAAAAAGAATCATGAGTCACCTCTACACTGTGATGAGGTATTAAAGAATGAATTTAATGAAGGATACATAGCATTTAATAGACTCATATCTGGTGAATGAATGAGAAAATGAAGTAGACTAAACTATCCCTATAGCTTAAAGAATAAACAAAAATCAAAGGCATGAAAAGGGAAGGCCTGTACCAAGGGAAGAACATCTCTTCCCCAAACCATGAGCCCCAAAAGTGAAATTTAATTCAGTCAATCAATCAATAAACATCTAATAAGTACTTATTATGTGTTG
This sequence comes from Gymnobelideus leadbeateri, assembly GCA_011680675.1. Classification (NCBI taxonomy): domain Eukaryota; kingdom Metazoa; phylum Chordata; class Mammalia; order Diprotodontia; family Petauridae; genus Gymnobelideus; species Gymnobelideus leadbeateri. The sequence goes on along the minus strand of WOXC01010121.1, from coordinate 186,071 downwards.
GACACCGTTAAACTCTAGGAATATAAAAGGGAGCACAAAAACAATCCCTGCTCTTAAGGAGCCTATGGGAAAGACAAAGTGCAAACAAATATAAACAAAGCAAACTATGTACAGGATAAACAGGAAATAAGATAGGAAAGTCTTCCTGTACAAGACAGAATTTTAGTTGGGATTTAAGGAAGTCAGAAGTCAGTAAACAAAGCAGAGGAGGGAGAACATTCTAGCAAAGGGAGGCAGGCAGAGAAAATGCCCAGAGCGAAAAGATGGTGTGTCTTGCTTCTGGAATAGTCAGGAGACCAATATCACAGGAAATCAAATCTGGGAATAAGGTGTGAGAAGATTGGAAAATCAGGAAGGGGCTAGGTTATGAAAGGCTCTGAATGCAATTTTATATTTGATCCTGGAGGCAACAGGCAGCCACAGTATTTGAGATGGGCAAATAATATGACCAGGTCTGTGCTTTAGGAAAATCACTTTAGTGGCATGAAGGATGGATTAGAGAGTGGAAAGGCAGACCTACAAGTGGGCTATTACAACAGTATAGGCATGAGGTAATGAAAGTCTACACCAGAATGGTAGCAGTGCCAGAAGAGAGAAGAGGGTATATTTAAGAGATCTTATAAAGGTAAGATTGACAGGCCTTGGCAACAAAGTGAATATGGCAAGGTGAGGAGTCCAGGATGATTTCTCAGTTGTGAACCTGAGGGACTGGGATAAGGGTGCTTCCCTCTACAGGAATAGAGAAGGTAGGGCAGAGAGTTATAGGGAAAGATAATGAATGCAGTTTTGGACATGCTAAGTTTAAGATGTGTTCTAGATATCCACTTCAAGAATGTCTGAAGGGCAAAGGGAAATGTAAGATTGGAAGTCAGCAAAGAGTTTAAGGAAGAAAAGGTGAATTTAAGAATCATCAACATAGAAATGGTAATTAAATCCATGGAAGTTAATGAGATCACCAAGTGAAATAGTATAGAGGAAGAAGAGAAGATTGTCCAGGAGAGATCCCTGAGGAACTATGAGGGCTAGAGGGCATGAGCTGGAAAAAGATCCAGCAAAAGTGATGGAGGAGTGGTCCCATATTTAGGAAAAGAGCCAGAAGAGAGTGGGGTCCCAAAAACCTAGAGAAGAGAGTGTCAAGGAGAGCAAGATCAAGAATGACCAGCAATGTCAAAGGCTGCAGAGAGGTCAAGGAGACAACGATGATTGAAGAAAGGTCTTCGGATTTCACAACTAAGAGATCATTACTAATTTTGGTGAAAGCAGTTTCAGTGGAATCATAAGGTCAGAAGCTGGACTGTAAGGGGTTAAGAGGAAAATAAGAGAGAAAATGGAGGCACCTATTGTAGATGGCCTTTTTGAGTTTGGTTAAAAAGGGCAAAAGGGATACATGATGATAGCAGGGATAGTTATGAGGACAAGAGGAGAAATAATAGACATGGAGAAATTGAAAATAAGAGTAAGAGTGGAGATAACTGGTGGGGGGGTAATGTTTTGGAGAAGAAAAGATGAAATTGGATTGCTTAAACAAGTAGAGGGGTTAGCCTTAGTAAGAAGTCCACTTTATCATGTGAGAAAGGAGTAAAAGAGGTGATGGTGGCAGAAAACAGTGAGAGATGAGGAAGAGAGAAGAGGGAGCTTAAGGCAAATAACCTCAATTTTTTCAGCAAAGTGTGTGGCAAGGTTCTCAGCTCAGAGTGAGAAGAGGAAGAATCATGGGAGGTTTCAGGAGGGATGAAAGGTTTTAGAAGAGCAGCTGTGGAGAGTAGGATAATGAGTTCATAAAAGTGTATAGTAGGATTGCCAAGCAGCACTGAGGACTGCTGCTAATGTATTTGTAGTGGACCCAGCCAGAACAGTTATGTGATTTTCTCCATCTTCTTTCAGCAGCCTATGTGGAGGAGAGAAGGTGATGAATGGTAGAAGTGATATAAGGCAAAAGCTTGACTGGGCATAATTGGCAATATGATAAAAGGAGGTCGGGAAAGGGGGTAGGAATACAAGAAAGGAGGAGGATGTAGAGTTTAATTGGTTTACCAATGGATCAAGATGGGGGAAAGAGGAGAGAGTGTAGAGGAGATAGATTGGGAGAAAACTGAGGGGTCAATGGATTAGAGGTCACAGTGTAGAAAGAAGACTAGGTTTTTGTAAAGGAAGGCCCAGGGAGAGGTGAAAAGCCAATAGATTGTGGTTCATTGACTTTCATCTTTCAAAAGACTATACTTTCCTCCATGCCAATAGCATATTATCAAGACATTCCATTTGGGCCCATTTGCCTGTAGCACCCCATCTTCTCCAACTTTCCCTATTTCCTCCATCAAAACTTACCTGCTCTGTATGCCAGTACTTACTTCCCTTACAGCCAAGGAAAGAAAAGTATTGACTTGAAATCAGAAGTACCTGAGTTCAAGTCCAGCCTCAGACACCTATTACCTGTGTGACTCTGGGCAGGTCATTTAACAGCTTGGCTCATTTTCCTTATCTATAAAAGGAGAGGGCTGAGCTCGATGATCTCTAAGGTTCCTCCTAGGTCTAAATCTATGTTCCTAGGATCCACTAGTGGTGCCAGTTGACTCCAATTAAATTTCAAATGATAGAAATGCAAAGATAAAAAATTATACAGTTTAGGCTCTATCCCCCAAGAAGCTTATGATATAATAAGGAGGACTGAAATTCAACATACAATATAAGACATTGTGTGATAAGAACAAAGTAAAAATCCAGAGAAAAATACCCAGAAAAACATGAAGAAAAAGAAATTATTTCAATGAGGAAAGAAAAAAATTTCAATAAATTCAGAAGAATCCCATTTTCAGTATGTGGGATGACATTTATGAATGCACAGAAGCAGGAGGAGGCAGAATGAGATTGGGGAAGATCTAACAGACTAGTTTGGCTAGACACTAGAGTAGCCCCTCACCTGCACCTTTTAAAATCCTTAACTTCCTTCATGATTCAGCTCAGGTGACATCTGTTCTAGAACTCTCGTGATCTCCCTCATTCCAAGCATTCTCTTCCTCCCTAAATTATCTCATATCTACACATGTTTATAAATTTTTTCACTGACTATGCTAGAAACTCCTTGAGGGTAGAGGGCTAGTTTTCTTTATTTGTGTTTTCATTTAGGGCAGTGTCACGCACACAGTAGGTGAATAACCAATGTTTGTTTAATTGAGCTAAGTACAGTAGCATGAAATACAGCTGGAAAGGCTGGTTGGATCCCCAATCTGAAGAGCTTTAAAGAGGGGAAGGAAAAGGGAACAAATATTTATTAAGGGCCTACAAGGTGCCAGACACTGTGCTTTAGTGCTTTGAAAATATTCTCCCATTTCTCCTCACAATAATGTTGAATTTCAGATAAGAAGTTTAGAGCCATTAAAGCTTATTATACTTTCCCTACTTAGAGAGTTCATTTTAACAATACCCTTCTTTCTATGCCTTAATTCAAAAGTTTGAATCAAATGATGGAAATTCTAAGTACCTGACATAGACAGCCATCTTCTCCCCTTATTAATAAGGTCAGCCCTAGGTAAAGATGCCCTGAACTTGTAAGACTCTACTCAATAGAATGGTATTTATCAATAACATCTTTCTTTACAGTTTATCAAGCACTTCCCCAAAATAATGCTCTGAGGGAGATGGTATAGAAGTATCAAAATCCCCTTTTACAGGTGAGGAAAATAATATCAAGGCTCACATTGGTGAACAGACTTGCCTACAGTCACACAGGAAGCATCAATATTGGAATTGAAGGAAAATGATTGGCGGGGGGACGGGACACGGGAGTAAGACCACAACTACACACAATGTAATACTATCTGAATCACGCAGCTAATAGCCACTGGCACATCTCTAAGCAGTTTTCTCAGAAACTTAGGAACCCAGAACAGCTGGTTCCTGCCAGACATGGATAGGTCTAATTCAAAACTTGGGAGGGCCACAAAGCATTGGTTTTCTTCCCTCTATCATTTTAAACAAGGAACTGTTGCCTTGTTTCTAGGGCAGATGAGAGAATGCAATAGGGGCGGCCATTGAATTTCATCTCAATGCTACAGCATGTTTTACAATTTGTGTTCTGAGCTTGGACGTGTATCAAAAGTGGCAGCAGCGGATTCCAGCATTTGAAATTACTTCAAATTCTGCTGTAAATGCATAGTAGGAAACTGAACACTGCTGCTCAATTTTGCTTTCTGTCTCTTTGCTTAGATGCCAATATTAACACTGATTACAAAACTGACAGTGTAGTCACCAGATGCTGATTTTCAATGTGATTGAGGACTGTGATTCTGATCCTAAGCATTCCAGCATTATATTCATATTTTTACTGTTTTAAGGAGTTTCAAGTTGTTGCATGTAAAATCAACACCTTGGTTTAAAAAAAAATATTGCCGACAAGGGAAAGGGAGGAAGGAAATCTTTCTATTGTGAAGTCTAAGGCTCATCTATCAAAACCCTTAAAGAAAAATTGTATAATTTTGGTACCCATCAGAATCACTTAAGTTCTCCTCTTTATGCTGTATTGCTTTCTTATCTATTGTCTCCAGTGATAAATTATCTCTTACTCAGATTGAAAAGTGTCATTGTTTGACTTCTCTAAACTTTTCAAAAGGCCATTTCAGTTTCTTATTCCTGGTGTAAAAGGGACATTTGAACAATTTACATGTTATACAAGTAAAAGAAAATTTTACAACACATTGAATTAACAAAGCTAGGAAACTAGGCTACTCTGTCTTAGGAAACTGTTTCATTAATACTTTAGGGTTCTGAAAAGTTAAATATTCAAGATAGCATGATTGAAAAATGAAAGTGACAACACCAAAGTGTTTGCACGTTTTTAATAAAAATTTCCTTTTTTATTTTTATTTATTTATTTATTTGCTTTTTGGAGGGGGGGAAGGCAGGGCAATTAGGGTTAAGTGACTTGCCCAAGGTCACATGACTAGTTAAGTGTCTGAGGCCAGATTTGAACTAAGGTCCTCCTGATTCCAGGGCTGGTACTTTATTTATTCACTGCACCACCTAGCTGCCACTAATAAAAATTTCATGTGAAATCATCTTGTGACATAGGGAGATCACAATAATGTTTTAAATCATCTTGTGACATAGGGAGAACAAGTATTATTATTCCCACTTTTCAGAAGCAGAAACTGAGCAAAAGGTTAAGTGATTTTCTGAGATATCATCATAAAAGTTAGCATTTATATAGCTCCTTAAGATGTGCAAAGCATCTTATTTATGTTATGTCACTTAAGCCTTACCACAACCCTAAATGGTAGGTTTAATTATTTTCATTTTACAAATGAAGAAACCAAGACTGAGAGAAGTGACTTGCCCAGGACCACAAAGCTAGTAAATAGCTCAGATGGGATTCAAGCTTAGATCTTCCTGAGAAAATGAATTTGAAAGTGTTTTTGCATAAAGCAAATTTGCATAGATTCAAATATATGGTATTATTAATATTTATAGTTAATTTTTTTAAAAACCCTATTTTAGATAGATATTGTCATCTTAATTCAGATGACATATTCCTTTAAAATTAAAAATACTAAATTTGGAGAATGAGCCATGCTGACCATAATGAAAATGTCTCCAACTTTGATATGGCTGAAAACAGTAATATCTGGACTATTTGCATGTAAAGTAATTTACAGAAAGTTAGTAGCCCAGTTAAAACTAAAAATCAGGTCAGTAAAGGGCTCTCTCTACTGATATCACTGCCTACTTATTGAGGAGCTATATAAAGCAAGGGTTGGGTTAGTTGTCTGAAGGCTTCTCCAATTAGTCAGTGGTATGATACTTAATGTTCATTGACCTGCAAAAGGTATACTTGCTCTTTTGCTTCCTTCCTCTAATCACTACCATTTGCCTACAGGCAATATAGTCAGTATTCTTCCAGGACAAAGATCCCAATGGCAGCCAAACTAAAATAGGGAAGAAAACACAGCAAAGGATATGAAATTTCTCATGGATGGGTCTCATAACTAGTTTCTCTTGGGGCCACTCACTTTTAGGGCCCTGGATACACAGGTAAGTGCTAATTTCAATGACTGACTTTGAAAATAGGGTCAGAAAAATAACTCCACTTATCAGAAGATCAAAATGAAGGAAAATATAGCCTCATTTTGAAATGTGAAAGCTTGCAAACAGCCACTCTTGTCAAAACATGAAGATAGCCAGTCTGAGTATGGTACTTTTCCAGGAAAGCAAGAATTCTTTGTCGATAAATTATCACTCATCTAACAAAAGGTAGTAAATTCCTGCCAGAAAGAAGGAAGGCAGGTTCTTAAGGTTCCCTTCAACTCCCAGATTCCAAGAATTCCAGAATACCAGTTATACATCTTAGACCTTTTGAAATACAGAGAACTTTGATTGCTCTTAGGCATTTTTTTTTTAGATTTGCGTATATGTATTGCATTTTTGTCTTGGGTACATATTCTTTTTTTTTTAGGCATTTATAACAATCCAGTTTTTGTAGGGCATTTTTGAGTATACGTCTTATTTCCCTTCTAGAATGTGAGTGCTTTAGGGACACGGACTGTATCTTAAATGTCTTTGCTTCTTCAAGGCCTAGTATATTATAGTACAATGTATTAATATCAACAAAAATGATAAATATTTTAAATAAATGATTGAATAAAGGGAAGTGAGGGAAGGAAGTGCCTTAGAGATAGAAAACACAAAATAAGGGGAGAAATCCATTAAAAGCATATGTGCAGACATAAAGAAAAAGACAAATTAATGTCTTGGTAGCCAGTGCATTGTGGAAAAAGAAGACTCTGCTCCAAGTGTTTTATTTATACAGATAAAACCTGTTATTCCCCTTTCCTTAATTGTTTCATGTTTCAGTAATAGTCTGACCACTAATTAGTGTGCTGAACATCAAGGTCAAGGTATGTGTGTGTGTATGTAGGGTAATGCTTCCTTTGACCATAGTTTTCAGGCTTTTCTAAAAGCTACTAGCTATTTCTTTAATTCCTTTATATCTAGGGCTGAAATTTAAGGTAAGAAACAAATCCTGAGCAAAGTCTACACAGCCAATGTAGTACATTACTTTGGACAAGTCAAGCACAAAAAAGGGTGGAAGTACCCCTTTTCTTCCCTAGAAGGATAGGAAAAAAAGTAAAAACAGTTTGCAAACAAGATGGCAAACTAAAGAGCCATTAAGTTATCTACCCAATTCACTCCTAGAAAAAGAAATTTAACATTTCTTGAAAGAAACATATCTACAATTAGGAAAAAAATTCAATGACCCTCAAAATATGCACATGTATACACATATTACTGAATTCTCAAGAGAAAAGATTCGATTTATCTCTACTAGTATTGGGGTATGTGTATATTCATGTTTAATAGGTGGAAACCAATTTAGAATGAAGGTATTTTAAAAAGTAACTAAAATGTCCACACCCTTTTACCCAAAGATCCCATTGCTAGATATATAACCCAAGGAATTGAAAGATAGAAATAAAGGTCCCATACGTAATAACATCATCATAACATCACTTTTTGTGGAAGTGAAGTAAATGCCCTTTGCTTAGAGAATAGTGAAGCAAATTGTAGTATAATAATGAAATAGACTATTTCTGTACTATAAGAAACAATTAATATAAAGAATTCAGAAGCATGAATAGACATCTGACCCTGTGAAGAGTAAAATAATCAGTACCAGGAAAACAGTATTCACAACCACAGCAATGTAAACAGGAAGGACAATAAAGTTGAACACTGTATTAATCAAAATGACTAAGCTTGACCCCAAAAAAGGACTGAAAAAAATGTACCTTTTTCCCTTTGCAGAAGTGAGGGAAGATAGGTGTATAATGTTGTATATACTGGCAGAGATAGTTGATATGCTCACTGGTTTTGCTAAATTGCTTTTTTGTTTGTTTGGTTTTTAATCTTTTCTAAGAGGTACAGCACTGTGGTAGGGATGATGTAGAAATGTATTTGGAAATTAAAATGACATTAAAAACAAAAGCTATCAATAAAAATAAGCTTTTAAAATGTATACCCCAACCAAGTTATGTACTTTATTTTTTTTAAATCAAATGCTTTATTAACTTTTGGTTTACATCATTCATTTCCACAAGATTTTGAGTTGCAAATTTTCTCCCCGTTTTTCCCCTACCCACCACCCCAAAATAGCAATCCCACTCAATATACCCTCCTCCAATCTGCTGTCTCCCATATCTTCTCCCATACACCCTCTCACTTTCCTGTAGGGCACGGTGGGTCTCTATGCCCCAGTGCCTGTATATATTATTTCCCAGTTACATGTAAAATAATATTAATAATAGTATATATACACACACACACATATATATATGTGTATGTATATATATATATATATATATATGTATGTATATAAACATTGGATTTTAAAACTTTGAGTTCCAGATTCATTCCCTTCCTCCCTTGTCACCCACCCTTACTGGGAAGATAAGCAATTCAGTATAGGCTGTGCATGTGTAGCTATGCAAAACATCTCCATAGTGGATATATTGTAAAAGACTGACTATATTTCCCTCCCTCCTATCCCATCTCCCACTTGTTCTACTCTCTACTTTGATCCTATCTCTTTTCAAAAATGGGTGCCTCCAACTTCCTCCCCCCCAGCCTGCCCTCCCTTCCACCATCCCCTCTCATCCCCTTCCCCCCTACTCTCCTATAGGGTGAGATACCTTATTTAGTGTGTATGTCATTCCCTCCCTAAGCCAAATTCAATGAGAATAAGGTTGACCCATTCCCTTTTTTCCCCTCCATTGTGACCATTTTCCCTTGCCTCTTCTATGAGAGTTGACCCCATTCTGTCTCTCCCCATCTCCTCATACTCCTCTCTCACCTCTTAATTTCATCTTTTAAGTATCATCCCTTCCTATTAAATTGGTCCTGTGCCCTTTATCTATGTATACCTGTACACATATATACACCCACTCACATTTGTATTCATACACCCATATACCCTCCTATATAGACATATATGTTTGTATATGTGTGTGTGTCTGTGTGTATACACATATTTCTATTTCCTTCAACTATTCTTATACTGAGAAAAGTTTCATCAGTTACAATTATTGTCTTTCCCTGCAGGAATGTAAACAGTTCAACTTTGATAAGTTCCTTATGATTTCTTTTCCCTGTTTAACTTCTCATGCTTCTCTTGCTTTTTGTATCTGAATGTCAAAATTTTTATTCAACTCTGGTTTTTTCATCAAGAATGCTTGAAAGTCCCCTATTCCACTGAATGACCATATTTTCCCCTGAAACATGATACTCAGTTTTGCTGGGTAGGTGATTCTTAGTTTTAATTCCAGCTACTTTGACCTCCAGAATATCATATTCTAAGCCCTTCGATCCCTCAATGTAGAAGCTGCCAGATCCTGTGTTATCTTGATTATGTTTCCACAATATTCAAATTGTTTCTTCCTGGTTGCTTGTAATATTTTCTCCTTGATCTGGGAATTCCAGAACCTGGCTATAATATTCCTAGGAGTTTTCTTTTGGGGGATCTTTTTCAGGAGGTGATCTGTGGATTCCTTCAACCTCTATTTTGCCCTCTAGTTCTAAAATATCAGGGCAATTTTCCTTGAAAATTTCTTGAAGGATGATTTCTAGGTTCTTTTTTTGATTATGGTTTTCAGGTAGTCCAATAATTTTTAAATTATCTCTCCTGGATCTATTTTCTAGGTCAGTGGTTCTCCCAATGAGATATTTCACATTGCCTTCTATTTTTTCATTTGTTTGGATCTGTTTAATAGTATCTTGATTTCTCATAAAGTCGCTAGCTTCCATTTGCTCCAATCTAATTCTGAAGGAATGATTCTCTTCAGTGAGCTTTTGAGATTCTTTTTCCATCTGGCAAATTTGGCTTTTTAAAGTGTTCTTCACCTCATTGCCTTTTTGAGCCTCATTTGCCATTTGAGTTAGTCTATTTTTTTTAAGGTGTTATTTTCTTCAGTCAGATTATTAACTCTCATTTCATAATTTTCTCACATAGTTCTCATTTCTCTTCCCAATTTTTCCTCCACTTCTCTTATTTGCTTTTCAAAATCCTTCTTAAGGTCCTCTATGGCATATAACCAGCTCATATATTTCTTGGAAGCTTTTGATGCAGGAGTTCTGACTTTGTTGTCTTCCTCCTGTTCCATGCTTTGATCCTTTTTGTCCCCAAAATAGGAGTGTAAAGTTGGGTTGCTCTGTTTGCTTTGCTTCCCTCGTTATCTCATTTTTCCACTCAATTACCTGACTTTTGGGCTTTTTGCCACAGTAGGACTCTATTACCAGACAGGGTAGCTTCGTACCAAATGCTGGGATTTTTTGTCAGCTCCCGAAGGTCTTAGTTGGGTGCCCTCTCTGAAGCCTCCACATGCTCTGGCTAGCTGGTCACACATCCCAGGACTTCCACCCTAGATCACAATTCAGATCCAAGCAGGTTAAAGCAAGAGTGATTATCCCTCCGACTGGTCACTTGGTCCCCCTACAATCTGCAGGCCAGGAGCTGAAGCAGCCACATGGCTGCAGCTGCAGGGCCATTGTGCCTTAGGGACTTCTTGTCATGGGGGCAAAAGCTGATGCACTCCCGAACTACTGGATCCCAAAGTCCACACTACATTGACCTCTGGGTTGATAATTCTGGAAACCGCTAAAGATCTCGTGATCTGAAGTACCGCCATGAGGGGCTCCTCCTCATGCCCACCCTGGGGCTAAGACCTCCGTCTCTGCATGTGGTTGGGCTTGGCTCCCAGAACGCTGTGCTGGACACTTCCTGGCAGTCTGCTGGGCTATCCTCAGCAGGAGATTAGCTTCTTTGTGTCATTTTGTGGGTTCAGAGTCCCCTTTTATATGAATTGGGGGAGGTGGAAGCCAGAGCCCCATAGAAGTCCTGTTTCTACTCTGCCATCTTGACTCCGCCCCCCAGTTATATACTTTATTAAGATATGAAGTTTTACATACCTTATTAATTAGAACTACTCCACCAGTATTCTAATATTCACATGACAAAATTTAGCAGCACTGACAATTTGTCAGTTTATTTTTATTTTTTTGCTTTTTTTTGGAGAGCAGTTGGGGTTAAGTGACTTGCCCAAGATCACACGGCTAGTTTTTGTGTTGTGTCTGAGGCTGGATTTGAACTCAGATCCTCCTGACTCCAGGGCTGGTGCTCTATTCACTGTGCCACCTAGCCACTCCTCCCATCTAGCCACCCCTCAATTTGTCAGTTTGAAGAAAGGTACTCATCACTTTCATTTAATTCATCTCTAAAGTTGGACATGAACTTTCTGACTAAGAGGAATTTCATGTTGCATATGCATTGATTCAATAGAAATTTATAATAGGTGCCTACTTAATCTTAGTAGCCTATGTTTCAATAGGTAAATATTATTTTATAATATTTATATTTGTAATTTATAATATTATTTTATAAATATTAGAAATTTATATTTATAGTTTATAATATTATTTTATAAATATTAGAAATTATGCTTAAGTGTTAAAGGGTAAGTAGATTTTCTTAAATCTGAAGATGAGTAACATGTAACTGAGACACTTATTCAAAAATGGAATAGTCCTGATTCTTTAAAATTATGAATTTAGTTAGTCTTTTTTATACTGGAATGAAATTAAATGATCCCTTAAGATGCTATAAATTTTTATTTAATTTAACACAAAAATCTTCATACTACTATGGTTAGGAAGTAAAAATAAATAATTCTCCTATATGGAAGAGTAGTTAGATATTTTATAATTGTATACTTCATTTAAAGGAAATGTTTATTATTGAAATCAAAGCAAGCAGGCACAAAATGTGATTACTCATCTTCCTTCAGATTTGAGTTTGTAAACTAACCCTATTAACAAGGTAGAACATGAGCAAAAGAAATCAGAATAAGCACAGATAAGACTTACAAATGTGTTTGCAAACATACAACAGAAACTCATTAATAAACCTGCATTGATTGTGAAATCTCAGAGGTCAAGCACCATCTCTTACTACTAACCAATCAATGAAATGTTCATAAATATCTTGGGGACAAAGTTTAAATAAGAAAGGCCTCTATCCTCAAGTAGTCTACTTGGGGATAAAACACCAAGACACATATCTATAATATACACATAATATATTTGACCTCGGAAAGTTACAAAATAAAGTGATAAATGAGATCCAAGAGTCAAGGGCTTTATGGAAACATTTAAAAAAAAAAAACTTTTTTTTTACCTGTTTCTATAATCACAATGAAATTTTAAACAATTAACTTTGAAAATAAAAGTGTAAATCAAAATGTAATAAACTACCCATCTGTAGCACCAAACAAATTATCTTTTTCAGTAAGTCTATATGGTCAAAAAGTAACAGAAATTACTCACTTCTATTTTAAAGTATTTAACACCACAAATCAGGTCTTCTGTTTTTCTTTGATCACATACACTCTCTCCTCTCTCCCTCTCCTCTCTCTCTCTCTCTCTCTCTCTCTCTCTCTCTCTCTCTCTCTCCCCTCTCTCTCTCTGTCTATCTATCCCTCTTCCCCCCATCTTTTTCACATACACACACACAATTCTGCAAAACAGAAGTCATCAATAAATATAACTAATTGACTATACAGATGAAAGTATAGATGCTTTGAAGGAACACACAAAGTCAGAGGATTCAATCAGTCCTGACTTCAAGAAAGGAAAAGCACACACCTACACAACAACATTGCTAAACATTGTCTGAGGCAAGATAGAACCCATTTTGTCAATATAGTAAAAAAAAAAAAAGTACTCGACTTAGAGTCAGGAGAGATCTAACCCACCTTATGCACTTACTATGTGATCATGGGTGAGTAACTTAACTGTTTTGAGCCTTGGTTTCTATCTCTCTAAAGTGAAGATAATAGTACATATAGTACCTACTATATGTCAGGATCCAATGAGATAATGTATGTAAAGTGATTTGTAAATTTTAATGCATATATGAGCTTTGATGATTATCTTATCCTCATCTTTTTTGATGGAGTTCAGACAGTAATGGACCTATGACAAGTGGCTATCCTGTTTTTATTTTATATTAAATTTTCTGTGCACTATTGTACAGGTGAAAGAAAAAGGAGCTACTTCTTATAATTTTGTAAAAAGTATTAGGTTAGATCTTGTCTTCAGAAGGCTCATTGAAAATCTCTCTGGGACAGTTCCAGAAGCAAACAAGGTTATGGGGATGATATTAACTTAATACTGTTCCCACATAATTTTGATTTCTTCTGCTAGCTTTTTATTCCACACATCTTGGTGGTTATGAGTTTTTGGTATAGCAGCATCTATTAAAACATAGTTTTTAATTTTTTAAGACTCAGTCTTGTGCCAAAGTAATCATAGACTGTCAAGTTCCAGTATAGTTTACTTGTAGAATTTTCAAAGACATTTTGAGATCTCTATTTGTAGCATGGAAATTTGTTGTCTGTTACTTTATAGGATAGAGAGGTTCTAATATATAATCTTAGCAATAGTTCCTGACATGGTAAGTGCTAAGTTTGTAAAGCCAGTTAGGATTATGTTGTAAAGGTTACTACTTTTTCCTCGCATAATTTCCATTGATCAATAAGTTCAGACCCGTTAAGCACAACCCATCTGTAATTTCTGGTAGTTATTCTCTGGTCCTTCACTGCCATCATTAAGTTCCTCTATTTCTTTTTATCAATAAATTCATATGACTCAATCATTTATTTGGTGCTTCTCTGTCCAGATATTTTGGGTTTAATTTATGTGGATGTCACCAATGGAGGACCTTTTGATTCCATTCTTGGATCTTACCTACTTCAAAATCTCCATCTGGAAGTTACTACCTTCAGTTGTTTTCAACAAATCTACTGGCATATACATATTTTCAGACTTTACTACTGCTTGGTAAAGCATTACCTGCTTGATCCAAAAGTACTTCTGTAAGTTTCAAACCAGTTTATCATGTGCTATAAAAATATTTACCAATCATCATCCTCCTTTTTGGTAAGGAAGTGTTATTTTTTCCAAAACTGCCTTAGAGTAATGTTCATATTTTAAATTATTTTGTTGAGTTACTTTATAAATCTGTCATGGTCTCCTTTGTGCATGTTAAGATGTATACTGCAGAGGTGTTAATTGCTTTCAATATGTTCTTCTTATTGGGCTCTAATTTCATGATACCAATAAGTTTCTTGACATATATGAACTTAGTATTGTTGTTTGACATGTATTGCCTAGAGGAACACAAGGTAATTTTAACTATCACCTCCTTCCATTAGTTCAACTTGATCTCCAGATTTGAGCTTCAGTCTACCTTTCCTGGACGTACTTCAAGGATTTTACACTTGTCAAGTCCAATTGACAATTTTGTATTACTGAATAAAGATTCCACAAGATGGAGAAGCTGTTTAATATGTTTGGGGTGGGAATTACATGGCTTCCTACCCATATAAACTTGATATCACAGATACACATCAAGGATTTTATTATAACTTTTATTGTGTTTATGTCATTCAATTTCAATAGATTTACTAAGTACCTACAAAGTGGAAGACACTGTATCAAGGAAATGCCTTGTATAGATTCCAATCTCCTGGAGGACAGAGACTCTCTCATGCATTTCTTTTGCATTCCTCTCAGCACCAAGTACAGTGCTGAGAACATAGTAAGTACCCTATACTTGCTTTCTTTTTTAAGTGAGTAAATAAAGACTTTAGAGGGACAGACTTCATGACCTTCCCTCATCCCCCAGCTCTAACAGTCTAGGATTTACAACTCATTGATCCTATGATCCTGGAAGATGACAGAGGGTGGGAAGATGCTGAGTTAATTTAGTGAAGACAGGATTGATTTGGAAATTAACAAAGTGTAATAGGATGGAGGGGGAGGTGATTGGCCTGAAAAGGTGACACAATTGTGAAAAACTCAGGTGGGAGTTGAAATTAGACATGCGAAGAGAAATAGAGCATAGTCTCAGCCAAATACTGCAGGAAATCCATTTCAAACCCATCTCAAAATTGAAGAGACAGGCAGAGCATAGGGACAGAATGACATTTGGTTTCCCATCACACACCCACACCTGCTAACCAACACACAGCTTGTAGATCTAATTTTAGGCTTAACAGCCTTGACAGTTTTTCTCTTTAAAAAAAGTTCATATTTCGTCTTCTGGTCCCCGTAAGTGACTAGTCATTACTATCACAACTCCTGAGGGGGAAATGAAAGAAAAAATGAATGTATTCCTTTACTTGACTTCTCTCCCTCAATTACCTACTTGTTTTAAGGTACCTGCTGAAATATCTTCCTGAATCCATATCAAGAGCTAAATATCCATGAGATCCTTGGAACCCAAACACTGCTTTTATTCCCACACTTTTCTGCTTAAGAAATCTTAAATGACTTCCCATTACTTAAAGGAAAAAATCAAATTCTTTAACCAATCTTTGAAGACTCTTCACAATCAGTCCCTCAACCACCTAACATCCCAACCTTACTTCCTATTAAATGTCTATATAAATTATCTTCCCCATTAAACTTGTTCTGCCTACTCCCTCACAAATATGCCTTTTTCATTCATTCAAATCAATAAATTTAAATTCAGTCAATAAATTGGTTTATTGACTGCCAAACAGATTCTCTTCTGTCCCCTACTTGAATACTCTCCCTAATCCTTTCTACTTATAAAGTCCTACCTATTCCTCAAAATCAAACTTTCACCTCCTCCACAGCCTACCAGGATTTATCTCCCCCTCCACTGAATTGCTATTGTACCAATACTCTGTACCATAATCATTTGTTACTTAAAATTATATTTATATTTTTGTTCACTTTCTTCACATACCCATTTTATTTTCTCTATTCAATTTTAAGTTCTTTGAGGGCAACAGCCATGCTTTATACTTCTATATATGACCTATAGCATGAGCAAAATATCAAACTTTTAAAAACCATTAATGAGTTACCAAGAAGCAAGCAAACCCAAGAAACTCTAAGTCAGGATGTTTAGTTTGTAATATAGATCACTGATCATATGAATTTGAAGTCAAAAATCTGTTTATGTGCCTGAGGAAGAAAGTTATGGATTACATTCTGGCCCATACACTCCCTGCAGCCTTTTGAAGGCAAAACATTCCCTATTTTAAGTAGTTGGCATTTTCCCAAATCACCTCTAGGATGCCATCCATAGACTAAAAAGTAATCTTTTCAGGAAAAGACAATCAAACCCAACTTAAAATGTTTTAAGGGAAACATTAGAAACTTGATCAGGGAATCACAAAATGTCAGAATCAAAAGGAACCCAAAGATTACATAATCCAATCTCTGAAATTTCTAGGAGGAAATGAAGAGAAAGGGAGTGACTTGTCCATAGTCACACAATTAGTTAATGACCACATCAAAACTCAAGTGGTCTGACCACTTTTACATTTACATTTTCTTTTACATTTTTCAGTAAGCCATGCTAAAACTAATTGTATCTTAATAGAAAAAAAAAAGAAATCCTAGACTTAAGGGCAAAAGAAAAAATAAAGTGTCGGTAAAATAACATCTTTAAAAAGCTTTGGGGAAATTTCAAAACAAAAACATGAAGGGATAAGGTTTCCAAAAAGTTATTTCCTTGGCATTTCCAGATGAAGGTGTCAAGAATCATTTCACTGAGGAAAGCTCATCCAACAGGAAAAGGATGTGATAAATATCAGGTTGAAATGAAATTAGGTTCCTGTCTAAATTAGAACTTTTCTGAATAAAATTAGAAAACCTAAACTGCTACACTTTTCATACTACTACATAGTAAGAAAACTTTATTTCATACATGCAGATGGTATTCTTATCACCAGTCAGCTGTTTCACCAAATGCAAAACATTTGACCCACCTGAGAGTGTGGCTTCCTCAAAGTAAACTTGTCCTCACTACTGAGGAAATCATTTAACATGCATCTTCTTTTGGCAGTGTGTGAGCAATAACATCTTCTTAGAAGGATGACTTCAACAAAGCACCAAGTAGCTTTTTATCATTTTCTATCTCTATGTACTTTAACAGAGTGAATCATCAGGCACTATAGCATGTGAGATGGCATCATGGCAGAGTGGATAAAGAGCCAGCCTCAGAGTCCAGAATACCTGCTTTCAAGTCCTATCTCTGATGCATACCGGCTATGTGACCATGGATAAGTCACTCAGAGTGTCTCAGTAACGCCAAGCAACTCCATGAGATGACAAACTGCAGAGCAGTTGTCAATCTGCATGGGTTGAGAAACTTTTGCTCCATAAGAATGCCATATACCAATGACCCCAGATTGTGATGTAAGTAGCTCAAATGGACAGAGGATAAATAGAGCAGCCTAGTAGAAGCTTTTTGAAAGTCCATCTTTAAGGGAATCTTAGGTAATTTCAAAAGAGATTAATAATACAACATTCTTAGGGGCAAAAGGTATGAATTGGGACAATGTTATATGCATACAATTTTAAAGGGTGAAGAATAGCAAGAGAAAGAGAAAAAAAGAGGAAGGAAAGAGGGTTGGTAGAAAAGATGGAGGAAATCTTACCAATTTGGATTTTCCAAACTTTCCCTGAAGACAGATTCTTCATTCATGGATGCATATTGGGTCCACGTTAGGCAGTGACTTCTTATAGCCATATTTCTTTCCTGAGGATTGAGCCATGATTCCTCTTCCAACTGGATATTTGGCACTTTTAAAATGCTCACCTGTTCAGAAAAGGAATGGTAACTTCTTATCTTTGCAAGGAAGCTACATGAAAAGGAACTAAAAAGGGACTTTCAGTCTTGGATAATTATGAGGCCAAATGACTATTAAGCAGAGATGACACATCTCACCAACTGCTGTAAGCCCATAATCAAATGTACTTTGACCTTAATAAATGCTAGTGGGGACATGCAGATGGCCCAAGATTTATGCAAGCTGCATAGTCTCCTGGCCAGATTTCCCTAACCACTAAACACTAAGTAAATTATCAGCCTATTTCATGTTTCAGCTCTAGCTCAGTTATGGCCCTCTTAAATTGATGGATTCTAATAGGACCCACTTACAGAACATCACATGCAAGATAATATCAGGTAAAATATTTTCTTCATTTTAGTCTCTGCCCAATACCTGGAAATTTATGCTTTCCTAAGTGGAGGAGATGTGCAAAAAATAGAAGAAGCAGAAATGTACAAGTCAGAAGTCCCTTAAATAATTTAGAGTTTGAGATGTGTGATAAAGTTGAATGCATTTTTGAATAATAGATTCAATATGTGTATTTTGGGCAATGTAGCATGCACTGTGTATAGAAATCATCCCTATCACACTCTCTGTATACAATGCAAAACATTTTACCATCTCAAATTGAAGGGAAGTTCATTGCTATTGTGAGGTACAAGCTCTCCTTTCACTAAAGGTCATCTTTAATCTTTAACATAATCTTGAATCTTCCATAAGGGAAGTAGCAGAAACCAATGTTTTTCTACCCACTTACACAAGGCAGCAATTCAATTTCAAATCTAATCATTTAGGGAGCAAAGCTGGGCTTTGAATCATACACAATCAATTCAAGTTTTAAATGTCTATCAGAATGCTCTAATTTCTGGTTCTTTAAATACCCCCCCCCCAAACAACTATGTTCCTTATGAGTCAAGCAATGTGGAGAGAAAATAGAACTTTTCACTTACCTTCTTCCAAAAAAGTATCAGCAGTGTGGCTTTAAGGGGTTTCAAAGAGAAAAAATAATTTTGCTATCATAAATACTTTGTAATATTATTACTCTATAGACATGAATACAAAAAAAGATTTAAAGGAGATCTCCAAGAAGTAGGGTACCATCTTAAATACTCCTTTTGTCATCTCTGACCATGAGTTTGAAAAGGAAGTTTATCATCCTTCCTAAAAGGTCAGACTAAATCTGCATAACTTTTACACATCAGATCATTTTTATATAAAAAGAATCACTTTTACCCTTTGGGAAAAATGTAAAATCCAACTCACTCATGCAATATGCTTCTTATTTCTTTTTTTTTTTTTACTATTTTTTAAAGACTAATTTAGACCATCTCTGTATTTCCATTAAAGACCAAAAGAATTAATTTGAAACTGAAGGAATTGGGATTAAACTTAGTTTTTTAATACCTATGAGGAATTAATTTTGTTAATCAGTTGTTTCTCAGTTGTGTCTGACTCTTAGTGACTCCATTTAGAGTTTTCTTGGCAAAGATACTGTAGTGTTTCATCATTTCTTCCTCCAGTTCATTTCATGGGTGAGGAAACTGAGGCAAACAGGGTTAAGTGACTTGCCCTGGGTCACAGAGCTAGTAAGTGTCAGAGGCTATATTTGAACCCAGGAAGATGAGACTTGCTGATTCCAGAACTGTTCCACCTAGCTGCCCATGAGGAATTATAAGAACTAGAACTTGGGAGGTTGATCAGGCTCTTTCCATTTGGGAAGAACTGGAGAAACTCCTGTTCTTCTGAATGGTTTAAAGACAACTTTGCCTGAAGGCAAAGGGTATAGGCCATATGAATTTTTGCACTAATGGTTTTACCACTATATTTTCATATCTTAGCACTAGTCTAAGTTTTAAGACCAGGGTTCTATTTCCAATTTCATGGGGGAAGGGGGATATTTGGGGAGAAAGGGTTGGTGGCAATCAGGATTAAGTGACCTGGCCAGGGTCACTAGTACATGTCTAAGGTCAGATTTGAACTGAGGTCCTCTTGATTCCAGGGACAGTACTCTATCTACTGCACCAACTAGTTGCTGCCAACTTCCAGTTTTAACACTAACTCATGGTATAACCTCAATAAGGTTAGAGACATCATCAGGTCTGTTTCCTTATATGATTGTTTTGGACTAGTAACTTTTAAATTCCCTTCCTATAATTCTATGACCAAGTGCAACAGAGTAGGGGGTGGAGAACTAATGCAATTCTAAGTCAGATGAAATTTAATTTTTTACCTTTCTTAAAATTTCTGGAATCACATTCTGACAAATTGCAATCCTTTTTCTGTAGATGATCCCTGTTGAGACATCTAAAAATAACAACAACAACATAATAATAATATCTAGTGCTTATACACTAC
The DNA here is from genome assembly GCA_011680675.1 of Gymnobelideus leadbeateri. NCBI lineage: Eukaryota > Metazoa > Chordata > Mammalia > Diprotodontia > Petauridae > Gymnobelideus > Gymnobelideus leadbeateri. Next base: position 166,026 of record WOXC01010121.1, on the reverse strand, counting down.
TTTAAAGTTTGCAAAGTGCTTTACAAATACTAGCTGATTTGATCATCACAACAACCCTGGGAAGTAGGTGTTTATTATTATTGTCTTTTTACAGATGAGGAAATGTATAGAGACAAAAGTTAAGTGACTTGCCAAGGATCACACAGCTAGTATCTGAGGACAAATCTGAACTCTGGCCTTCTTGACTCCAAGTCCAGAATTCTATCCCTTGTGCCACCTAACTTTGTGTGTGTGTGTGTGTGTGTGTGTGTGTGTGTGTGTGTGTGCGCGTGTGTGTGCGCGCACGCATGCACATGTGCGTGTATGTGTGCATAGAGATTTTAATTAAGACAGGGAAAGTAGTATTTTTATCTTTCATGTCAACCTGATAAGCTCTCAGTTATCTTTGTGTGACTATTCCACGGCAAATTTTTAATCCCAGACCTACTTCCCCTGGTCATATTTCTGGGCCACCACCTTCAATTAATCCATTTCATGTTAATGACAGTCATTATGTTAGAGTGGAAATAGCAGTGGATTTGGAATGAGGAGACCTGAGTTCAAGCTCTACCTCTGCAAGTTACCAGCTCTGCGACCATCAATAAGTCATGCCAATTCTCAGTTACCCAGGCAACTCTATAAGACCAACTGTTGCAGACAAATGCCAATTTGTATTGGAAGCTTTCTATACCAATAAAGTCACAGATCTTCCCAATCCCCACCCCCCAAGAACAAAAGAGGACAATAATACTTTGACTAACTACTTCACAGGGTGGTTAGATATATAAGATATAGATATAGATAGATAGATAGATAGATAGATAGATAGATAGATAGATAGATAGATAAGCCATCATTATTATCATTAATGTATCCTAAAGCCAAAACAAAAAGGGGACAGGCGGAATTTCATAGTACCTATCACCTTGGATTGTCTGTCATTGTTTTCACTGTTGGCCTACATGACAACATGTAACCATGACTAAGATAATTAAATGCAAACACTGAGAATAAGAATAGCATGAGTAATATTGAGAGATCATAGGACTGGGAATTGGGAGGTTTTATTCAGTGAGATAATATTGTCTCTATTATCTAATTGCTATCTTTGTTATTCAGATATTATCCAGTGAGATTGGAATTCAGACTTTGTTACAAACTAGCCAATTGACTCTGGCTGAATCAAACTATATTTGGTCACTGACACCAAAGTTGGTAAGAGTAGAACAGAAGCTTATTCATTTATACTGTCACCAGTAGAAAAAGTTAATAAAGCAACTTAACTGTCAGGTTAATTGTTTCAGTGTTGAAAATCCAATAGACCCACAAATCCGTCTCGTGCCTAATCTTTCTTTTAGAAGAAAGACAACAACCATCAGTGAGCTCAGAAGAAGCATGCCTGCAACTCACCTGTTCGTTCTTCCACAACTTTCACAGCAATCACATTTTTATCCATGGAGTTAGGGTACTAAGGGAAAGAACACAAAGAGTTATTGGCTACTAAAATAGACACTTCTGTTTAAAGAACCACTAAGAATTTTCTATGCAATCTCTGAGTAAAGACCAGTTTTCAGTCCAATGTCTTAAGTTTGCTATCCAACTAAAAAGATAAAGACATTTGGTTTAAAAAAAAAAATAACTTGCCCATTGCTTCTTGTGATAGCACTTACTTTTATTATAAAATAACTATAGTTTTCACATATTTATTTTGTATTTATATTATACATATTTATTCAGAAAACATTTGCTGTTTAGTTACCTTTATCAAAGAGATGATAATACCAAAAATAATAATAATAATTAGAGAATAGAGCCACTTCCAATAAATAGACAGGGTCCACTGTTGATACACCCACAGAGAAATCATAAGCCTGCTATGTGTCAGGCACTGTGGTAAGTACTTTGCAAATATCATCTCATGTAATTCTCACAAGAACCCTGCAAAGTAGATACTATCATTAGCCTAATTTTACCTCTGAGGAAACTGGGGTTAACAGAGATTGAATAACTTGTACAAAGTTCTACAGCTGATATCTAAGGTCAAATTTGAACTCAAGTCTTCCTGATGGTGGGCAGTGGTCTATCCACAATGCCACCTAGCTGCTATATTTTATATACGTGTGTGTGTGTGTGTGTGTGTGTGTGTGTGTGTATTCTTTGTGTTCTTTGATCTCTTTGGTGTATAGGCCTAGCAGTGATTTTGTTGGACCCGCTTCATTTTCCAGATGAGAGAACAGAGGCACAGAAAGATTAAATGAATTGCTAATGATGACATGACTAATAAGTATCTAATGAAGGAATCAAATCCAGGTCTTTTTAATTCCAAGTCCAGTGTTCTATCTACTACAGGTTGCTGCCTTTCAGATCAGCTCCCTTCCTTGTCCAATCCTTCATAGCAGCTAAACCAATCTCTATCAGTTTCTCTGATCATCCCTCTTGTCCAAGCTTAGTAATATTTTCTTTTGCCCTCCCATGGATATGACACATGGGGTAACATGTGTCCTAAGTGACTGAACAAAGTAAAGAATGGGCCCTGCCTATCTGATCACTGATCCCAGTCTCACCTTGGTTAGCCTCACCACACTCCCATCTTGGAGGGTTGCTTTTTAACAAATTAAAAAGAACCAGAAGAACTATGCTCTCACATCCTACCCCTACCCTTTCCCCTGTTTATATATTGTCTTCAAAGGTTGTTGCTCATAAAGCATGGTCATCTATTTATGATTTTTTTTAAACAGTATTAGAGAAGATCTAAGTTTGAGCCCTGTTCTGATATATACAACCGATATGATCCAGAACAAGTCACTTAACCACTCAGTGCCTGTTTGCTCACCCTTTAAACCAAAGATGCAAGACCTCAAGCAACCAATCAACAGTTGTTGTTAAGGACCTACGATATGGCAGGCAGTGTGCTAAGGGACTGGCAACATAAGTACAAAGAATAAAACAATTCTAATTCATAAGGAGCTTACATCCTAACAGGGAAATTAAAAAGCATAAATATAAAGCAATAAACACAAACATGTACAAAGTAGATAATATAAGGTAGTCTGGGAGAGAGAAAGCACTACCCATTAGGGAATCAGAAAAGGTTTTATGTAGTTGCCAAATGAGATAATATTTGGAAAAAGTGTTTAGCACAATGTCTGGCTCATAGTAGTCCCTATATACATGATTATTCCCTTCCCTTCCCTTTCTCCTTCCATTCCCCACTAGAAGATGGTACTTGAACAGCATCTTAAAGGAAGAAAGCCTCTGAGATAGAGATAAGGAGGGTATACCTTCTAGACATAAAAGACAAGAACCACTTCCATCTTTGGGTATCAGTTTCCTCATTTGTAAATTGAGTGGTCTGGACTACCTTGACCACTAAGATCGTTTCCAGTTTTGTGATTCTATATCCTTAGGGTTAAAATTCTATGTTCTATTTTCTAAGATGCCATCCGTATTCTAAAACTCTGTAAAATCTAACAGTCTATGCTATGCAATGCTATTCAGAAGGTCAATACTCTCTGACACAGTGAAAAAGGTTTAGTTGTATCATCCCACACTGAGAAGGACAAATTTAGATGTACCATTCTGAAATTTGTTCATTGCTCTGAAGAAAATGTGTGTCTGGGGGGGGGGGGGTTTGAAGAAAAAATAAATTGTTATAAGAAGATAAACAGGGATAATTAATGTACTATGGTCCATAAAATTTCCATTAAAACTTGTGATTTTATCATACATATGCTGAGGGTTTATTGTAAACACATTGTTTAAAAAAAAAAAAGAACTATTAAACTACAAAGCAATGAGAGAAGCAGGAAAGGTAATCTATCACTCAAGAAGCATGGCAAATAAAATTATTATCTGAAGCACCTTTCAAATTGTGATCATTTCTCTGGATTACCCAGCAGTGAAATTCTAGCACAGAAGAGCAACCCAAACATTGACTGTGTTTGGTTGGTACTTACTAAAACTTCAGATTAATTTAAGAACCAGAGGAAATCATGAAATTACGTTTCATTATACACTCAGGTCTCATGCATAACATGATGCTTTGAAATAACAAAATTAAAATCAGAATTTCATTACACACAACACTGTGAAGCACATGCCCTAGTCCAATCATTGGCAGAGTTTCAAGTCATTTTGCTACATAAATATTTTCAAAAAGTCAACTATATTAATTGGAAATTAATTTTCCACACAATAAAGTAAAAAATAAAATTATTCAGGTTTATTTTAATGTATTCACCAATAGCTAAATAAAACAATCTGTCTTTCATTCTACAGTATTTTTAAGAGTTAGAAATTATTGCATTGAGTCTACTCCCAAAATTGCATGAAATATGTTGCCATCTTGTGGTAACTTGAATATTTGAACATTACCTAAATTAAGGGAAACTTATCTGAGAGCTGATAAAGAAAGGCATGGGGATGGTGTGTATATGTATAGGTATAAATATATGTGACCACTCTACAAAGAAATTCTATTACCTAACATCATCATGGATCAATAATTTAGCAGTCACCTGGATTGACATGGCTTTCTACTGAATTAGAGTTCTCAGTACTTCAAAGGGTGGTTTTTTGTTCAAGTAGTATTTGAGAAAAAAATAATGAACATGATCACTGAGCTACTGTGTCAAATTCAAGAAACATGTGTGTTGATGTGTGAAAGTATACTGTATATGTACATATGTAAGAGTGCAGAGTATACCACCTGCAACAATATATCAAAAAAACAAGATACGTTCTCTATAAATGCTATAATGTAACAAATTATAGAGGTTCTGAATTCTGAAAGACTCATGATGGAAAATGCAGTCCACATCCAGAGAAGGAACTATGGAATCTGAATGCAGATAGAAACATACTATTTTCTCTTTTTCTGTTTTTGTTTTTTCTTCTTTTTTTCCCTTTTGTTCTGATTCTTCTTTCATAACATGACTAATGTGGAAATATGTTTAATATGATTGTCCATATATAACCTGTATCAGATTGCTGCCGTCTTGGGTAGAAACTCAAAATCTTATAAAAGTGAATGTTAAAAATTAAAAATAAATAAACAGAACCTTCTATGGCCACCCATTACCACCCAATGATGTCCAACACTAGTTAGTCAAGGACACATTAGCTAGATGTTTAACTAAACTTATTCAGCATCCCTTGACCATTTGCAAAGACTTTCCTGCCTCCATGCTTTTGCTTATACAATTATTTGAAATGTCCTTTCTTCCTCCATCTTTATGTTTAGAAATCCTACCTATCCTTTAAGGTCTAACATCAATGTCATCTCCTCTAGGAAACCTTATTTAATGATTCCAGTTGAAAATTATCTTTCTTTCCTTAGACTTCACCACACTTTGTACTTCTCTTTTTTTTCATATCCTATTCTGTATTTTTTATTATTATGTAGTTATTATATGTTTATACATGTATATATAGTAATATGTGTGTATGTATAGATAGATCCCCATCATGAGTTCCATGTGGACAGAGAGATAATATCTCATTTAATCTTTATACATTCCTCACTGCTTTTCTAGCATAGTAAATTTGCACATAATAAGCACTTACATGCCTATCAAATGAACATATGAACTTCGTAGGTTGACAACTACCATTTTGTGTAGAAAAGAACTTATTTTGAGAAAAGGTTTAGGAAAAAAAGTGGAGGTCTTAAAAAGCCAAAAGTTCATAGGAGTAGAAAGGAATGATCTGGGCCCATTTTCACATTACATTTGAGAAAAGTGATGCTCAGAAAAGTACAATGAAATGCCACTGCTAAGTTGAGGAGGGGGCAGCTAAGTGGCACAGTATTATAGAGTGCTGGGCCTAGAGTCAGGAAGATCTTGAGGTCAAATTCAGCCTCCAGACAGTAGCTCTGTGACTCTGGGCAAGCCACTTAACCCCTATTAGTCTCAGTTTCTCATCTGTAAAATGGGGACATAATGGAAAAGGAAAGGCAAACCACTCCAGGATCATTTGACAAGTCCATGGGGTCACACAGAGTCAGACATGACTAAACAACAAAGCCACAGAGCCAGGATCCAAACCCAGATCCCCTGTCTCCAAATCCAAAGTTTCTTCCACTTACTATACAATACATGGCTCCTGAGTTGTTGTTTTTTTTTTTAAGAAAAAAAGAAAAGAATGATTAGAATAACAATGACCCAGCTTTTATTATTCAAATTGCAAGTTTAAGAACTTTCAGAAAGCAATTGCCTAGTATTTCTAAATGTAGACTAAATAGCAACTATTTAAAAACCTGGGATTCCAGGAATCTTCCCCCCAAAATAAATAGGTCAACTATTACCAGAAAATTCATTGTTTGTCCCCTTCCAAGTGTGGTTTTCAGAGATTTTAAATAATAAGCTATGCAGATATGACTATTAACATTGTAATGAGGCACCTGAGACTGGATAGTCCTGCACAGAGTGTGGTACAGTTGAAAGAGAAATGGTTCTGGACTGCAAGGAGCTTGGTCCAAATCACAACTATTAACACTGTGTGACATTGGGCCAGTCACTTAACCTTGCTAGAGCTCAATTTTCTCTCCTCAGTCAGTCAATAAATATTTATTAAGTACCTACTATGTGCTAAGCACTTTGCTAAGCACTGGAGATACAAAGAAAAACAAAAGACAGTTTCTGTCTTCAAGGCAGCTCACAGTTTTATCAGGAGACAACAAGCAAACAAATAGGAACAAAGATGCTATGTACAGAATACATAGGAAATAATTAAGAGGAGGGCAACTTCAATTGAGAGGTTGGGAAAGACTTCCTATAGAAGGTGGGATTGAAGTCAAGAGGCAAAGATGAAGAAGGAGAATATTCAAGGCACTAGGGACAGCCAGAAAAGAGACCCAAAGATAAGAGAGTGTCTTATTTGGAGAACAGACCAGTGAACTAAATTGGAAATGACTTTGGGAAGGGAAGAGTTAGAAGACTGGAAAGATAGAAGGAGGCACTAAATTATAAAGGGCTTCAAATGCCAAATAGAGATTTTCGATTTGATCCTGGAGGTGACAGGAAGTCACTGAAATTTATCTGAAATGATCTGACAGGAACTTTAGGAGAATCACATTAGCAACTAAAGGGAAAATATCTTTGAGTGGTGAGAGGGGCCTAAGTGCAGACTAAATTCAGAATGTACCAGCAAAACTGGGTTGATAGTGCAGGTGGCAATCAAAAATGATTGAGCCATCTACAACTTCTCTGGCTCATTAGGAGTTAGGAATGTGCACAGTGGTGGTTATAACTTTTCATATAGCACTTGTTAATGAAGGTTAGACACTCAAAGAGGATTAGCTAAAAGGATAAGGGGTATTATCAAGGTAAGCTATCATTTCAAAAATATGCTCTGGCTATAAATAAAAAGTACCAGGAAATGAACTTAAACAAATATCTTTTTTAGGACCACTTAGTGGTAGCCTCAACAGGAATAGGAAAGGTTTGGGGATAAAGTTAATGAGTTCAGTTTTGGACATGTTGAGTTTAATATTTCTATGGAACAATCAGTTTGAGAAATCCAATAGGCAACTGGAGATGCAAAACAGGCTCAGTAGAGGGGTTAGGGCTAGATAAGTAGCTTTAAAATTCTTCAGCATAAAGATGAAAATTGAACCAATGTATACTGATAAAATCACCAAGTAAAAGAGTATAGAGAGAAGAAAAGAGGGACCAAGACAGAAAGCACTGTGGGACACCCAGAGTTAGCGATCACAATTTGGATAAAGATTTAACAAAATAGTGTGCAGAAAAAGTCAGATAGATGCGAGGGAAATAAGGCGAGAGTAGTTCCTGAAAACCTGGAGAGAAGAGTATCAAGGAGAAAAGGTGATGGACAGTGGCAAAAGCTGAAGAAAAGACAAAAAAGAGAAGGATTAAGAGAAGATCATTAGATCTGACATTTAGAATACCATTGATAACTTTAGAGAACAATTTTGGTTGAGAGTAAGATGGTAGAGAGCTAAGAGCGAGAGAAAAGGGTAAAAGCAACCTATTCTAGACTTCTCACAAAAGGCAAAAGAATATAAGAGGATAGTGGGAACAGAATGATCAAGTGAAGGGTTTTTGAGGATGAAGAAGACACAGGAATGTTTGTAGGCAGTAGAACACATCACCCAGATAAAAAATATTGAAGATCTGGATAATAATATTGATAGCCAACATTTATATAGTACTATGTGCCAAGAACTGTGCTAAGCAGGGGGCAGAGCCAAGATGGCAGAGTAGAAATAGCATGTCCAAGGCACTCTCCCCCCAGATCACCTCCAAACCAGTAAAAGGGGACTCTGAACAACTTCTGGAGCCCCAGCACCCACAGAACGACACAGAGAAGCTAACCTCCTGCTGAGGACAGCCCAGCAGCCCTGCAGGGACCAGCCAGTGCAGCGCTCTGGGAGCCGACAGCCCAGCATGCCAGATTGCTGAGCCCAGGTCCGCATGAGCTGTGGTTTTAGCCGCAGGGCGGCCAGGAGAGCAGCCGGCTGGAAGGACCCCAGAACACCAGCAGCTGTGGTGATTCCAGAATTATTAACACAGATATGCCTAGGACAAAGTGAGAGGTTAGTGCCCTATGGACTTTGGGACCAGTATTTGGGGAACACATCAGCTTCCTCCCCTAGGGGCTAGAAGCTGCTGAGGTGACACATCATTTTGCAATTTCAGTGGCAGCTCCAGCTCCAGATCCTGGCCTATAGAGAGATCGAGGGATCAGTCTTGGGGGGTAGTGGTTCTTGCTTTAACCTCTCTGGATCTGGATTGTGGTCTGGAGAGGAGGTTGTGGGGTGGGTATCCAGCTTGCCAGAAATGGAAGTTGTGAAGATCCCAACATTGGGACAGAAGCTCCTGTCTTTGGCAGAGTCCTACTGTGGCAACAAGCCCAAAAGTCAAGTAATTAAGTGGAAACATGCCTAGGCAAAGAAAACAAAATAAACAGAAAAATGCAACATTACACTCCTATTTTAGGGGCAAAGAGGATCGAAGTATAGAACAGGAAGAGGACTGTGAGGTCAGAAATCCTGCTTCAAAAGCCCCAAAGGAAAATATAAGTGAGTTACAGGCCATAGAGGACCTAAAGAAGGACTTTAAAAATCAAGTAAGAGAAGTGGAGGAAAAATTGAGGAGAGAAATGAGAAGGATGCAGGAAAAGCATGAAATAAGAGTCAACAGCCTGACTGAGGAAAATACCTTAAATAACAGATTAACTCAAATGGCAAAGGAGGTTCAAAAGGGCAATGAGGAGAAGAATGCCTTAAAAAGTCGAATTTGCAAGATGGAAAAAGAATCTCAAAAACTCACTGAGGAGATTCATTCCTTCAGAGTTAGACTGGAGTAAATAGAAGCTAATGACTTTATGAGAAATCAAGATGCTGTTAAGCAGATCCAAACAAATGAAAGAATAGAAGGCAATGTGAAATATCTCATGGGAAAAACCACTGACCTGGAAAATAGATCCAGGAGAGACAATTTAAAAATTATTGGACTACCTGAAAGCCATGATCAAAGAAAGAACCTAGAAATCACCCTTCAAGAAATTCTCAAAGAAAATTGCCCTGATGTTTTAGATCCAGAGGGCAAAATAGAGGTTGAAAGAATCCACCAATCACCTCCTGAAAAAGATCCCAAAAATAAAACTCCCAGGAATATTATAGCCAGGTTCCAGAATCCCCAGATCAAGGAGAAAATACTACAAGCAGCTAGGAAGAAACAATTTCAATATTGTGGAAACACAATCAGATAGCCCAGGACCTGGCAGCTTCTACACTGAGGGATCAAAGGGCATGGAATATGATATTCCAGAGGGCAAAAGAGCTGGGAATGAACCCAAGGGTCACCTACCCAGCAAAACTGAGTATTTTGTTTCAGGAGAAAATGTGGTCATTCAGTGGAATAGAGGACTTTCAAGCATTCTTGAGGAAAAAACCAGAGTTGAATAGAAAATTTGACATCCAGACACAAGAAGCAAGAGATGCCTGAGAAGGTAATCAGGGAAAAGAAATCAAAAGGAACTTATCAAAGTTGGCCTATTTACATTCCTACGTGGACAAACAATAACTGTGACTGATGAAACCTTTCTCAGTATGAAAATAATGGAAGAAGGGTGTATGGTCATATGAATACATATGTGAATGTGTGTATATATGTTTACAGTTATACATGGATAGAGGGCATAGGTTGAATTTGTTGGGAAGGGATGATACTTAAGGGGTGAAATTATGAGGTGAGAGAGGAAAGTGGAAAGAGGAGATGGGGAGAGACAGGGTAGGGTAAGCTATCTCATGTAGAAGAAGCAAGGGGAAGTGGCTACAGGGGAGAGGAAGAACAGGAAGGCAAAAGGCAAAACCATATTCTCATTAAATTTGGCTCAGGGAGAGAATAACATACATAATAAATGGGATATCCCAACCTGCAGCAGAGTAGGGGGAAGGGGGATGAGAGGGGGGATGATGGAGGGGAGGACATTCTTGGGGGAGGGGAGGTTGGAAGTACCCACTATAGAAGAGGGACAGGATCATGTAGGGAATGGACCAGGTGGATGGTGGGATGGGTGGGAGGGAATTATAAGCAGCCTTTTACAATATATCTACTATGGTAATGTTTTGTATAGCTATATATGTACAATACATACTGAATTACTTATCTTCCCAGAGGGAATGGGTGACAAGAGAGGAAGGGAATGGATCTGAAATTAGAGGTCTTAAAATTAAATGTTTCAAATATATACAAATACGATTATTAATACTATTTTGCATGTAATTGGGAGATAAGATGTGCAGGCATTGGGGCACAGAGATCCACCTTGCTCTAATGGAAAAGTCAAAGGCGGTATGGGAGAAGATATGGGAGAGAGCAGATTGGATGAGGGGATATCTTGTGGGACTGCTATTCTGGGATGGTGGGTAGGGGAACAATGGGGAAAAAATTGTAACTCAAAATTTGGTGGAAATGAATGATGTAAACCAGAAGTTAATAAAGCATTTGTTGAAAAGAAAAAAAAAAAAAAGAACTGTGCTAAGCATGTTACAATCATCTAAGTTGATCCTCACAACAGCCCTGGAAGGTGCCATCATTAGGTGCTAATAATTGCACTTTACAGGTGTACTTTATAGATGAGGAAACTGAGTCAAGATTAAGTGACTTGCCCAGGGTCACAGGTTGGATTTGAACTCTGGTTTTCCTGACTCATGCCTAGCTCTCGATCCACTACGCCATTTGCCAACATAGCAAAGAATAATTTAATAACTATAGGCCAAAACTCAAAAGAAAAAGAGATATCTTTCACAAAGACCATATAAATACCTAGAAAAAAAAGGAAGCAAGAGATTAAAAATGAAATAAAAGCTCTGAAGGAAATGGAAGAACAGTTTGGAATAAAAAATAGTAAACTTGCTGAACCAATTCCCTGAAAATTAGACTAGAACAAAAAGAGATCAATCAACAGTTTTTTTAAGTATCTACAATGTGACATGGTGTTATGCTAAGCACTAAGGATATAGAAAGAGGCAAAAGACAGTCTCTGCCTTCACTGAGCTTACAATCTAAGGGAGGAGACAACATGCAAAGAAATATTTTCAAAACAAGATTACATACAGGATTAATAGGAGAAAATTAACAGAGGGAAGGGACAGTTAGGTAGTGCAGTAGATAGAGTAGCCAGCCTGGAACCAGAAAGACTTAGCTTCCTGAGTTCAAATCTGGCCTCAGATATTTGCTACCTATGTGATCCTGGGGAGGTAACTCAACCCTGTTTGCCTCAGTTTCCTCATCTGTAAAATTACTTGGAGATTGTTACACAAAAGAGACACTCTATCCCACTTCTCCTGGCATTTCTCTGGCTGTACTGCATGCTTCTCCTTCCTATTCTCTGACCACTGATACCCCCTCTACCCAACCTCCCCACACAGCTTTCTTTAAGTCCCAGCTAAAATTCCACCTACAGGAAGTCTTCTCTAACCCTTCTTCATTCCAAGGCCTTTCCTCAGTTTTTTGTTGTTCAGTTGTTTCATTTGTGTCTGATTCTTCATGATCCATTTGGAGTTTTCTGAAGTGATTTGTCATTTCCTCCTTCAGTGTGTTCCCACTTTACAGATGACAAACTGAGGCAAATAAGGGCTAAACTACTTGCCCAGGTGTGAGGAGATGGGAGCCTATGCTACAGTAGTGGAAGTGTCAGAAGAGAGAGTGGTATAATCGAGAGAAGTTGCAAAGGTAAAATTTATAGGCCTTGGCAACAGCTTGAATATGGGGGTGAGAGTGAGAAATCCCTGATGACTCTACAAGATAGCAAGAAATATCAGAACAAAATCAAAAGACTGAAAAATATTAAAAAAATAAGGCATATGACATCAAAAATCAACTGACCTAGAAAAAAAAGTCAAGGAGAGAGAGAATTTAAGAACTTCCTAAACATGGTCCCAAGATATTGGACACCCTGAAAAATTATGATTGTTTAAAAGCCTTGATACTATAAGAAAAAAATATTCTGAGCATCCAAAAGAAGCAATTCAAATACCAAGGAATCACAAACAAGATCACACCTGACCTAGCAGTGTCTACTAAAAATGACAGAAGAGCATGAAATGCAATATTCCAGAAGGCAAAAGATATAAAGTTACCACCAAGAGAAACTCAGCCCGCACCAGCCTGCATCAAGAATCAATAATTCTTGATGGGGAGAAAATGGACCTTTAAGAACCCAGAGGACTTGGAAAATTCCTGATGAAAAGACTAGAGTTGAGTACAAACTCTGGAATACAAGATAAGAATCAAAGAAACATATAAAGGTAAATATGAGTCATTAGAAGGAACTGTAAGATGTTGTGCTAACATTCTAATATAGAGAAAAGCAAATGTTCCATCAGAATGATCTTGTCTTCACAAGGGGAGTTGAGGGGAAAGAAAAATCAAAGGCTTGGAGTAGAATGGTTCTGTTAAAAGTTTTAAGAAGTGAAAGACACACTCAATTTGGTATAGAAAAATATCAGGTAAATTCAAGAGGGAAATGGGAATAGGGGGTGTGAAGGGATACTAGTAGGGAAGAAAAGAGAGAAGAATAATATTGTGCCATAAGCAGTGAGAACAGAGACATTTCATACTCCTGGGAAGTATGAACTGATGCAGAATCAAGTGAGAAGAACCAGGAGAACAATTTATACAAAAACAACATTAAGTAGAAAAACAACTTTGAAATTCTTAAGAACTCAACACCAAGGGGCAGCTAGATAGCACCAGCCCTGGAGTCAGGAGAACCTGAGTTCAAATCCAGCCTCGGACACTTAACACTTACTAGCCATGTAACCTTGGGCAAGTCACTTAACCCCAATTGCCCTGCCTTCCCCCCTCCAAAAAAAAAAAAAAAAAAACTCAGCACCAGTACAGTCTCCAAAATTAAGATGAAGCATATTACCCACCTCATAAAGAAATAATCAACTTAAGGGAGCAGAAAAACACATACATTTTTGGACATGGCCCATGTGTATATTCATTTTGTTTGACTGTGCTTAACTTTTACCAGAATTTGTTTTCTTTTTCTAAGTTTTTATTCACTTGCTTGAGGTGTGTAGAACCAGCAACAATGATGATGCCAGAGAGAGGGCCACTGAAGTATTTCTGGAAAAGCACAGAATGGAACATAGGGAAGCTCAGAGGAACAGGCAGCACAGCTTTGAGGGTAACAAATGGAATTTATTACATACATTTTGAAGAAGTGTCAGTATAAGGCAGAGAGCAACAGTATGATGAGCAGTCTCCTTTTGTGTGCTGCTGTTTAGATGAAAATGCTCTTGTTGGGTATTTGAGTACAAAACCAAAAAAGAAAAAATATGGGTTTTCTGAAAAGGAAAAAAAAACTTACACTTTAACTCAGAATTCCTGATGCACTAGAGAGGAAAACTGAGCTAAAGTTTATCTTTACCAAAAAAGGATTTGTTAAAGTAATGACAATAAAGACAAAATTACCAGGGGAATATTTACTTGCTAGATTATATGCTCCTTGAAAACACATTTTTTTTATCACATACATATATACACATTTTAATACACATGAACCAACTAGCACAGTGCCTTATAGAGAGCAAGCATTTAATAAATGTTTATTGGATATAAAATAACAAATGATTTTCAAACATTACAGAAATAATAATACTAAGATTCTATATAGTACTTAATATATGACAGGTATTGTACTAAGAGCTCAACAAATATTATCTTATCTGATCCTCACAACAACCCTGGAAGATATTTGGCATTATTATCCCCATTTTACACATGAGGAAACTGAGGCAAGTAATGGTTAAGTGACTTGCTCAGGGTCACACAGCTAGGAAGTGTCTAAGGCTGACTTTGAACTCTGGTCTTCCTTAGTCCAGGCCCAGTGCCCAATCCACAGTGTCACCTAGCTTCTTCTACTTATATAAAATGGATAAGAATCCATTTATATACCCAAAAAAAATGCAACTTTAAGCTGAGCCTAGGCCAACACTGTAAAGTCTTATTCTTTAACATTTTGGTCATCAAAAGTCTAAAAACTATTTATTAAAGCAGGGCTTCTATTATGTAACACTATTTATTAGGTTATTTTGAACAGTAATACAGTAATTTCAATACTTTGTAAGCCCTATGGTAATAACGTAGTTATTCATCAATTATCCCCTACCCTCTTTGTATGACAGATTCAGTTGCTTTTCTACTTATATATGTCCTCCATTTTTATAGGCAGTTGATGGTCTGTGGATAGGGCACTGGCCTTGGAGTCAAGAAGAAAGAACAATCTCAATCATTTAGTAGCTGCGTAACTCTGGGTAAGTCACTTAACTTTTGCTTGCTTCAGTTTCCTCATCTGTAAAATGGAGCTACTAATAATGCACCTCTCCCATGGCTGTTGTCTAGGTAAAATGTGATATTTTCAATGCACTTTGCAAACATTAAAGTGCTATATACATGCTAGCTCTTATCATTGCTATTGTTTTTACATCACCTCTGGTGTATGAATCATAGTTTGTAGTAGGCACAACTCTTTATGGTGACATGTGTCTTTCCATTATCCTTTAGGTCACACATAATTTTAGTTCTTCTGAGATCAAGCTATATCACAATTTTTACACAAAGCATAAACAGAAGAATGCGGGCATTTTTAAAAGATTGACTTTTGTTGCAGAGAACAAATTGCAATCGCCGAAAGTGTTTCATTGTTTTCAACTCTCATTCAATTCTTGGTCTAAATAGCTGCCAGTCTTCAATACTGTCCAAACTCCATGTGGTACCTGAAAGTCCAAATGCGTGTCATAATGCAGACATTCACCATTCAGCATTTACTTCTTTTTTCTGGATGGGTTGACAGATTAATCTCACTTAAAGAGTCATGGATCCCCATAAGGGCCCTGTATTATTCTGAAGATTTGTGAAATCTGCACAATGTCACCTACAGATAGAAATATGTGGCAAACCTTACTATATATATATATATATATACATATATGGAATATTTCCTCTACTCCCAAAGACACTAGAAAACACCTCTGATGAGCAAGGCTTTTCCTGTCTTGTCGTGCTTGATGATGATATGCAGAAAATCACTGAATCAAGTTATCCCTGTGATTGTATCCAAGATATATTTTTTTATGATTCCAACAATGTATAGGAGACATTTTGTCAGAAAAGGGTGATTTTAAGATTAAGATTATATTTTGCTACAAAGAATTAAAAATTTTTGTAATCAGTAAACAATAACCACAGTAGGACCTCAACTTATCTACATGAGTGTTTCTTCACCTATCAGCCATGTATACTATCATGCAGGGGACAGAGGGTTGTGTAAAGAGATTACAAAGGATTCTTAATTCCATATGCACATTAAGTATCACTTGTCATTTTAATTTTATTCATTGACAACAAAATATAAAGTGTAATAATAAATACATTTTACATATATAAGCTCTGGGACTGGAAGGGACAGGTGGTCTGCACCTAGGATTCATTTGTACTAGGAACTCCCAATGTACAAAGTCCCTCCACTAATGCAAATCAGTAATACCTACATGGCAGAGACTTAGGAAGTTAACTGATTTACCCATGATCACCCAACTAATACATGAAAGTGTCAGGACTAAAACCCAGATCTTCCTAACTCCAAGCCTAGCCCTCTATTATACTCCACTACCTCTTATATTTATTGATACTTTTGCAAATTTGTGTAATAGATGTGATTAATAAAATCCAAATTAATTTCACAGCATTTCTGAAATCATAGTTTCTTGTCATATATTTTCTCAATTAATAGATAATAGCAGTATAACTATCATCTGGGGACCTCTGAAATTTTTTAACATTAAAGAAAGGTCCTTGTGCTCAAAAAGATCAGGAATTATGACTCTAGACCTCTCAGTTGATTCTATAACTGTGAAGATGCAGCTGAGTATGGAAAATCATTTGCAAAACCCTACCTCTATACTTTTCTTACTTTCATCATAAATAGCCTCAATACAACATAACTAGTTTCAAATATTTCACAGAAGTAACAAAGTAGATACATATATTTACCAAAGTCTTCTCAGTTACCTTTAAAAATAATACCCTTTCCGGGGTGGCTAGGTGGCGCAGTGAGCTGGCCCTGGAGTCAGAAGGACCTGAGTTAGGATCCAGCCTCAGACACTTAACACACAAACAAAAAATACCTAGCCGTGTGACCTTGGGCAAGTTACTTAACCCCAATTTCCCTCCAAAAAGCAAAAAAATAAAATAAAATAAAATAAAAATAATACCCTTTCCCCTAAGATGGTACTGAAGGTGAAGAAAGAAGCTATTGTGACCCCCCCCCCAAGACAGAAGCCAAGTCCAAGGCCTTGAAGGCCAACAAGGCAGTGCTAAAGGGTGTGCATAGGCACAAAAAGAAGATCCAAACATCTTGCACCTTCCAGCAACCCAAGACACTAAGACTTCGAAGGTACCCCAAATACCCTCAGAAAAATGCCCTTGGAGAAACAAGCTTGACCACTATGCCATTATTAAGTTTCCCTTGACAACTGAGTCTGCTATGAAGAAGACTGAGGACAACAACACCCTAGTCTTCATTGTGGATGTCAAGGCCAACAAGCATCAGATCAAGCAGGCCATAAAGAAGCTGTATGACATTGACATGGCCAAGGTCAACACACTGATAATGCCTGATGAAAAGAAGAAGGCCTATGTCCAACTTGCTCCAAACTATAATACTTTAGATGTTGCCAACAAAATTGCAATCATCTCATTTATTGTGTCCAGCTGTGTCCCATTCCACATACAATAAAGTTTTCCAGAAAAAAAATAATAATAATACATACTTTCCTTTCTTTTGGAAGCATCTTCTATTTGGGATATTTAGGATATTTTCCAACTTGACCCCTGAGTGCTTTTAAATGGTGGCACTTCTATCACACATTTTTTCCTATCCTATATTTGTGTAAAGTTGGGGTCAAGATCACACCATCCCAAATAATCTAAATACACGAATCAGGTGAAAAGACATCTCAAGCACCAAATGTAAACAAGGCTTGGACACCTCACTAGATCCAGCAGGAAAGCTATTTAAATTAATTGAAATTGTAGATGTAATTGGATATAAGAATGAGGCAATCTCTTCCTACCTCCAACCCTCAAAGTACTCTTTTCTAAGGGGATTGGCAGGAGTCCTCTTTCCTGGCTCCCATTAGCTCAAATCTCAGATTCCAACTAGCTAAATGGTTTCATAGAGGCCATAGCAAACATGACAAAATCACTTAGTGAATCTGAATGGACTTCCTATTATTCCTAAGGAAGTGTCCAGGCTTTTTTCACACCAAATGAATAACTGAAACATGTTCTCACTGGACAAATTTATCAAGGCTAAGTGGGGTGGTGTGGATTTTGACCCAAACTTTGTAATTAATCAGTTCCAGCCTTCATTCAGAAGGGTCCTTTCCTCATATGCATTTGTGTGTTGGTAAATGTTTAATAAGCTGTTCTACAGAAAAATGAAATAAAATAAATGTACATATGACACTTTTTAGTTTAATCTACATTAACATTTTCTCCATTATTTTCTTTGGTCTAAAGATCAATCAAACAATAAATAAATCACTACTTGTAGAGTTTGTCGATTGATAAACATTGACTTCCATCAGGCTCAGGCAATATATTAGCTGTATTTGTTGACCTGCTTTTATTTTCCACAGATCAATCAATCAGTCAATAAATATTTATTAAGCACCTATGAAATGTCAAGTACTATGTTAAATGCTAGGATACAAAAGTGGGGAAAAGACAGCTCCTGCCCTCCTGCCCTCCTACAAATCAAATGGGGAAAATACCATGTAAACGAATATATACAAAGCAAGATATCTATAGGATAAATAGGAAATAATTAACAGAGGGAAGTCATTAGAACTAAGAGGGGTTAGGGAGGCCTTTCTGTGGAAGGTGGGAATTTGGTTGGGACTTAAAGAAAGTCAGGGAGGTCAGTAGTCAGAATGAAGGAGAAAGAGCACTCCAGGATTTACAGGACAGCCAGAGAGAATGTCCAATTGAGAGATGGAGTCTTATTTGTGGAATAGCTAGAACGTCAATGTCACTGGATCAAAGTGTATATGTCAGGGAATAAGGTATAAGAAGATTGAAAAGGTAGGAGGGGGCTAGTTATGAAAAGCTTTGAATGCCAAACTGAGCATTTTGTATTTATTCCTGGAGGTAATAGGAAGCCACTGGAGTCTGTTGAGTAGAGAAACAACATGTTCTAACCTGCATTTTAGGAAAATCACTTTGGTGGCTGAATAGAAAATGGATTAGAGGGGGCGGCTAGGAGGCACAGTGAATAGAGCATCAGCCCTGGAGTTAGGAGGACATTAGTTCAAATCCAGCCTCAGACACAAGCCAAAAAATCTAGCTGTGTGACCTTGGGCAAGTTATTTAATCCCAATTGCCCTACCTTCCCCCCCTCCAAAAAGCAAAAAAAAAAAAAAAATTTAAAAAAGAAAATGGATTAGAGTAGATAGACTTAAGGCAGGCTGACTCCTCCACAGGTCTTATTGCAATAATCCAGGCATGAGATGGTAGGAGACTGCACCAGAGTGGTAGCAGTGTCAAAAGAGAAAAGGTGTATTCGAGAGATGCTGCAAAGGTGAAATTGATTGACCTTGGCAACAGTTTGAATAAGGAGAGTGAGAGATAGTGAGGAGTCTAGTATGACTCCAGATATAAATTGATAACTCCTCTAACTTAGAGGTTAAATCATTTGCTTGTGATGACACAGCTGGCATTTACTACAGATAAATTTGAACCTAGGTCTACTGTAAGTTCAAATATAAACTCCTCTGTTTGGCACTGAAAGTTCTTCATAACCTAGCCCCGTCCTATTTTCCAGCCTAATTTCACATTTCTCTCTTCTTTACATTCTATCATTCAGCCAAACTAGACTTTCTGCTGTTTCTTAAACAGGATACTATCTCTTCCATCACCATGCATTTGCTTTATCCCCATGCTTTGTTTGAATGCCCTCTCTTCTCACACCCACCCTTGAGAAGACTTTGTTCAATACCTTCTGAATAAAACCCTTCCTAGTCTCCACAGTTTTACAATTACCCTGTCTCTCTATGTATATATGTATGTATATGTGTGTATATATATGCATACACACCCATGCATGTTGTCTTCCCAAGTAGAATGCAAGTTCCTTGAAATCAAGTATGATTCCATTTTTGTCTGTAGCCTGTACCCAGAAGCTAATATAGTGACACCACATGATAGATATTTAACAAATGCTTATTTATAGACTGTCAATACATGAAGTATCTGTGGTTTCATAAATGCAGAGCATTCTCTCCATCAATAGATCCATCCCAAGGACCTATTACCTTGCCTGAGACAGATTAAGTGATTAGCATAAGACCAAAACTAGTACTCTTTCCCTTTCTTTCTCTCTCACTTACCCCTTTTTTTTTTCCTCCTTGAGTCCTCCCCCTCTCTCCATACACACGAATGAGAAGGAAAATATTACTAAAAACCTAATCAACTTTCTACTAGAAATGAAAATACCTTTCATAAATGCCATTTATGTGCTTAACTGTAACTATTACAATAATTTCTTTTAACATATCCAGTTTCCAGTAACATAGTAGAGCTCTGGATCACTGTATTTCAGGAAAGAAATTATTTTAGCCTTTGTACTTTATTACAGCTACCCAAATTAAGTATGTTACTTAATTCCAAAGCAATTTAAGGTTGAAATCATATATCACTATGTATAATATTTTCAATGTTTCTTTTGTCCACATAATAATAAATCAACAACAATAACTCTATAGAAAAAGTTTTATCTGACCTTTAATTGATATATAAATAAGCAAACTAACTCAACACCACAGTCCTCTTTACTGACTTACTAGATTTAATATACATGAGATTCGAGAAGTAGATATTTCATAGCACATCCCTCTCTCATTAGTTCTCTCTGATGCCAATTCCTAAAAGGCAAGCTCGTTAAAAATAGTCGTTTGAGCTCACCAGAGATGCTTCTCCTGTAGAGTTATAATTCATTTACCCAACTTTGGAAAGCTCCTTGTAAATGAGTTTAGTTAAAGAGAGAAACAGCTATAAGTGAGAGAGAAGGGTGAAGGACAGATGGAAGAGAGAGGCAGAGGAGGAGAGAAAGTCATTAAAAAAAAAAGGCCTGGTCCAGATGAATACTGAACATTGAATTCATTCAATATATTGTTTTTCTTATCTATTCATCCACTGAGTCAGCTAAGAAACACAGTATTTGGGAAGCAATTCCTAGTTTGTTTGTTTTAAAGGTACCATCTAAACTTTTCATGCACGTACTGTCTTAGTATAAATGATCTGTTACACACAAGGGTAAAGAGAGTTAATGCCTCTCAAGGTTTTAAAAATAGTAGTACATTATGACTTGTGAGGGAATAACATACCAGAAGCCATAGCACAAGATACTATTTAAAATACAACTTGCTTAGTATTTTAGCAACTTCCAACATCAGAATAAAATAAATCAGCTTTCCAAAAGTATAAATACTATTCTCCTAGATGTCAACATTTTCACATAATTCTCATAGGAAACCTCACATTGAAAACAGAATGATGCCACCTTGTACTTATACAAAGCTATAAAATTTTCAGAGCTCTAGCCCATAAATTATAGTGCCTAGAAACCAGCAGGTACTTAATGAATGTCTGTTGAAACTCAATTGGCAGTATCACATATGGGCCTCACCACAACCCTCTCATGAAAATATCATTCTCATTTTATATGTGGTGAATATGTGGCTCAGAGAAGTATGACTTGTTCAAGGTCATATATGATGCCCATGTTGCAAGCAGGACTAGAATCCATGCCTTTTGATGCCTACTCCAGTGTTCTTTTAACCAAACCACAAAAAAAATTACCTTTCAAATTATATCAAAACCCTCACATCCTGAAAGAATACCAGAGCTTCCTCTTCTCCATGGGTCTGTGGTCCACAGGCTAGGAATGGTTGATTTAAACTAATTTTCTACAAGAAAAAAAAATAGCTGCTAAGTTATATTATTTAATAACTACTAATATTAGTGGTTTCTAGGCATTTCAAGTTTGAGGAACCTTTTTAAGTGTCAAAAAATTTCTCAGACCCCAAACATGATAGTAATTATACTATTAATATCAATTGATTCTGAAAATGTATGGTGGTAAAAAGCTACCATGGATTCAATAACATTTTACAATGAATTTGTGTTTTATTAATGACAACAGCATCTAGCTATATTTATCTGCAATGTATTCAGTCTGTAGAAGATATTCTTACTTATGCATTATCCTAGTCACACTACATGTTTTGTGGTGACCATTCTTAGGGTATATTCTTGGGATTTATTCATCCCTTTCAAAGAGCTGATATCTAGCAATAACTTCTTCCCCCAATCCCCACAAAGGGCAAAGGGCCCATAGTTTAAGAACTAATGTCAAACTAATTCCCCTAAAGAAAAGACAATAATAACTGCTAAGACTCTATAAAAGAAGTGCCCAAAGACCAGAGAATACACTATGCAAGAAAGCCAAGAGGAAGTTTTACAAGACATTGGCCAAGACAAGGACAAAGAAGAATAAATGTTTCATCCATATTTACAACCATATGCTTTGCTTTCAGTAGTTTTTTAAGGAATGGATAGGGATTTGCACAGTTGTCTCCCAGATTTTTTTGTGATCAGGCAGACACATTTTGAAAATGATTGGCCTACTTTGAGAGTATAGCCTGTACTTGTGGAAGAAGGCAAAGCTAACTAACTAGCTCACAAAGGGATCCAACCCCTACCCTCACCTTCATTAGCACTGGACCCTACTGAAATAGAACAGAACAGAATATGGAAATGAGGGACAGGAAATTCCCCCAGAGAATATGCTGATGTATTTAACTATGAGGAACACAAACCAATTACTCAAAACTCAATAAGACTGTGTAATGGATGAACCTTAATTTATCACATTGGCAAGATTCAGTTAAAAAAAACAATCCCATGCATAAAACCCCCCTCACTAGCAAAAACAAAATTAGGAGGATTCATGATTTACATTACTGAAGAATCCTTCACTTTTCAGAAAGCTTTATTTAAGCTTCTTTATTGCTACTCTGACACTATATGAATGAAATTCAATGTAATGCAATTCAACAATTCAATTCAAACATTTAGTACTTGTTTTGAAGATACCACCATTCTTCTAGTCCCACAAGTTCATAAATTGAACATTATGGTCAATTCCTAACTCCTCTTCACATCACAAATTTAATCAGTTGCTGAGTCTTGGTCATGTCTAAATTTACAACTACCAATTCTGACCCCTTCTCTCTACTCACATAGCAACCACCTTAATTTAGGCTCCATTGTCCCCCCATCTAAATTATTTCAGTAACCTCCTAATTGGCTTCCCATCAAGACCCTCCACACTTCAATCTCTACCACACAATTGCCAAAGTGATTTTCCCAAGTAGAGATTTGACCATGTTGCTTTTCCACTCAAACTCCAGTGGTTCCCTATTGCCCCTAGAATAAAATATAAATGCCTCTGTTTAGCTTTTAAAGCTTCAAGACATGAATCCAATCTGCAACATCATTCCACCTTCACTGAATGAATGAAAAAGCAATTAGTAAGCACTTACAAGCATTGTACTTAGTACTTGTGATACAAACACATTGTAAACATTGCATATCAATGCCCATCCCATACTCTGTGGTATTCCAGTCAAATAGATTTCTTTCTATTCCTCATACTTGTTATTCAGTCCCCTGCCTCCATGCCTTAACACTGGCTTTGTCTCCAGATCTGAAATACTTTTTCCTCATCACCAGCTCAAAGAATACCTCTCTTCCTTCAAGACATAGCTTACACACCACTGTCTCTCTGAAACCTTTCCTAAACTGTCTCCAACTGCTAGTGCCCTCCCTCCCTATCTTGCATTTATTTGTAATTATTCTTCCTGGGAAAAAAAAAAAAGACAATCATGAAAATAATCGCAAATTACATAATAACATCAATTGCTGGAGACAAAATTGCAGAAATTCTATGCAAAACTTGGTAAGATTCTTCAAATCAAATCAATTTATGTGCTGATAATTGGTGATCTCAATGCAAGTATGGAAAGAAATATATAAGTAGACCAAAGAAATAAATGAGATAGGTCAAAAACTTGTAGATTACTCACAAGTCTTATTTCTCTTTTATCAGAGATTCTTAGCCCAACGTCCATGAATTAGTTCAATATTTTGACAACCACATTTCAATATCATTGGTTTCCTTTATAATCTTGTTTTATTTTGTATACTTAACATTATTCTGAGAAGGGGTTCACAGGTTTTATCAGACTGCCAAACGGGTCTATGACACAAAAAGTTAAGAACCTCTACCTCTTTCATGAACATTTTCTTTGAAAAAAATAAATAAAAGCAGAATTAGTAGGTACAGAACAGATGAACATCAGATAACGTAAAAAAAAATGAAAAATGACTACATTAAAACAGGCAGAAAAAGACAATGTGGATATGGGAATTATCAGAATCAATTGCCTGTGAACAGTCAGTCCATGGACTTATCTCAAGTAAAACCAGAATTTATAATAAAGAAGAATAGTAATGAGTAAAATATATGATGTACAATTTAAAGAGTTTAATCCTGAATTATTTAAATAAGCTCTTGAAAATCAAAAATGGAAATGGACAAGAGAAATAAGATCAACAATCACTATAATAATTTCATCCAGAAGCTAAACCAACATAAATTAATTGCTACAACAAGGAGACCAAAAGACCCCAGAAAACACTTTAGCAGACATTTGACTTACTTGCTAATTGGAAAGATGGCTATCAAAGTCAATACTTGATTAGAATATAAACTAGCATATAAAATCTTACAAAGAAAGATGATAAATAGTTATGAGCAGTCTCATAAAGCAGAGAGAAGCAATGGAGGATAAAACCAGTCTTAATAAATCAATCAAAAAGCATTTATTAAGTGCTTCTTATATGCCAAGCACTGGGTTAAAGAAAGTTGAGCAAAATATCCAGTAAAGCAAAGTTATCTGAAGGGCATTCAATGATAATGGGAAGAAGGAAAAAAGAATATATTTGCAAAAATTTATTATTATAACAAACAGTTTTTTTAATCAAAGATAGTGGAATCACCATACTTGGATCCTAACATCACAACTCCTGAGGTAATTACAGTCAGTCAATCAATAAACATTTATTAAAATGCTCCTATGTGCCAAGCACTATGCTAATTACTGGGGATACAAAAATGAAAAAAAAAAAACAGTCCCTGTCCTCAGAGAACTTACAATCTAACAAGGGAGATAACACACAAAAAGAAGTAGAAAACAGGGGAAGGTGCCAGATAAATGGAGTATGATAGAGAAGTCCATAGGAAGCCATGAAGGTAGGAAACGAAGAGATGGCTGACCTGAGTGCCCCACTAAAATGGAGGCTTTGGGAGGAGCTTTTTGTTCCTTCCTCTAATCAGAAGTTCAGAGAGCACTGATGAAGTCTCAGTACCAAGGTTTATTCAGTCTTAGAGGATGATAACCTTCCAAATGACCCTTACAGAGAACCTTACAGAGGAATGAGAGAAATTATTATTAAATAACCAAATACTAGAGAGATCCAGGGTTTCTTCCCTTCTTATTTCCTCAATCTCTCCTAGGTCAAATCCACATTTGGGCAATGCTAATAATGAGATTGGATTAAGTTTCTCCTCAATCTGGTTGAGACACCACCAAGTTGGGAAACCCATTGTGTTCTATTTAGGCATGGGTCTTTGATCTATGAGATGGCCAAATGACCATCATTTTATTAATTACTCACTAGCTATAATTAATAAAATGATTACCTGGAAATTATGTCTCTTAAACCTTTTTATACATCAAAGGAAGAAGAAATGACACTAAAGAAAACAGTCAGATTGGATCGAGTATATTTAGAGATCTGTGCTATGGTGATAATTGTGAGGGCATTGAAGGAACAATGCATAATAGATATATATGAGGGAATGATATTAAAAGTGTAGGGAAAAATCTCAAACCCTATTACTACCAAAAGAAAAAAAAAGTGACCAAGAAAACATCCAGAGCTACTGAGCTATATGCTCTCTCTCCCATCTGTACCAAAACTTTATGAGAGTTATTTATACTTGAGTTAATAACAGTGTTGTTAGAAAACAAGTTTTTGTTAATGATATTTAACAAGGGATCACATCTTTACCATCTCAAGTGACTGAAAAATATAGAAAATATAGGGTGTTCCAAAAGAGTTTGCTGTGCTGACTTTTGAAATTTGTTGTATAAGATCCTATTGTACTTATTCATAGATTACAAAAAAGCATTAGACTGGGTAAAACATTGTTTCATTGTTTTACAGGCTCTTTTAGAAGAAGGTGTCTCTTATCTGTGTATCAAGATCATTCAAGATTCCTTGGAAAACTTAATAATAGAAAAAAACCCTATTTGATGATCTCCAATATAAAAATCAGGCAAGTAATATGTTCAGCAAAGGTATTTATTGCTATGATGGATAAGATCAAATGTAGAGTCCTGACTGAGGAAGGACTCCAAGTGTATGGTAAGGTCTTTCAGATACTTTTTTTTTTTTAATGAGTTGATTACATCAAGTCTCAAGACATTGCAGAACCTCCTGGAAGATACCTATAATTACTCTAAGGTGTTTGGCTCATTCATTCACAGAGGGAAAAGCAAATGGATAAAAATATGTTAATTGCCCAGATTTCAATATGCATCCAAATGGATAATCTATAGAGCTTGTCCAACAATATACATATCTGGGCCAAAACACAGACAATGAACTGGGTTGAGGGTACAATGAGGAGGAGGAACTAGCACTTACTAAGAACCTACTCTGTGCCATCTACTATAGTAATATTATCTCAGTTGATCCTCAAAACAACCCTGAGAGGTAAGTGCTATTATCATTTCTATTTCACAGATGAGGAAACAGAAGTTAAGTGACTTACCTAGGGTCACATAGCTAGTGTGATCTGAGGTCATATTTGAACTCAGGTCTTTCTGACTCTAGACCTAATACTCCATCCACTACCACCTAATATGAGGACTAAAAATACCCCAAATGACTAAAAGAGATACTGAGGCAGAGCTCTGAGCCAAAACACTTTATTAAAGAGACCTGGCCCCCTCTAATGAAGTGAACTTCACAGTCTAAGATACCCCTTCCTTACAGCACCTTATTTTTGTAAGACTTGATATCAGATTTACAGATACCAGACTTGATGTTACTTGAACATTCTAAAGAGACTATTCAAAGTACAAAACCCTATTGGTTGATAGATCTTGTTTCATGAACCAAGAATGATACATAAGCTAAAAATGATGCGTCAGCAGGATGGTCATAAGATGGACTCTCCTTAGGTTGGACAAAGGGAAATGGTACAAGTCACACATACATTCCAAAAACAAATTGGAGGGGGACTTTCCATACTATGCCACCCATGCTTGGTTTAGTCATAGAATTTGAGCAAAACAGGATGGAGATGTCCCTGTCAGCCTTCTTGCAGTTACACAAGGAAGCTTCATAGCTGATAGATAAGTAGTGACCATTACATTAAAGTTTGAGGCCTGGTATAGGGATTATATTAAAACCTATTAGAACTTAAATTCCTATGTGATTTATATAAAAAATGGATTAAAACATTTTTATTCTTATACCATATTAGATGACTAACTAAATATGAATTACTAAATGAGTACAGTATGATAATTGCTAACAATCATTACCCCTTATAGAATCATAATGTACTAATATTGATTAGAGTTTGATTAGGGGTCTAAAATGAATCATGTCATACGTTAAGTTGATGAAGAAGGAAAAGGGCCTGGATAACCTTCAGGAAATTGCAAAACACTTTCACTGAATTCAAACTTAACACAACATAAAAGGGACTTTTTTTACAATAAAAACTATTTACCTGTAGTTCTGTTGGCAATGAGACCTGGGATATCACTGCCTTTAAAGAATTAAAGATGAACACTGCATAGAGGACAATGGAGAGCTGTATAATGGCTATGAGCAAGTTGCAAAGTGTAATCAACAATAACTCTGAAGAACAGGAATAGAGGATACCATCAAAAATTGTATAACAGAAAGAGCAGAAGGGTTTGTCACCCAGTGAGAGAAAGAGCTGTCAGATGGTCAACCACAGTGCTCCACTCCATTACAGTGTTGGAAGAAAGCAAAAAAGGACTCCAATGTTGAGTAGACCCCCATTGGCAAACTTTTGGGAGAATATGGATCACACAATCACACAGAGTAGTCAGTAGACAGGCATAGCTTCCTTTCAATCTACATGATTGAAGAAGTTCCCAAATCAATGAGATCACAGATTCAATTAACTATTTGCCCATGTATTTTCTTGATATTTATTCTTTATGTATTTATATGTGTATTTTGCTTTTTTATGAAAAAAATGTAGGCTTCTTATGAGTGGAGATTTTTTCATTACAGCACCTAACAGTGCCAAACAGACACCTAGTAAGTACTCAATAAATGCTGATTGATTTTTTAAAAGTAGTGAAATGAAGATAAAAAAACCTAAATATGTAAAATTCACTGAGATGCTGTGTGATCTTCAGCCAGGTACTCCATTGGTTCTGCACTGTGAATGCAGTTATAAAAAATGACATGTTCTCTTAAGGTGCTTTACATTAAGCTAGGACTATCAATCAGTCTAATAACAAGCATTTCTTAATTACATGTTATATACTTGACACTGGGGAAACAAAAACAAAGAAAAACAGCCCCTGCCTTCATATAGCTTATATTCTACTGGGGAGAATATATACATATACATATATAAAATGGATATAAAGGAATTGGGCAGGAGACTTTCCAGGCAATATGATAAACATGACTGTAAACTAGAAATTTTCTCCAATACTCTCTTTTTTGTTTTGTTTTCTTTCATTTTGTTAAATTGTTTTACACATTTACATTTAAGGTTAGTATTGTTATGCTTGTTGGCTTCTTCCATTTACTTCTTTTGCATTGATTTTGATTCCCTTCATTTTTTCCGATTTTAATATATTTTATTTTCCCCAATTACATGTTAAAACAATTTTTAAAGTTTTGAGTTCCAAATTCTATCCTTTCCTCCTTCCCTCCACTCCTCCGTCCCTGAAACAGTAAGCAATGCAATATAATTTATACATGTGCAATCATATAAAACATTTCCATATTAGTCATTTTGCACAAGAAGGAAGGAAAAAAGAGAAACAAAGAAACAAAGAAAGGAGGGAGGGAGAGAGGGGAAGGAATGAAGGAACAAAGGAGAAAAATAGCATGCTTCAGTCTGTATTCAAACAGTATCAGTTTCTTCTATGGAGGCAAATAGCATGCTTCATCATGAGTCCTTTGGGATTGTCATTCACAGTTCCTTCATCATACATTATTGTTGTCTGTGTACAAAATTCTCCTGGTCCCACTTGTGAACTTGCATCAGTTCATTCAGAGGTTCCCAAATTTGGCCTACCATCCCCTTTTAAAAAAAATAATTACTCAGCACCCCCCTGGAAATCTGCTTTCTTCAACCCTTTAACAGTATTTAACAGTGTTTTTGAAATTTACATCATTCCAAAAAGTGTTTTTAAGTGACACATCTTAATAATTTATCATAAATTTGTGGAGGGTTTTCCTGCATTGAAATTTTGATGATTCAATATTGCATCATGTAATTATATGGCATCATACTATAAACAAGTCATTACACGCACATATTCCTGCTGATGTATACTGAACTTCCTGACAATGCAAGACACACTGGCTCTACCAATACTTTCTTATTAAGACCTGTACAGAGATTTGGCCACTAATCAATTATAACTTGCATTTTGTGCGTTTATTTGGAAAATAATGCAATCACTATGACTTTAACTTTGTTACACAACAGATGAAACATGTACAAATGGCTTTTCAAGAGCTTCTTCTCTTCTCTTCTATCTTTTATGTTTCTACCACAGCTTGGGAACCTATGAATGTAAGTCTGCGTTTTTCTGAAATCCTCCTGCTTATCATTTCTTATAAGCACAATAATATTCCATATACCACAAACTGTTTAGTCATTCCCCAATTGATGAGCATCCTATAGATTTCTGATTCTTAGCCACCACAAGAGCTACTATAAATATTTTTGTACAAATAGGTCATTTTCCTTTTTTTTTTAATGTCTTTGGGATTATAGACCTAGCAGCCTCACTAATTCTCAAAATGAAACCCCAACCTGGGAATTATGTGCCAGATGCAGAAAATTATAGATGAATTCCTGGGACAAGAAAGCAAGAATCCCATCAAGGTAAAAGCTTTGTGAACTAACACTAGAAAATGCTAATCCTTAAGGTATTCATTTAGAAGCCCTTCCCCACTAGCTTGGTGCTCCTGGAAGGATTGCACAAAATAATTCATAGGGTCATGCCTGAGGCCCATGTGGGGATCCCAACCTGGTATAGAATCTACTAATACAATCCAGCCCCTGACTCCTTTCCACACTAAAAAGCAGACACTGATTCTTCCCAGACATGTGAGAAGGTGTTGGAGAGTAAGGAGGAAAATGCTGCCTTCTGCCTAGAGTAGTCTCTAAGTTGGGGGGGGGGTCCCATGACTGTATGGGCTCTGGAACATCTTCCTTATACTCTCTTTACCACATAAAAAGTGATAGTCAATGATTCAGGTCAGCCAGAAAAGGACAAGAGCCCAGGAAGGAATTTGGGGCAGAGGGCCAAAATAAATGGCCACACTGGGCCTAAAGTAAAGGATGCTAAAAGTAAGGTGGGTTCATTCTTATTCCCTCTCCCCACTCTCAGAGATACTTAGGGAAAGAACTAAGGCCAGTGAAATACAAATCTCCCAATTCAGGAAGAAGCCAAGGTAGATTTTCAGTACTTGAAAGATACCCATCAGCAAATGGAGGTACATAGAGGAAGGAAATCAGAAGAAGAGTGATGGAGGAATAGAAGGGAGGAAATGTTGAAATGCCAAATAGAATTCAAAGAGATTTTGAATTGGAAGAGAAGGGTACAAAGCAAAGAAATCCCTTTAGGAAAGAAATATGAGGAAACTAACAAAAACGTTGGAGGGGAGGAAATATTTTTAATGGGGGGGGAGGCAAGTAAAAATAAGATGGGAAGAAAAAGATAATAGTACAAGACTCAGCAACAGTCCTGTTGGGGTGTCAGGTGAGAGAGAATGAGGATTCAAAGGTGACACCTAGGTTGCTAGCTTGGGTGATTTGAAGGATGGTGCCCTCAACAGAAATAAGAAAATTCAGAAAAGGGGAGTTTGGGGAGGAGAAGATAATGAGCTCTGTCTGGGTCATTTTGAACCAGAGATGTCTAAGAAGTCCATTTCGAAATGTCCAATAAGCAGCTGACAATGTAAGTCAGGAGGTTAGGTGAAGGAATAAGAACTAGATAAATGGATTCTGAGAAACATTGGCATAGAGCTAATAATTGAATCTCTGGGAGCTGAAAAAAATCACCAAGTAAAATTTTAAAGAGGGAGAAGAGAAGAGGCCCAGGACAAAGCCTTGTAGGACACCTACAGTTAATGAGACCTGGATTTAAATCCAACAAAGTAGACTGAGAGTAAGTCAGACAGATAACAGAGCTAGAATAGAGTATTGTCACTAAAACCTAGAGAGAAGAGTCTCAAGGAGAGGAGGGTTATCAATAGAGTCAAGGGCTGCAGAGAGGTCAAGAAGGGCAAGGATGGAGAGTAGTTTCAGCTGAACTATGAAGGTCATACTCCACCCCCCCCCCAACTGTAGAAAGTTAGAAAGTGAGAAAAGAGGAAGTGGTAACACCAGTTGTAAACCACTTTCCCAAGAAATTTAGTAACAAAAGGGAAGAAGCCTATAGGATGGTAACAAGTAGAGACAAATGGATAAAGGGAGGACTAGAGAAATAGAATGAAAAATTAGAGAAAAGTATTCAATTAACAAGGTAAACTCAAAAACTGGGGAAAGTATTATAATGGAAGTGGGGAGAGGAGCAGAGAGTCTGTGGGAATAGAGTTACATCAAAGAAGCTTAAGCAACACATAAATAGTGACAAAGAACTAACTTAAGAGAAAAAAAATTCCAAAAAAGCAATATTAGAAATTGGGGAATGGCTAAACAAGTTGTGGTATATGAATGTCATGGAATACTATTGTACTATAAGAAATATGGAGCAGACAGACTTCATGATAACCTGGAGAGACTTATATAAACTGATGCTGAGTGAAGAGAACAGAACCAGGAGAACATTGTACACAATTACAGACACATTGTACCTGTGACAAATAACTTCTATAGACTGAGCTCCTCTCAGTAATGCAAGACTGTAAGACAACTTCCAAAGACCCATGATGCAAAGGGTTATCCACATCCAGAGAAAGAATTACAGACCCTGAATGCAGATTGAAGCAAACTACTTGCTCCCTCTCTTTTTTCATTTTGTTTTGTTTCTCCTTTCTCATTGCTCACTCCATTAGTTATAATCCTTCTTTACAACTTGACTAATATTTAATGTGAAGGTATTTGTAGAACCTATATCAGATTGGATGCTGCCATGGCAGTGAGCTGCAAAGAGAGGAAGGGGAAGAAAATTTAGAACTCAAAAGCTTGTGGAACTGAATGTTGTAAACTAAAAATAAATAAACAAATAAAAAGTAATATTAGAGACACAAATAGAGGAAAACACAAATCTAACTCTCATAACATTAATTGTGGATGGATTGAAAAATCCAATAAAACAAAAGAATGGCAGGACTGGAAAACAAAAACACGATCTGTTGCTTATAAGAAATATATCATGCAAAAATAAGACATGGAATTTTTAAGTCTAGAAAAGAAATTTATTATGAATCAAGTTTGTCCAAAAAAGCAGGAGTTTCGACCACTCTATCAGATAAAGCAAAAATAATCTGGAATATTATTAGAGATTTTTAAAAATTATATTATGCTTAAAGAACCATGGACAAACTATTTTCAAATCTTATGGTTTCCATCTTCACAACATCCCTCTTATATGTCCCTTTGTCTCCACTCACACAGCCATAATCCTAAATCAAGCCTCTCATCACCTAAAGCCAAGACTACTGAAATACAAGTTTCAAGTTTCCCAACTCCTTCATTCAGCTACATGTACAAGTCTATCCATGTCACCTCGGCTACTTAACAAACTCAGAAGCTCCCTATTCTTTCCACGATCAAATATAAAATATTATTCCTTTCCAGTTTTTTTTTAATTTTACCTCCCCCTCCCCATCCCTTCTATATCCTATCAGCCTACTTCCTGTAGCTATCCCTCCAGGCCTGAAAGATTTTCCTTCCACCTCCTAGCTTTTGGTATTCCTTCAAGATTCAGCTCAAATCCCATCTTACCTTTCATTTATGCTTATCTGTATATAATTACTTACATACAGTCTCCCACCTTAGAAAGTGAGATCCTTTATGGCAGGGACTGATTTTGCTTTTATTTGAATTCCCAGGGCAAAACATAAAATAGGTACTTAATAAATGCTTGTTGAAAAACTTAAGGGCAATAGACTAATCTGTTAATAAGTGCCAAGTGCCAGGCACTGGAGAGATAAGAGACAAAAAATAGGCCCTGCCCTTGAGGAGCTCACAATCAAGTAATGGAGACAATAAGCAAATAAATTCTGTGCAAATGGTCTGTATACAGAATAGGAAAAAATGTACAGAAAGCACTAGAATTAAGAGTGGTTGGGAAAGGTTTATGGTCAAAGATGGAATTTCAGTTGGGATTTAAAGGAAGTCAGGGAAGGCAATAGGTAGAATTGTGGAAGAAGAACATTCTAGGCATGGGGGACAGCCAGAGAAAATGCCTGAAGCTTAGATGAGTTTCTTGTTCATGGAACAGCCAGGAGGCCAGTGTCGCTGGATCGAAGAGTATATGGCAGGGAGTAAGGTGTAAGAAGACTAGAAAGGGAGGAGGGAGCTAGGTTTTGAAGGGCTTTGAACACCAACAAGAGAATTTTGCATTTATCTTTGAAGTGAGAGGGTGCCACTAGAGTTTGCCGAGTGGAGGCAGGGTGTGTGTGACTTGGTCAGACCTACAGAAAAGGTTTAGTGTTTTTCTTTTTATCCCCAGCACCTAGTACCATGCATGGATTAAAGTATGGACTTAAATGTTTGTTTAACTGATTCTAATTGTATCAGAACTGAACCTTGGTTTTGCCACTATTTTAGAGATCTTGTGACTTCAGTTACCCTATTTTACAGATGAAGAAGTGAAAGAAAAAGCATTCACTAAATGAGTACGACCTGCAAAGTACCATAGTGGAAACAGAAACACAAAATAAGGAGAATTCCTGCCCACAAGAAACTTATATTCCGATAGGTAGAGTCAACACATATAGGGGAATGGTAGCCTGGGTGAGATGATGGCAGACTAGGGCAAGACAGAAGCTTTGACTGGATCCATGGATGGAGGGTTAGTATGGGATGGTATGACAGAAAAGTAAAATGAAATCACTCCTAAGGATTCTTCCAACTCCAAATTGTATGGCCCACCATCCATCACCTCCTGTCTCACACAAGAGGCAAGTGAATACAAAAAATAACTATTCAGTCATTCCTTTTAACACCTGTTCCTTCCCAAGAACATTGTCCTACCAGAGTCTCCAACTCCCCAGTGGAGGCCCCAGGACCTTCTTTCCTCAAAAAGTTTTGTAGATAAGGGAAGAATCATAAAATCCCTCCATTTTCACAGCAAAGGCAGGTGTTCTTTTAAAAACAAAAAACTCCAAGTGGGGCAGAGAACCAAGACCTCAGGAGTTTCTCTTTCATTCATTCACTCATTCAGCAAACACTTATAGACACTATCCCTTTCTCAGAACACTTGAGTCTAAAACTTAAGAGTTAAGACACATATGCAAATATATGATACAAAGTAGAACATGAAAATCTCTATAAGGTATAACCATAGTGCTGTGAGACTTCCAAAGAGGGAACAATCACTTCCAGTCCCAGAAAGAAGGGAAAAGGGGACATCTCCCAACCCTACGTACTTGACAATCCAGTTTGGTGAAGAAGACAGGGAGTGATCTTGCAGGTGGTCAGCTACTAAGTATCAGGGCACACAGGAGTAATACCCACAGTCCAAGGGAGGACAAAGAGGATCAAAAGAACAGAAATTGCTACTTCTTTACCTTTCTTAGGAAGCTGGACACCACTTGCTCGAATGGGTATCTGTATATTTGGTGCACATCCACAGTGACTCCCATTTCTGGCAGGAGATGGTTCCTCCACGCCGACCAGCCGGTCCTTCTGTGAGCCCCACAGGCCCAGCCCAGGGGCCAGCCCACAAGCCTCCCGGGCTCACAGTCGGAGCCTGCAGGCGCAGCCACGCTAGTGGCTGCTGGTGAGTTCCTTTGGTGCTTTTTTTTCCTTCTTTTCAAACTTCTAAAACTTTATTGGCTCCTCAGAGAAACAGTCCATCCAGAGTACTCCCCTTTCAGATCAAACTGGGGTGGGTGGGCCAAAGAAGACTGAAATCAGGATTAGGGAGATTTGTTCCTTGTCCTGACCCCTAACTCTCAGGGTCAGAGTACCAGAATCACCCAGCTCTTCCCTTCTCCCAGGTGGCAGAGAGGTTTTGTTCTTTGGCACCGCCGTCCCACCCAGTCCTGAGGGTTGGAGACAGCTACCAATATTAGCACCTGGGTGGGGTCTGTGCTGGGCGTGTGTATCATCCTCACACAAGCCCTATGACTACCAAAGTCTAAAGAACAAAGAAAAGGAAAAGCAGGGGACAAGGGAAAGAAGGAGAAAAGGAGAAAAGAGGGGTGGGGAGGAGAGAAGAAAAGAGTGGAAAAGCGGGTGGGGGTGGGGAAGGAGCAAGAACCTTAACATAGTAAAATTATGCTTAAAATAAAAGGAATCGAAAATGCTCACTAAAATTAGATCTGGAAGGAACATCTGAGATTATGTAGTCTAATTCCCTCATTTTATAGATAAGGTATCTGGGACTTGCCCAGAGTCACACAGAAAATAAGGAGTAAATCCAGAATTCCAGCTTACTCTTCTTCCAAATCCAACATACTTTTCACTATGCCATGAAGCTAGCTCACTTTCTCCTTCCTCACAGAAAAATTGAAACAATTTCCCCAGAGGAATGCACAACACAGCAGGCAGAAATGTGGTATAACTTGTCTTATCTGGTCCAGCAGTCATGGGGGGTGAGGGGTGGGGGAGGAGAGAGGAAGCAGGATTCTTGATTCAATCAATATGAAAAATAGGGGGAAAACATTTCTCAAAAGGCAATATCAAAGACATGTCTGCTCACCCCACTATCACCTCAAAATGTGTCCTACTATCACCTCTTTTCAAGATTTCCCATATTCTTAACATACCTTTATTAAGAACCTATAATGCATAAGGTTCTATAATATAATAGATATAATAGACCCTGCTCTCAAAAACTTTATAATCTAATAAATATTAGAATGTGTTCAGAATAAATGCAGCATAACTATGATCCAAGGCAAAATTTGATTAAATTTAAAGGAGAGAACTCCAGGCAAAGTGATAAGAGAAATACAAGGGAGGAAAGATATTGTCTGCAGCATAATATAATGGAAAGAGCAGTTTTTGGATTTGGAGTTAAAGGGCCTGAATTTGAAAGCCAGCTCAGTTAGCGCTTACTACTTGCCTATGTCATCTTTAAGGGCTTCAATTTCCTCTATAAAATGTGGAGTTGGACTAGATGACCTCTGAGGTCCCTTTCAGCTCTAAATCTATGGTCCTGTGACTGAGATAGATATAACAGTGTGGTCTAGTTGACAGAGCACAAAACTGGGGCTCTATATGACCACAAATGAAATAGGGCTGTAAAATATGGTCTACTCCATTGACTGTGTGGATTATCTTAATGTCAGGAGGCCAATAAAAAAATAGTCCTTCCTGTCCCAACTCTCAAGGCTGGTCCTAATGATCCTGAGAGCAGAGCAGGTATATGTTACAGAACTCTACCCTTCCTTTTATGATCTTGCCTTTCCTGCTTTCACTATGTCTTCCAGATTCAACTCATGTTTTAGAATCAGAAAATGTTAGTGTTGGAAGGGACCTTAGAGCCTAAGATACTCCAACTTCCATGGCCCTTTCTTCATTTTCCATTTAAAGGTGACAAACTGAGGTTACTTTGAGGGAAAAGCAAGGTTACATTATTCAGTAGCCTTGGATAAGTTTAGTCTGGTTAAGAACAGTTTTCTTGCTCATCCTCTAACAAGACACTCCATCACCTGATTCTGAGCATTTTCACTGACTGTCCCCGATGCAAATACTCTCTCTCCTCATCTCTGCCTTTTGGCTTCCCTGGTTTCCTTCAAGTCCCAGCTGTGACATATAAAAAGTTTGAAAGAAACAATTTCTGGGTAATTAACTATTTTATCAATTATGCTCACATGTAATAAATGAAAAGAGTCAATGGCTCTCAAATGCTGAGGACCCCTCACTTAACCCACTCAACACTTATATGCCCTTGGGAAATTGGATATTCCTGAGGGTGGCCATCAACTCTGATTGGTTAATAGTTAATGACAAGAATGAATATTATAATGAGAAGTGGATCCATTCTAGTGAGGGTCTGAGGGCCAAACTTTGATCACTCTTACTCCCAGACCACCCCAGCCTCCTCAGCAATCTAGACAAAAGACCTACCACAACCCCACATACACCCACTCCTGAATAGAACTCAATGGGCTTTCCCATTTTGGGTGGGATCTGAGCAAGATGGAGGAGAAAGTTAATCCAATCTCATTATAGCAATGTCTTTCAGATGCTAACTTGACTTAGTAAAGGATTACGAGATAGGAACAGAAAAAACCCTGAATCTCCCCAATAACTGGTTATTTAATAATCTTTTCTCTCACAGCTAAAATCCCATCTTCTACAAGAAACCTTTCCTGATCCCTCTTAATTCTAATGCCTTCTCTTTGTGGATTATTTTCAATTTCTCCTGTACCTAGCTTGTAAGTACATAGTTATTTGCATGTTGTCTCCCATATTAGATTGTGAGCTTTTTAAGAACAGGGACTATCTTTTCCCTTTCTTTGTATCCACAGTCCTCAGTGCTTAGAGTAGTGCCTAGCACATAGTAGGTGCTAATAAACGTTTATTGACTGACTGAAAGAGAATTGCCCCTCAAGTCAAAGGACCTTTATTCAAATCTTGCTGCTTATGAATATCAACTGTGTAACCTGTGTCACCCTCCCTGGATCTCCTATCTCACTTAACCTTCCTGGGTCTCTGTTTCTTCACTTATCAAATAATGGGGTTAGACTAGATGGTCTCTGAGGTCTCTTTTATCTCCATATTTGTGATTCTGTGATCCTATAATTTCCTCACTAGCTCTCAAGTTATCTGTCAATCAATACAAGTACCTACTCTGCAAGACACTGTGCTAGGCCCTCTGGAATACAGACAAAAATTAAAGCAGTCCCTGCTCTCAATAAACTTTCAGAGAACAATCTGGAATTATGCCCAAAGAGTTGTAAAACTGCCTATGCCCTTTGACTAAGTCTATTTCCAAAGATGATTAGGAAAAAGGAAAAGAACCTATATGTTCTAAAATATTTTTAGTAGCTCTCTTTGTAGTGACTGGGATGCCTGTCAATTGGGAAATGACTGAATAAGATGTGGTGTATAAATTGTGATGGGATACTACTGTGCTATAAGAATGATGAGTTTATGATCTTAGAAAACCATGGATATTTATCCAAGACTTGCACAAAATAATGAAGAATGAAATGAGCAGAACCAAGAAAATGTGTACATAAAACAATATAACAGTATTGGTTTAAGAACAACTTTGAGCAAATAAGTAATTTGGACTATTATAAATACCCAAATTAACTACAAAAAAAAAACCTATGAAGAAAGATGTTATCTATATCCAGGGAAAGAACTGATAAATAGAAGTATGTATAGAATGATCTTATGTACATACATATATACATACATACACATATTTGTTTCTGATGTTAACCTTGGTGGGGGAAGGTAAAAAATGAAATTTACATGATAATTATCATATATTTAAAAGAAATAATGAGTTATTCATAATAAGTTTGCAGTTTCATATACAATCATCTTTTTATTATACTGTTATGGAAATGCATGTTTTATTTCATATATTAAAAATAATTTTTTAAAGGAACTTATATTCTGGAGGGGAAATTTTTACATATATGTAAATTCCATAATATATATAAAAAATCAACATAAAATGGGAGATAGTGGATAGAAGCTGTCCTTGAAACTGGAAAGACCTAAATTCAAGTCCTATCTCTGACATATACTGATTGTCACCCTGAACAAGTCCCTTGCTCTAGGCAGCTCTCTATGGCTATAAGTTTCCAAGAAGGTGCTAACTTGTATTAATTGAAGGGGTTTCCTTCACCTGGGAATTCCCTGCAATCACAGGTCTAGGTTTAATCCTTATTCCTGAATATAAGATAGGGGGTAGGGGGAGGAAACTAGCAACTGAAGGATCAGGAAAAGGAGGTAAGCATTCTACAAGATGGAAGCAATGAGGAAGTGCATCTCAGGCATGGGATACCTAGGTGGGTTAGGTGGGCAGGCTATAGAATATATGAAGGAAAGTAATGTTAAATGAACCTGAAAGTCAGCTAAAACCAGATCATTCAACCAGAAAGGCAAAAACAGGCCCTGACCTCAAGGAGTTTACAATGTAACGGAGAAGACAATTTGCACATGAAGAGTTACAGACAAAATACATAAAGAATGGGTTTAAGGTAATATTAGAGCATTAAAAAAAACCTTAAGGTTTTATGAGGACTTTTCATCAGATTATGAGATCTTGTAAAAGCCAAACAGTAGCTTGTATGCTGTCCTAAGAAGAAGAACCTCCTGGAGCTTTGGGAGAAGTAAAGTAACATGTGCTCTAGGTGTATCACTTTAGCAGCCACACAGTAGATGGATTGCAGCAGGGAGAGACTTGAGCCCAGCAGAATAATATTTCAATAAACCAAGCAAGGGGAGATGAAGGCGTGAGCTGATGTGGAAGAGTGAATACTTTCTCTCCTTGAGTCTTCTTCTAAAAAAGAAATACTTTGAGGAAGGAAAACTATTGAGTTCCTAATATTTACCATAAAAATAACAACCCACATTTTATATCAGTCAGTTATTATGGAAGAATTTATGAAATGCTTGCTATGTATCAAGGTGTTGTAGAAAGCCCTGGGGATACAAAGGAAAAACAAAAATAGTCCATGAGCGAAAGGAACTTTCATTCTAATGGGGAGGACAACTTCTACATAGATACAGACAAGATACATTCAGAGTGGATTTAAGGTAACCTTAGAGGAAAAAGCACTAGCATTAAAAAAAAAAACTTGAAAATTTATGAAATACTTTTCTTTCGATAACCTTATGCAATGGGTAGTAGAAATGCTATTATATTCACACTATAGATGAGGGGATAGAAGCAAAGTGAATTGCCATATAGGGGACACACAACTAATAAGTATGAGTCAAGATCTGAACCCCCAGACTATACTGACTTCAAGGCAGTGCTCTTTCTTTATAGGAAATTCTATTCCCTTTATTATTAAGGATTCAGGGCTATTCCTCCTGCAAATTTTGATCAACTAAAAGTTGGTCTCAATATCATCCTCACCTGACCAAAATCTGTCCTATCAGATATGAAAATTTACTTAATCTTAAACATTTCTTAACCTAACTCCTTGGTGACATGTAATTCTTTCTCTTCAATTAGCCTATTTGTGAACCCTCTAAATATAGTTTAATCTGTAACCTGACTTAGTTTACCTACAGATTTTGTTTGATGAAGTTTATTTCCTCAGAGGATATATAAGATTATGAGTGTTTAAATTTGTTCAACTTTTATTACATTGAAGAAAGCATGAAATTATGGATCTCTCATCTTAACTTTTATGGCCTAAGAGAAATGTACAAGATTGCAATATGTAAAAGAATTATTTCTCTGTCACTCTGACATAATTTTACCTATAAGAAGCCTTGTCAGAATCCTCGTGGCTGTTCAGGTTTTCTCTGAGGCCTTTTATAAAGCTTGAGCATAATAACAAAACCTAGGTTTTTTATCTCTATAATTTCTGCATTGCAGTAAATATATATTTGGCAACAGTTACCTACCACATGAACTCAAAAAGGAGATATTTCTCCCATAGCACTTTCCACTTATCTACATATTTGGATCACTCTATTCTTGGGAGTTCAAAGACTAAGACCTCAAAGTGTCCAAAGAGGCTAGCTTTCTTATTTGAAAGATAAGAAGAAGCTCAGAGAAGTTAGTAACTTGCCCAAGATCATTCAGGTGAATCTAGAACCACTGCTCTTTCCACTGGACCATGGTTTTATCAAATGCTTTCTTCTTTACTTCAACTTTGGTATAAGGTGGGCAGGTAACATTGAAGGATAATTAGAAGACCAGAAGAAATTGTATCCCAGAACTAAAAACAAACAAATATGCTGAGGTAATGAGTAAAGACACAAGATACAATTTTTAAAAATTAATTAATTAATTTTAATTTTCAACATTCATTTCCATAAGATTTTGAGTTCCAAATTTTCTCCCCATCTCTCCCCTCCCCCCCACCCTGAGATGGCATGCA
The DNA here is from genome assembly GCA_011680675.1 of Gymnobelideus leadbeateri. Lineage (NCBI taxonomy): Eukaryota > Metazoa > Chordata > Mammalia > Diprotodontia > Petauridae > Gymnobelideus > Gymnobelideus leadbeateri. Next base: position 124,870 of record WOXC01010121.1, on the reverse strand, counting down.
TTCTGATTACCCCTTCCTCCAGTATCTATCACCTTTATCACGCCCCCATCCCTATTCCCCTTACTTTCTTGTAGGGAAAGATAGATTTCTATATCCCATTACCTAGATATGTCATTTTCCAGTTGCACATAAAAACAATTGCTTTTAACATTTGTTTTTAAAACTTTGAGTTCCAATTTCTCTTCCTTTTTCCGTCCCCACCCACCCTCATTGAGAAGGCAAGCAATTCAAAATAGGTTATACATGTGTAGTTATGCAAAACACTTCCATAATAATCATGTTGTAAAAGACAATATTTCCCTTCATCCTATCCTGCCCCCACTTATTCTATTTTCTCCTTTGACCCTGTAAGTGTTTGTTTCTGACTACCCCCTCCCTCAATCTGCCTTCCCTCCTATCATCTGCCCCAATTTATCCCCTTCTCCACTAAGATACCCAATTGAGTGTATGTGATTCAATCCTAAAGCTAAATCCAATGAGAATAAGTTTGACTCATTCCCTTTCACCTCCCCCATCTTCCCCTCCATTGTGAAAGCTTTTTCTTGCTTCTTTTATGTGAGATAATTTACCCCATTCTATCTCTCCCTTTCTCCTTCTCCCAATATATTCTTCTCACCCCTTATTTTTATTTTTTAGATATTGTCCCTTCATATTCAACTCTCCCTGTGCCCCCTGTCTATACATATACATTTATGTATACATATACATATACATATACTTATGCATATACACATATGTATAGGTATATGCATACTTATACATGTACACATATACATACAAATACAAACATATACATACACATGCACATATACATCCATATACATATATACACAACTTTAGCAAGCTGTTGTCTCATTTTTTCATGATTTTTTTTCTTTTTGGAGGGCAATTGGGGTTAAGTGACTTGCCCAAAGTCACAGGGCTAGTAAGTGTGTCAAGTGTCTGAGGCTGGATTTGAACTCAGGTCCTCCTGACTCCAGGGCCACCTATTCACTGTGCCACCTAGCCGCCCCTTTTCATAATTTTCTTGCATCACTCATTTCTCTTCCCAATTTTTCCTCTACTTCTCTTACTTGATTTTCAAAATCCTTTTTGAGCTCTTCCATGACCTGAGACCAGTTCGTATTTTTCTTGGAGACTTTTGATGTAGGAACTTTGACTTTGTTGTCTTCTTCTGGTTGTATGTTTTGATCTTCTTTGTCACCAAAGTAAGATTCTATAGTCTGATTTTTTAATGCTGTTTGCTCATCTTCCCAGTCAAATACTTGACTTTCTAACTCTTCATCAAGGTAGAAAGAACTCTGCTTGGGGGGGAGGGAGGGGTGGATATACTGTCCCAGTCTTCAGGGATTTTGTATCATCCATGTAATCTCCCACTGTCTGTGGGCCCAGAGCTCTGGAAGCAACCCCTGATGCTGCTACTGTTGCTGCTGCTGCTGCCGCTGCCCCCACCCTCACCACCCCATACTACCTCTGCTGCCTGGACTGGACTGCACTCCTCTTTCACCCAGATCCCACAGAGCTTTCCCACTGACCTTTTATGCTCTCTTTGGTGTTTGTGGGTTGAGAAACCTGGAAACCATCACAGCTGCCAGTGATTCAGTCCCATGAGGCCTGCTCCAGCTCTGTCTGTGCCAGGGCAGCCCACTCCAAACTTCTCCCTGCTCCCAGCCCAGTGCGATAGACCCTTCTTGTCAGCCTTCCAGGTTGTCTTGGGCTGGAGATTTGCTTCACTCTTGTCATTTTGTAGGTTCTGTAGCTCTAGAATTTGTTTAGAGTCATTTTTTACAGGCATTTTGAGGGGTTTGGGGGAGAACTCAAACAAGTCCCTACTTTTACTTTGCCATCTTGGCTCTAATTTAACATAAGATAAAATAATCAACACTGTAGAAGTACTTCCCTGCTCCAGAATTTCCATGGCTCTCTTTTCCCTAAAGGAGAATCTGTATAATGGGGATTGATCAAGGGAGCTGTGCTAGGAGTATGCGGGAACCACCTCCAACTGGTTCAGGAGAGCCAATTGTTAAATTTTCAGTGTAAGCATTTTTGCCATGGAAATCTGCAAAAAAAGCCTCAAGCCTTGATTCATTATTTTGTTTATTATTTGTTGGTAATGGCAGAGAAGGAGCAGCTAGATGGTGCAGTGAATAGAGCACACATCCTGAAGTCAGGAGGACCTGAATTCAAATCCGACCTCAGACACTTTACACTTAACTAGCTGTGTAACCTTGGGCAAATCACTTAACCCCAATTGCCTGGCCTGACCCCGTCCAAAAGAAAGAAAATGGCAGAGAAAATCTTAATAATGTAACTTATGTGACTTTTTTTTGGAGAGCTGGTTGTTAAACATTTACTGGTGCTATCTTGTCCTGATCATTTGAAGAGTCCCCTCATGGATTATGAGGGTAGATCTTCGTCCAAAGTGCACCTTTCATGGGGGTATACATGTACCTCCACCTCTTGCTGAGAATATACAGTCCACTTTCACTGGTCCCCACATGTGGCTACCTCCTATCTGTCCTACTTTTCCTTCAAGGGCCTTCTTACTGGTTCCTCTGCTTGTCTTCCTTGATCTCCACCAAACCCCTTGTTCCTTCTGTTGTACCATGCTAAATGAAATTGAACTTCCAAGATACTGTAGTAAGAATTACAAGATCACATATATCCTGCAGCTTCAAGAATCTTAGTCAAAGATCCCATAACAATTTTCTTTTCCTAACAAAAACTCTTCAGATTTTCATGGACTACTTTGCTGAATCTCTCCTTTTGCCCTTATCATTTTCTATTTTTTCTCAAACTTGTCTGTATACATATCATAGACTCAACTCTTTGAAGGCAAAGACTATGGCATTCTTCATCATTGTATTCCCTAAGCACCTAGTACATAATGTTTAATAAATATTTGTTAAATTCAATTACTGCTAAAAACTCACATTTATATAAGTAAAACTTTAATACCCATTCAATGCTTTCTTCAAAACAACCTTGCATGATAGACAATACAAGTATTTTTTTAGTATATATTATAATTCCCTCTCTGAGAGTCAGAATTCTACATAAGCCCTATAGGGTTTGGGGGTGTAACCTTGAGGGGTTAGGATAGCTCTCTTCTCTACCACCACTAGCTCAAGCCCCCACCAACTTATTGCCGCCACTGTTAGGGTCCAGTGCCCCATTTCCATAGTCAGTGATATAATGAAAATAAAGTATAAGCATTTCCTTCCTACATCTCAGAGAGCATATCAACTCACCACCTCAGTCTCTAGGGAAGTGAGTGTAAAACTTAGTTCAGTTCCTACATAGCATTCATCCCACCCATTAAAAGAGGTTGACTGTATCCTCTCATCTTCTGTGGGACTGGATCCAGAAGGTCACTACTAAAGGCTCTATTGTTCAGTCTTTCAAGTCAATAATCACCTCGCTCCTCCTTCTTCCTCATTGCCCCTCCATATGTGTGGCCAAAAGTCCAGTACAAATCAGATATCAGAATGTTCACACTGAATGAGTAATAGGGTTCATCCCTAAAAACCTAAAATGGGATGGGCCCACAAACAAAATGATATTTGTCTGATGATGCTTTTTAGGATCTGGTGGTTCTATATTATGTGGTGCTGGTTCTGTTGGTACTTTTCAAACTACTGAAAATTTTATTTAGACAGTTGATTAATACTAAGAATTTCTCCCCTTTCCTTCTTCCACCACCTCCAAATCAATTTATGTCTCACTAGGGCAGCCAGAAAGACTCATCTTGAGTTTAAAGCTGGCCTCAGACTAACTGTCTGACCCTAAGCACATCATTTAACCCTGTTTGTCTCAGTTTCCTCATCTGTAAAATGAGCTGGAGAAGGAAATGGCAAGCTGCTCCAGTGTCTTTGCCACAAAAACCCCAAACAGGGTCACAAAGAGTTGTACAGGAGTGAAATAATTGAATGATTATTTCAGCAATGATCAGTTCATATTCAATCAATCAAGAAACTCTTGGTATGATGCACTAGGTTTGGTCGGGGGGGGAGGGAGGGGAAATAACAGAATATAAGCTCATTAAGAGCAGCAGCTTTTTTGGTATTGTCTTTGTATTCCCAGAGTCTAGCATTGTGTCTTAGTCAAGCTTAATAAATGCTTGCTGACTTGAATTGCTCTTATTTATGATATCCCAGAAGGTAATCTATGCTGGTGAAATTTTTGTAGACTGGGAAAAAAATGGGGGAGATAGTAGATTTTACTTAGATCTGAAAGAAAAGTTTAATAAGTTCATACAACACCCAACAAACAGTGGACCTCTCCTCTTTGTCTCCCAATTATCTGAGCTTTTAAGGCTTAAGATCAAGTGAGGTTTCCTTTTACATGCTCTTATATTTTCAGCTTTCCCTTTTTACCCTCTTCACCTTGATTGTTTAGAAGCTCTATAAAAGCTTTATTCATTTTGTTTGTTTGGTAAAAGTGTGTCCTTCATGACCAGTTCACCTAAGAGTATGAGGACAAGAGGGAAAATGTTCTTTAGAAAGCAGTAGCAATTAATGGCACATTTTTAAAAGCATCTATTTGAGATGCTCTCTGTCAAGGAAAACCAATTTTCAAATCTGATCTCACACCAGGCCTAAAGGCCAAAAGTTATTAAAGGGCAGTCTTGGTCACAGTAGAGATAATAACAAAGCCAAACCTGAGGAAGACACACAAAGAAAAATGTAAGTCAAGTAAAAATGGCTTTGGAATCTGAATTATAAACTTTTCCTTTCACAAAAGTGACTTGTTTTTCTGTGGAGCATTAAAGGAAAACACTCAGACTCTTTATGTTTGAAATTCTGATGATAATCAGCTTAAGAGTTCATTCCTACAGCTCTCAACAGACAGCAAAACTAAGCTGCTACATCATGTGAAATCAGGGCAAAAGAAGATCCTCTTGCCCATAACAATAGCTCCTCATCTCATCTCTCCTGTGCCTGAAACTCTACAATTAGAGTTTGGATTTTTATAGATATCAAAATGCAAATATTCTTAGGCAAAGCAATATTCTAAGCCTTTACCATTATTTTCTCATGATTCCATTTAATAATTTTAATAATAATAACAGTGGATGGTGGACTTTATGGGACATTATAGAAGTTGAAGATGTGGCACTGAGACCAAAAACAAACTTCATCTGATTCACAATTTTGTCTTGGAATGTCTGTGAGCTATTTTTCCCAAGATGGTTAATGGGAGAGAAGAATTTTCATGATATATCAAAGGAATAAAATCAGGAATGGCATGACCTGAACTGGAACTCTACAGTATATTTTCAGGTATAAACTTACCTGCAGTATAAATTGACCTGCATTTTGAAAAAAAAATTATGCTTCATAGTGAAATTATTCTAGGAACTTTCCCCAAGTCAGTTATTGGAACAGCTGCTAATTCATGGTAAAAACACCCCCAAATTCCCTAGTGTTAATTACTGTATTAGCAGCTGCTTTTGTAGGCTGGGAGCCAGTGTGATAAGAGAAAGAATGTAAATTTAAAAGACTGATTTATCCACCTCAACATGAGTTAGTAAACAGCCCTTTGACTAGGGATAAATGACATTGCTAATGTAACTGCACAAGTGAGGTGTTTTCAGAAGAATTATATTTGGAAGTATAAATGAGAAAAGAGCATTTGGAAATAGAAGAAGCAAGCTGGGAATTGGAGTCTACAGCCAATATTAGCAAGAGAGAATTTAATTCAATGGGAGAAAATTGATGATGTGGATTCCTGGTAGTCTCCATTATTCCTCCATGGGTCAACCACTAAAGTAAGAATTCCCTGTAGGAAGAAGTGTGTAGTTTTTGAGTTGATTTCACTTTGCTGGGGAGGGGTGGTTCTATGGAAACAAGTCAATAAAAACTGTATTCAGTTTGAGAAAAGCATTTCTCAAAGTGAAGAATAGCTAATAGCAATTAATCTATGAATTACTTAAGGTGTTTGTTTTTTAAAGTTATTAATATTATTATTCTCAGCAGGATCCAACTAGATTCCTACCAAAAACAAAAACACAGCACTGGAATTGACTTGGGAAAAATAATGGTTTCAAATGTAACTTCCTGGTTTATGGCATTCTAAATATAAAATGTGGCATAATGGGAAAATCGCTGAACCTGAGGATCAGAAAACTCTGAGTGTAGTGTAGACTCTACCACTTACCAAGTTGTGTGATTCTGGAAAAGTCAGTCCCCAAATCCTAGTTCTTCCCCTTCCTATCTACATGACCTGGGGTAGAACACTTTATCTTCATGGGCCTCAGTTTATTCCTCTGTAAAAAGGAGCCGATTGGGGTGGCTAGGTGGCGCAGTGAGTAGAGTGCTAGCCCTGGAGTCAGAAGGACCTGAGTTCGGATCCGGCCTCTGACACTTAACACACACAAACAAAAAAAACCTAGCTGTGTGACTTTGGGCAAGTTACTTAACCACAATTGCCCTCCAAAAAGAAAAAAAAAAAGGAGCCGATTTTCAGGGAGTAAACAATGAACTATGAGTCCCCATTCAGCAGAAAGATGAGGACAACAGGGGCAAAAAGTTTCATTTATTTTCCAGCCATTTCGCTCTTTCAGTTGATCTTACTTAAATGTTCTTGCTTTGTTTGTTTTATTACATGGTAGAGGTGGGAGAATTGTAGAAGGAAGGGAACTGGGAAAGAGGCTATGTCCAGAAATGATTGGGATTAGACTAAAACGTTCCTAAAGTCTCTGCCAGCTCTAAATCTAAATCTATAAAGTAGATTTTAAGCTCCTTGAGCCTAATGATCCAAACCCCTCTGTACCTCAGCCAGTAGTAAGCAAACAATAAAAGTTCAACACATGTTTGCTGATGAAGGTGATAAGATTAGTAATATACTGAAGGGCACATGCATATTATGATGTATACATGTAGCCAAAAAATTAATTTTTCTAAATCAGAACCATGGGTTTGATTTTTTTAGAGACAGAATGAGGAGGAGGGTATATGAATTTTTTATTTTTCTTTTTTAAAAAACCTATCTTCTATTGCTTGTGTTTTCTTGAAAACTTTTTCATTTCGTGTTAGTTTAAAGGTTATTTGGAGATACAATAGATAATGACATCTTTTGTCAAACCAATTTCTTCTTATCTCTACATTATCTAAGTGCAGTTTGTTTATTTGATAACCCACATATTCCAGGTGATTTTTAAAACCACATTTGAGTCAAAACTCCAAATAAACATATAAGAAGGATTTGCTCTTACATAATCCTCGCTTTGCCAAAACAACATAGCCATTTGGTTTTTTTCCATTTGACCTTGGTGGTTTTTTTTTAATATTTTCTTTTTTCCCCAATTACATATGAAAACAATTTTAACTTTTCTTTTCAAATTCTGAGTTCTAAATTCTCTTCCTTCTTCCCTCTCCTCTTCCCCATTGAAAAAGCGAACAATTTGACATGGGTTGTACATGTGTAGTCATGCAAAACACATTTCCATGTAATTGACTTTCATGTTTTAAGAAGGTTCAGAGGCAGCATGCCCAGAAACCTCTTCATCCTGGAAGATCATTTCAACCCTTGGAATTCATACCTCAGAAGTACCTTCTGCTGGCCCCTTGGGCCTTGCCCTTGGATTGGATAGTTCCTCCCAGAACCTACATTTAAGGAGGTCCCCAGACAAGCCATCTCCAGGCTATCCTCTGGACTTCATCATTCCCCAGCACTCTAGCTTCTTTTGTTTGTCTTTCTCTATTAAAATGTAAGCTCCTTTAGAACATGGGACCGTCTTTCTTCTTGCTCATATATGTATTCCCAGTACTCAACACAGTGTCTGGTTCATAATAAGTGCTCAATAAATACTTATTGTCTGCCTGACTAACACAGAGAGAGCAGAACAAGCTGCTCTGTGTGACACAGGGCCACCTGTGACACACACTGACTGTATAAACTTCAGCAAATCACTTAACCTTTCAGTACCTTAGGCAACCCTCCAAAAGTATAAGTTGTAAGAGAAGATGCCGACCTACTTAGGTAGAAGGACTTTCCTCATCTGGAAAACATCTCTTTACTGATAAGATCTCAGTCCAGTACCTATTCCTATCAGAGGTCACATTGCACAATGGAAAGAAATGTGAACTAAGAGTCAGGGGACTCCAGACTCTGCTACCACCCAGCTGAGTGAACTTGGGTGAGCTGCCACCTCTGGGAGTTTTCAGTTTCCTCGACTGTGAGGTGAATACTGGATTACTTCTTGGATCTCTTCTAGACTAAGAGTCTGTGGGCTTATATATGGGTTATCTTGAACCTACATGTACAAAATTACATGAGCAATTGAGGTGTGTCACAATTCAATCAGTAAACAAACATGAATTTAATGCCTACTATGTGACAGTCACTATCCTAAGCATGGAATCTGGGGAATGCATTGAGTGGTAAAGGTGAAGTGAATGTGGTCAAGGTAAAAAAAAAAATTAATATCACTTGAAAGTCTAGTGTCCAAAGTTCTAGTGTTCAAAAACCTTTTGAATATAATTACCTATTCCCCCACCCCCACCCCACAGAGTAGGTAGGTGGTCCAATGGATAGAATACCTATCTAGAGTTAGTAAGACTCTCTCTCTTCATGAGCTCAAATCCAGTCTCAGACTCTTACTAGCTATGTGATGCTGGACAAGTCACTTAACCCTATTTGTTTCAGCTTTCTCACTGGTAAAATGAGCTGGAGAAGGAAATGGCAAATCACTCCAGTATTTTTGCCAGGAAAACCCCAAATGAGATTGCAAAGGGTCTCACGCAAATGGAAAACCACTGAACAACAACAAAATTCAACTAGAAATTCAAATTATTGTACAAATTTTACACATTTGTACACATTGTGTGACTATTGGCTCATTATTATACTAATTCAGAGATCAGTCAATCAGTAGACATTTATTAAGCACAGTACCCAGCACTGTGCTAAGTGCTGGGAATACAAAAGGAGCTTGTGATCAAATGGGGAAGGCAAAATGCAAACAAATATATCCAAAGCAAACTATATGCAGGATAAATAGGAAATAATCAACAGAGGAAAGGCACATATATTGATTAAATCATGTAGAAGGCAGCATGGGTTCAGGAGAAAGGATACCGAATTTGGGATCACACAAGCTCAGTTTGAATTCTAACTCTCCTACTTTCTACCTATATGACTTTAAGCAAATCTCTTAACCTCTCTATCTCTGTTTCCTCACCTGCAAAATGAGAGGTTTGGATTATATGGCTTCTGAACTCTTTCCTCTATTATAGACAAAATCATGCTGGCATCTCAAGATATTAGTATTCAGTGGACCATTGGCATGTCTTGGGTTCCTCAAAGGAAGTCTAGTTATTTGAAGTACCCAAGAATTATCTTTCTTGTAAGATGATTATATAGTATATACTATATAATATAGTATATACTATACTACTTAAATCACTATATTGTGGGACACTATGTATATAATGTACATACATTAAAAACACTTAATATAACATGGTCTAACCACTAAAGTTCTATGATGTTTCAAAACATAGTTTTCAAAAGGTTCTAACAAGTTGGAGATTCTTCAGTTGTGTGCGTGGTGATGGACCATATGTCACCTCAGGAACAATCTGTCTGAGTTTGTAGAAGCAGAATGCCTAAAGGTTAGTTGCTAGGTTTGTTTGTTTTGCTATTTGGGTGGTTTTGTCATGGTGGTGGTTGTGGTTTTGTTGGGCTGGGGGTGAGGACAGGACAGCAGCAACTCATGAAACAATTGACTAAAGTGTGAAGGGCATTGTAATCTATGTTAGAAGAGGAAGCAATCGCATAGATAAAGTTGTGGGTCCTTAATAGAACAGATTTATTATATGAGGTAAGCATGGATAAAGGTAACAGTAAAGTTTTTCAGTCATTTGAACTTTAGTATAAATGAGAGTAGAGTTTTACAGAATGGAAGGAGAGAGAATATCTGGTCACTGAGTCTTCAGGGGCTGGAGTGAGACACCATTAATAGGAGAGAAGGGTACAGAAAGAGGAGGCTGCCAGGGACAAAGATGGGCTTCACCTTCATAATTATGCTGAGGGCTGGTCCTGTTAATCCTCTAACTACAATAGCGCTAAAAGAAGATTTCAATTTATTGTCCTTCCAAGACATTTCTTCACTAGATTGTGCAGGTTCTTTAACATAGGCAGTAATTATACACCTTCATCATGACACTGACATAACTCCATTTCCCTCTCACATAATTGTATGTATGTGCACTCTCTATAATTACCCTGTTTAATTAGAAAATGAGGAGTTGCTGCTAATGAGTGCAGGTGATAAAAACAACTGTCGACATTTCTCTCAAGTTTACATTTACCATAAATTTACCCAGATTAAACTACACTGAACCACATAATTTTTTTTTACAAATGTATTTATCTTTGGTCTAACTGAAAGAATGCATTGCCAAAGTGTTTTACTTACAACCTGAAGGTTAAAGGACTTCTGTCTTTAATGGTGCCCCACAGTATCAAGATCACATGCAACTATGGGAACTTGATCGATGCTGTTAGCTGGTTAGCACTGAAAGTCAGAATGTGCTGTATAGAATCATAGCATTTTAGAGCTGAAAGTGTCCTTTAGAAGGATTGGCAATGGAAGAACATAAAGAGGCATGCTAGCTGTCAAAGTGAATAGAGCTTTGGGTCCAGAGAGAGAAAGACCTGAATCCAAATCTTCTATCAGACACTTACTAGCTATTATTTCCTGGGCAAGTGTAATGCCAATGCAATATTTACAGCACCCATGATTGTGACTATAAGTATCACATGATATTCTATCGCAAAATATACCAAACTCTCCAGATAGACAGAACTGAAACATTTATTTAGACACCAGAAAACCCAATCCCAAAACCAGTAAGCTGATTCCATCATAGTACCAAAGATATTAAAAAGCCATAATAACACTGAGAACCATAGCATCCTTTAGCCTTCCCACAAACCAATAAAAGATCAATATTTACTCACAACCCTCTCTATCTCCTTACCTGACTGTCCTCTCTCTCCCCCACCACCTGGCTAGCTCTGACCAGCTTTCTATGGGCTCTGCTTCCCTTTAGCAAACTCCTCCCACCACAGGCTCCAAGTGACTACATTCAGCCTACTGGGGGCAGAGTGTACTTTCAAAACAAGGGAGGTCTTCAAACTCCCCCCAGGTCTATTAAGGGGCAGGGAAGATCTTCAAATTCCCATTCTCATTACAGCAAGTCACTTAACTGAATTCAAATCAGGCCTTGAGCACTTACTAGTTTCATGATCCTGAGCAAATCATTTAACTCATCCATTTCAGTTTCTTCATCTGCAAAATGGGGATAATAATAGCACCTGCCTCCAACAGTTATCATGAGGATAGAATGAGATAATATTTGTAATGCATTTTGCAATACTTAAAACATTATATGAATGCTAACTCTTATTACTAAATATTATTTTGGAGCATAATTATAAGATTGAGAGATGGAAGCAGGAGTAAGCTGGAGCCAGCTCCTAACTGATTCCTAGATCCAACTGTTAAATTTTCAGCCTTTATATTTAAACCGCAGAAATTAGCAATCACTACAAATCAGGGCTTAATTTACTTTTTGTTGATTTTCTAAACTTAAGAAAGTGAGAGAGAGAGAGAGAGAGAGAGAGAGAGAGAGAGAGAGAGAGAGAGTGTGTTAATAATGCAAATTAAACTTAAAAGTATTTTGTGTGTACATTTCTTTTCTTTTTCTTCAGAGAGTTGGCTGTTAAACATTTGTTAGCACACCACTCAATTGTAGGGACCTTAGAAATCATTCATTTCAATGACTGTATTTTGTAGATAAGGAAACTGAGGCTTAGAAAGGTGAAGTAACTTGCCTAAAATCATATAAAAGTAAAGTAGCAAAGCCAGGACTCAAACCAGGCCCTCTCATTCCAGATCCAGAGCACTTGGCACTGTACCACAGTTTCTTTCCAAAGTCATACTATTACTTTTAATTGCACAATCAATACAATGGCCAAAGAACCACATAGAGTCCTAGAGCCACAAGTAGGTCACCCCTTCCTTAGACTCTACCCCTAAACCTGGACAACAGTTTTATCTGACAGGCATTTGAAACCTTCCAAAATCTATTGCCAGCCTTCTTTTCCTGTATTATGATCCAACCCCGACTCCAAATATACCCTGATACCTCATGTGAGGCAGCTAGATGGTTCAGTGGATATAGCAATGGCCCTGGAGTCAGGAAGAACTGAGTTCAAATTCTGTCTCAGACACTAACTAGATGTGGAATCTTGGGCAAGTCATTTAACTTTTGTTTACCTCAGTTTCTTCAACCATAAAACAGAGATACTAAATAGCACTTGACCCCCAGGTTTGTCATGAAGATCAAATGAGATAATATTTGTAAAGTGCTCGGCACAATTCCTAGCACATATTAAGGGCTCTATACATACTAGCTATCATCATCATCATCATCATCATATCTGTATATTTGCTCAGGATATTCTTTCTGCTTGTTGTAATCCAAATTATCTTTTATAGTCACTGACTTCCTGACCTTCCTCTCTTATCTTATATATTTTGTTTTGTAAATCTCTAGCATCCTTGTCATATAATAGTATATATAAAGGATATCTAAGTTGGTAACTAATGGCCTTATTAATTTATAAATTCTGTGTGGGCAGAGACTTTATCTTATCTACAATTTGTATCTCCCCAGCACATAACATAGTGTGGTAAAAACAGTACATGTTCAACAAATAATTTCTCTTATTATAAATAGACTGACTTTGTACTATAGGGCACTGGTTAGGAGATAGTTCTGACTAGTTCAGTGCAAAGCCATTCCCATTAAGAAGAAAACAAAGAATCAATATACACTTTCCTGTCTTAGTATCTTCCAATAGAATGTAAGCCCTTAGTTCACTTTCATATTTATGTCCCTAGCACCTAGGACAGTGTCCAGCCCATAGTAGGTACTTAATAAATACTTATTGATTGATTGATTACTGGTGGTGGTACAGTAGCAATATTACTAGGTCAAATTCTCAAATGGATCTTTGATCTCACTGATCTGGAAGTTCACTCCAACATGCAGATCACAATCCATATCACACATGGCTACCCTTCTTAGGTGTCGCCTACCCATGTCCTCCCTTAAATTTGTCACAGAGGGTCCACCCAGGGTGTTGTAGGCCTTCTCCCATTTTTTTAGAATTGCTAGCAGCACTTTAACTGCCTACTGTCCCTTCCCCTCATCATGTGACCACATCCTTCCCATCATACAATACCTTGGCAGTATATTTTTACTCCTATTCTTTTCTAAAATTCCTCATCAATTATGTATTACCTGTTCACAACTACCACGTGCCTTTCTATTGCTCTCTATGCAATATTCATTTTTTAATTCTTGTAGAATTATTCCATATTTTGCTGCCATAGAGCAGCAATGGTGAAATTGTGAGTGTTATAAATAGAAACCTTTGTTTTCTTGAGAAGTTTGGCATCATTAGAGAAGTTTTGCAGTTTCCTGAGAAGTATTCCTTCTCTTTGTCCTCCTCTTCTTCAGCTTTGAATTGTCCATCTATATTGCCTGTCCCAGATATATACACTGGCCAACGTATCCATCCAAATGCATGTTTTGGTGTAAAGGATTAGTTTCTTCATCTAATTGGTCTGCACGATGTGGATGTTTAGGCCAAACTCCTTTGCATGATTATAGAACTCTTCCCTGTATTGTTCTAGGGCTTCATGCAATCTAACACAATGACATCCATAAATAGGAGTATCTTAAGGAGTTCACCATACACAGGGAATCTCTCTCTCTTTTTAAAAACCACTTTATTTATTTTTTGTTTTCAACATTCATTTCCACAAGATTTTGAGTTACAAATTTTCTCCCCATCTTTCCCCTACCCCTACCCCAAGATAGCAAGCCTACTGAATACCACTTCCCCCAGTCTGCCCTCTCTTATATCCTCCCCCACCCCTCTCCCCTAACTTTCTAGTAGGGCAAGATGGATTTCTATACCTCAGTGCCTGTATATCTTGTTTCCCAGTTGCATGCAAAATACAATTTTTTAAACATTTGTTTTAAAAACTTTGATTTCCAGATTCTTTCCCTTATTCCCTCCTCACCCACCCCCACTGGGAAGACAAGCAATTCAATATAGGTTATACATGTGCAGTTAGGCAAAACATTTCCATAGTAGTTATATTGTGAAAGACTAACTCCATTTCCCTCCATCCTCTCCTGCCCCCCCCCACTTCTTCTGTTTTCTACTTTGACCCTGTTCCTTTTCAAAAGTGTTTGCTTCTAAGTACCCTCTCCCCCAATCTGCCCTCCCTTCTATCATCCTCCCTCTTATCCCCTTTCCCCACACTTTCCTGTAGGGTAAGATACCCAATTGAGTGTGTATGTGATTCCTTCCTTATGCAAAATTCAATAACAGTAAAGTTGACCCATTCCCTTTCACCTAGGAAATCTCTTTTTGATTTGGATTCTATACTAGATCCCTTTACAGTGGTAAACACTTTTGGTGAGCATACTGTTTTATCGTCCACCTCAACATCAGAGGGTCATTGAATAAGGTTATTTAAACTGTGAGCTCTCTTAAGTGAAAGGCAGTCCAAGTAGTAAGTAGTTTAGGAGAAGCCTTGGAATCTGGAAAACCAGGGTTAAAGTCCTGTCTCTGAGGCACACTGACTGTTTGACCCTGAGGATGTCATTTAACTTAATACTCTAGGCAATTCTCTAAGATGATAAGTTGAAGAGAAAGTGCTGACCTGCTTTGGTAGAAGGCAGTTCCTCTTCCGAGAATTCTTCATACTGATGAAATCATGTCAAGTACCTATCTTTCACATAATCTTGAATAATACTAATGTAATGAAGGTACTTTATTATGGGGAAAGGAGTCTATAAAGTGGCATTTTACCACACTTAATCAAGTTTTTTTTTTATAATCAGCATTCAATAAGCAGAGAAGGATCTTATATTCCTTAAACTGTTCAACTAATTACAAAATGATATGCTTGTCCATTGTTGAATATTTCTTGATAATGCCCACTTGTTATACTTTCGTTTTGTGGGGTTTTTGGTTTGTTTTTTTTTGTTTTGTTTTGTTTTGTTTGTTTGTTTGTTTTTGGCTGGGGGAAGGCAGGGCACTTGGGGTTAAGTGACTTAATCAAGATTTACTCAATTCACTTGTTCACAGCTAGTAAATGTCTGAGGCAGGATTTGAACTCAGGTAGAGTGGTCTATTCACAGTGCCACCTAGCTGCCCCATCCACTTGTTATACTTTCAAGGGTACCTTTTCCCAAATCACTGGTTATAGATCTGGCTCTTCATATATGCATGTGTCTTACTGTTTTTCCTAGACTAGTGTCTTCTCTCTCTCTCTCTCTCTCTCTCTCTCTCTCTCTCTCTCTCTCTCTCTCTCCTTGCTTGTTTGCTATGCCTATTATTAGCAGAGGGGTCACTGTTGAGTCTTCATTTAATATTTTTCCAAGTCAGGAATAAGACCTAATCAAATAGAAAGTACTAAATTTTAAAAAGCAAAAAACCAAACAGTGATTTCTCTACCTTTGGGTCTTTGATGCTCATTACAGATTTATCTTCAGCCCCTTTTGAGTTATCTTTTATCCCTCAACATTTTTCATGTCTTCATGCCCATCATTATTCCTTGAGATGTTATTATTATTCTTTTATTATTATAAATCATAGTGGATTCCTGAGGCCTGCATTTTAAGGAACATTCCCTTGATTAGATGCTTGCCTTCAGTTCTGCAGTTCTATCCCCAACCCAATGCTATTGGTCTGCCCCTAGGGTAAATATACAATGTCATAGTCAATGTAAAATTATAAATAACTGGTATACAGAGACAGCTAGCCAAATAAACTTTTTAGAATGTGCTCTCAACACTTAGAAGTTGTCACTATCAACAGAGAATCTTTCTTCCATTCAGACTCTGAACTAAACATTTTCCACAACAGTGACAAACATCTTTGGTGGGTATATATTTAGTGTTTAGACTGGCTTTTGGTCATAGTTATTGAATGAAAGTATCTATACTATTACATTTACGAGAAATCACATATGATTTTTACATATGCATGGGAGACATCTTATTGGAGCAAAGCTCTTAAGGTTGACAGTGCCAAACCAAATGCTTTTTTATCATCAACAAACAATAAACTCAGTAGGAGCATGTCCTCTCTGCTCCATTCCAGTTAATGGTGTCTGTGAGGAGAGAGAGAGAGAGAGAGAGAGAGAGAGAATGTCTAATTGTTCCCTATCAATACCTTGAGGATGACCTAAGTTAATAGATAGATAACCCAAATACATGGGTAGACACACCCAGTACTGATTTTCTCTTAGGAACTTTTTTTCATTATTAATATAGTTTTAAAAAATTTCCATGCCTTTTGTATCTTTCCCTTTTTCAGAAACTTTGTCTATTTGTTGTTCAATATGTTCGTAATCGTGTTGCCTCCAGCATAAATTCTCCTTCACACATACTTGTTCCAATCCAGATACTTTCCCCATCTTTGTTCTCTTCAATTTGTATTATTTCTACCACTTCTAGTTCTGCTTCTCCTATAAACAAATCTGTAACTATGATGTTAGGATTCAAATGTGGTGGTTCCACTATTCTTAATAGAAAAGAGTTTGTCATACAAATTTTTGCAAATCTTTACTATTTGTTTTCTGTTTCTTGTACTTTTCTTTTTACTTCTCAATGCCCCAAATTTCTAAAAAAAAAAAAAAAAAAGAATTAGTATAATCAGGACATGATAGGCACCCAAAAATCATTAAAAATCAAATAGGCTATATTTTAACGAGCAAGAATTTTTTAAAATCTTATTGATATAGGGCTTCTCTCTGAATCGATTGTCTATGTACGTTCAGACCAGGGACTAATCAGAACTAAGATCAGAATGAGTTAAAAGCCAGAAAGAGAAAACTACAAGTAGGGGAAGTTATAGCATTCAACTGAAACAAGCCAGTCTTCAATTATTTAAACAAGTAATGGACAATCAAAAATAGGAAACTGACAACAGAAATGACATCAACATTGATCGTAATATTTTTGTACAGGAACTTAACCAATGTAAATTTATTGCCACAATGAGGAGAACAAAAAGAGTCAACAGATGTGATTTACCTGCCAAATGCAGAGAGATGGCTGCCAAAGGAACATCAGATTAGAATATAAACTCATTTGGAAAATCTTATAAGGAAAGATGATGGAGTATTATAAATCTATCTATCTATTGATGAAAAATATTTATTAAGCACTTACTATGTGCAAGACAGTGCTAAGCACTAAGATACAAACAGAAAAGCAAAATGGTCCCCTAATATTAAGGAGCTCACCTTCTAACAGGAAGAGACAAAACATATAGGAGATAATGCTTGCAAGTAAGATGCAAATGCCCAATGGTCCTTAGGATGCAGAAGCAAAGCAGATGGCAATGCCTTTCCTTTAATGCTATTTCCATTAATAAAACTATGTCCATTTTAGAGCATAAGCCTCTTTTGAAATTTGGTGGGGAAAACTTTTTTTTTCCCATTTGTCAGTAGATATGGCTGCTGAAGAGGCAATAGCTTCAGTAGCTGCAGAAGAAATTAGGCCTCACCTTCACAAGGGGCTGATTCACTGCGTGGCCTCTAAAGTCCCTTCCAGCTCTACCTGGAATAAGACTGATTCTGGAATAGTCTCGACTCTCTTGACTTCTATCACACTGTCCTTACATGGTTCTCCTCTTAGCAGCAACTTCTCAGAGTATTTGATAACTCCCCTCTGGCTTACCCTTATTCTAAGACTCTAGTTTCAGAACTGAACTGAAACAGACAATGTGTGGGAGTGAAGAGGAGAGAGAGGAGGGGAGAGAGAGGAGGGGAGGGAGAGAGAGACAGAGAGACAGAGACAGAGAGACAGAGACAGAGAGAGACAGAGAGAGAGGAGGAGGAGGTCTGAGGGAAGTGAGAAGATGGTTTGACTTGCCTGGTACATGATATCTCTTATATCTCCTTCATAATGCCTTACCACTTCAGACAAATTATCTCACAAGGAGAAGCAATTGAGGGTAAAACTTGGCAAAACATCCAACCAAGCAAAAGTTGCTACAATTGAAGAAATTTGAACTGACCAATTATTGGTATGTAATTGAGGAAACTAACATAAACATTAGCTCATAAAAGCAAAAGCTTTAAAAAAAATCAGACTAAAGAGTCCATTTAGTTCATATCCAATTGATTGACTCTATTACAATCCCCCAGCAGTTGTTCCAAACATTCTTCTCTTTCCTCAACTCCCAATGTCAGCAAAAGAACCGTCTGTCACAGCAAACAACTTTAACTCCTACTTTATTGAGATGATTGAAGAAATTCATTTTTGTTTCTTTCCCTGTCCCACTATTTTACATATCAAAATCTCTTTATCTTTTTGAACCATTTTCATTTTGTATTCTCCAATCTCAGAACGTGAAATAATCCTTCAACTTATCAACAATAACTTATCTACTAATGTTTATGGTTCTATGCCCTCCAGTCTCCTCTGAAATCTTTACCCATTGATTATTTCCTTTTCTCTCATATTCAATTTCCCCTTAGCTCCTAGCTCCTTTCTAGTTGCCTATAAACATGCCCCCATTCTTTAAAAACTTTCACTTGACCCTAGTATCATCTCAATCTATTGTGCTAGATTTCTCTTCTTTTTCACTATTCTGTTACTAGGAAGAGTAATCTACAATCATTTCCTCTACTCCCTCACCACCCATTTAGTACTTCTTAACTCCTTGCTCCTTGATTTTTGACCCCATCACTTTGTCAAAGCTGCTAAATAAAGAGCCACCAATTGTCTTGTAGTTGCTAAATCCAATAGCCTTTCTCAGCTCTTTATCCCTCTGCCCCTTCTGAAAGATTCTATGATGTGACCCACTTTGTCTGCAGTACAATGGAATAAGCAATGGCTCCTAAGTCAGAGGTATTGGTTTTTTCCTACCTCTGACAGTTATTAACTATGTGACCTTTGACAAGACACTTAATCTCCTCAAGTCTCAGTTTCATTATCTTTAAAATGAGAGAGTTTGGGGGGTCGGTGCTGGGTACTACAGTGAATGGAGCACCGGCCCTGAAGTTAGGAGGACCTGAGTTCAAATCCAGCCTCAGACACTTAACACACTTACTAGCTGTGTGACTTTGGGCAAGTCACTTAACCCCAATTGCCCTCCAAAAAAGCTAATTAAATTAAATGAGGGGTTGAATCAGATGGTCTCTGAGGTCCCTTCCAGCTCTACCTCCGTAAGTCTGACTCTTTGGAATAGTCTCAACTCTCTTGACTTCTATCACACTGTCCTTACACGATTCTCCTCCTAGCAGTATAACTGCAGCTTCTTAGTGTATTTGATAACTCTCTTCTGGCTTTTATCTATCTTTATTCCAAGACTTTGACTTTCCAAACAACATATCTAACTCTGATCTCTCCTCTGAATTGCAGTTCCAAATCCCCAACTGTTTCTACGTGTGTATCCTGCTGGTACCTCAAATGCAAAGTGTCCAAAACTGAATTCATTGTCTTCTCTTCTAAAGTCTTCCCTTTCTCCCAATGTCCCTATTTTTGTTGAGGGTACCACCATGTTTCCAGGTATACAGATTCAGGGGTCACTTTTGACTATTCTCTCTCCCTAATCCTCCTACACACACATGCACACAAGAGACACATGCATATCTAATCCATTCTTAAAGTCTGACAATTATCCCTCCATGATAAATCTTGCATCTGCCCTCTTCTCTCCACTCATATCCTAGTCTGGACTCTTATCATATCTCACCTGAGCTATATCAATAGCCATGTAACTGGTTTCCTTGCCTCTGGTCTCTCCCTTCTTTTATACCTTCTTTAAACAGTTACCAAAAACCATCCTCTTAATGCAAAGATCCAACCATGTAATCCCTTTCACTGAAGACTTTTGGTGGCTGTTTGTTGTTTTTAGAATAGATTACAAAATCCTTAGCCTGGCACTCAAGGCCCTGGACAATCTGGCTCTAATCTACCTTTCCAGCCTGATATCATCACTTCAGTTCATGTATTCTATGCTCCAGTCAAACTGAACTTCTAACTATTCCTTGAACTCAGCATGTCATCTCCTAACTCCTTGCATCTGTACAGACTGTAACCATATCTGGAACATACTTCTTCCTCATCTCTGCTTTGGAGACTCCCCTTACTTCAATGCTCAACTCGATCACCACCTTCTCTATAAAGTTTTCACACTTTCTATGAAAGTTTCCTTTGCTTTCCTCACACTCTGTCTTACATGTCATATCCCCTAGTAGACATAATGTGTCATATCCCGCAGGAAAATAGGAGATTATCATTTTGTTTTTCATCTTTGTATTCTGAGAGTCTGGTGCAATGCCTTACACATAAAAGACCTTAACCAATGTCTGTTGAACCAAATTAAATTGAATTCTTTCTATTCCTTTTTAGTTGAGGTTTAATGGAAATCTATTTTTGTGAGGGAACTCTGAATCGATTGGCCACAGACAAATGTTTGTGCTCTCTTAGTTTAGTGGAATTCTCTTGGTCTAGCAGTAGGAGATGACTGAGATGACTGAAAAGAAATAGAGTAACACTAAGAAATATTGGTCAACTCAATGTAGCTTTTCCGAACTAAATAGCAACGTGGCAGATCTAATGATTTGGGGAAATAAATTAAAAGGCTAACCTTTAGGTAGAATTCAATTTGTTGTCGATTTCAAAATTTTCCTTATTAACTGGTTTTCTATTGTGATAATGATTTCACCCTCCCCCCCCCCCACACACACACACATCTCCTCAGGTGCAGAGATAACATATCCATTACATCAATATTCCATTCATTCTCATCGATGTCAATGCTCCCTCCAAATATAAAGATTGCAACACCTCAGTCTAATCTCCCCAATCTGGAACTTGCCTAAATACCTAGATTGTAACAACAATAACTTATTTCTAAATACTGTTTTTAAAAAATCCATGAAGTAGATACAAAGTGATAACATTGTAACCTTTTTCATTTTTGCAATATTCTATGGGATGCTTTTTCTCCCTTCGACTATTTCTAGGTTTGTCCAAAATTAGATTTATAATAATAACTTACATTTAGATAGTGCTTTTCCTACAACCTTCCTATATAACATGCAGTACAAGGCCTATCATTTCTTCTTTACAAATGAAGAGCCTGGGCTCTGTCTGAGAGGAGAAAGGCTAGAGCTTGCCGATGACTGCATCCAGACATTCAGGCAGCACTTACAGAAGTTCTCACTTCAAGGACAGTACTCTATCTACCATAACATGATATTTTTCAAAATCTACAGCAAATACCTTTCAAATAATCTGAACCCAAATTCTTTAAAATAGCATAGATAGGGCTCTTTCTTTAGCTTTGACATAGCCCCGCTTGATTATAATTATGATTTGTTTGCTGAAAAGATTTGCTAGCACTGTTGTATAGGGGCTAGGGCTCTAGTCTTAGAGGCAAAAGACCCAGGTTTGAATTTTGATTCTAGTACATGTTTGCCATGTGAACTTGGGCAAGTCTAAATTACCTCTCAGGAACCTCAGTTTCCTCATTTGTAGAAATGTCTTAATACTTTACCAAACTACCTCTCAAGATTGTTATGAAAGAAGCATCTTGGGGGAAAAAGCACTAGGATGAAATTTTTTTTGTGTACAGCCAATGAGGGACTTTTTTTTTGCTTGACTATGAAGATTCATTTCAAGGAATTTGACTTTTTTTCCTTTTATCTTTTTTTCTGATAAGGTGGGAAGTGGGAGGAAGATAAAACATATTTTTATTAATTAAAACATTTCTTTAAATAATAAAGAAGTGAGGTACTGTGGAATGTTGCACACACATTCAAATGAGGTCACTGTAGTATTCATTTTGCTTAATTATTTTGTTTTGTTACAAGAGACCTCTCACAGAGTAGGGGTGAATTGTAAATGTTTCTAATGTAAAAACAAACAAAGCACATCAATAGAGCTTAAAAGGAAAAAAGAAATAAGTACAGAAATAGGAGCTTCTATTTATCTATCCTATCTATATCTATCTATCTATTTTCCTATCTATCTATCTACCCACCTATCTTTCTATCTATGAGTGTAGTGTAGAAGTAAGTGAAGCAGTTCTCCAGTTTAAAGTATATTAAGCACTCATCCTTATTTAGGGTCAGCTAAGTGGTAAGGGGGAGCTAGGTTGTGCAGTGGGTAGAGCACCACAGAACCAGGAGTCAGGAAGACCTGAGTATAAATCCAGCCTCAGACACTTACTAGTTGTGTGACCCTGGGCGAGTCACTTAGCCCTGTTTGCTTCAGTTTCCCCATTTGTAAAATGAACTGGAGAAGGAAATTGCAAACCCCTCCAGTATCTTTGCCAAGAAAACACCAAACGAATCTAGGGAAAGTTGGACAGGACTTTATAATTTACAAACTACTTTCATGTCCATTATCTCATTTGAACCTCATAAAAGCCTAGTGGAAAAGGTAATAAAAGTATTCTTATCACAATTTTATAGCTGGCAACTTAGGTTCAAAAAATTACATGACTTTCTGAAAGTCCTGAGGTAGTATTTTCTATGACACAAGAGGCAGTATGGTATAGGAGGTAAAGAGATGACCTCAAAGCCAGAAAGACCTGTGTTTAAGTCCTATCCCTGCCATATACTAGATGTGCAACCCTGGGCAACCTCTCATTTCTCTAGGGAAGTTACTTTCTAAGATTAGACACTGCAGAGAAGATGCAATTTGTATTGGGGAAGGGAATTGCCTGAATTAGAAATTCCCTATACCAATGAAATCACAGATCTAGCTCCTTTCCTCTTCCTCTGGCCTAAGGTATCACAACTGGTAAATAGAATAGCTGGGATTTTAATATAGTTCTTTGGAATTTAAATTCAGTATTATTTCTACTAGATCCCATATACCTACTATGAGAAGAGGGGAAGACCAGTCATCTTACTCTTACATAGCATTCATACCTGAGACTCTCAGGACTAACATTTGGGTTCCCAGAAATCTCATAGTTAAACTTACTTTTAAAATTACATAGTAAAGAAATTATAGTAGATCTTTTTTATAGCAAAAATCCAGAATGAACCATTTCCTTAATCATTGGATAATGGATCAAGGGCTAAAAGAGAACCCAGAACTTCCCTAGTCTATGCCCTTCCTGCCAAAGATGAGGAAACTAAGGCACAGAGGGATTAAGTGACTTGCCTAAGAACAGACAGCTAGTTAGTAGCATTTCCCCATGATTTGGGGGAGAATATTTTTAAAACATGAGTAAGAACATTGTCTAAAACTACATGACCTCATCTGTAGACCTCTACTTCATCTCCTAGAGAATGAGCTATCACATGGGCAACTCTGGCAAAAAGAAAAAAAAAAGCAAATCTGACCATATTTTTATTCCAGGGAAAGTTGTCAATTCTTGGAAAGAATGAATCTTTAAGGTTTCTAATAGCAGTCCCCTGTCATTCCAGATGATTCCAGAAGGTCACCAATCCTTTAGCTTAGGCCTTCATGCTTCCTAAGAGCTCTTAAGAGGACAGGAGAAAATGCTTATAAATGCAAAGAATCGCTTTATTTGGCTTCATTATGTAACTACTTATGGGGAAAAGTTTTAAAACCTCCACATAATCCAACAGTTTAACTCAAAGTTAAAGTATTGGTGGGGGGGTGGGGCAGGAATGTTTAGGTCTTCTTAGTCAGAGTATGATTTCCTTAGCACACAAGATGGTCAAAAAACTGTGGTCACACACACACACAGAGACACACAAGGGGTGGGCAGCTAGGTGGTACAATGGATAGAGCACAGGCCGTCAAGTCAGGGGGACCTGAGTTCAAATGATCAGACACTTGACACTAGCTGGGTTATCCTGGCCTTAACTTAATTAATTTAACCCCAAATGCCTCACACACTGGAAAGAAAGAAAGAAAGAAAGAAAGAAAGAAAGAAAGAAAGAAAGAAAGAAAGAAAGAAAGAAAGAGAGAGAGAGAGAGAAAGGAAGGAAGGAAGGAAGGAAGGAAGGAAGGAAGGAAGGAAGGAAGGAAGGAAGGAAGGAAGGAAGGAAGGAAGGAAGGAAGGAAGGAAGAAAAAAGAAAAGAAAAGAGTTCAGAATCCATGGATGGTCCAAAATCAGGTTACTTGCCCCAAGACTTTCATTCAATTGCAGGTGTGGTAATCATGCAGGTAATTCTTTTAAACAGCCATCCAACCAAAACCTTTCATTTGTCCTATGCCACTAAGGCATATAATTCCACACTTAGCAGTTAAAGAAAGACACAGTGCACCCTCTAATGATTCATTTATTATTCAGTATAAAAGAACATTTTTAGAATATTAACACCCAACAAAATATGGGGATGGAGGGGGATCCCTTATATCAGAGCATAATTCCTGAACACAGGGGGATTGATTAAATGGTGGTTCGACATCACTTCCTTCTCTATAATTCTGGGATGTGTCAGTTTCAATAGCTGATAGAATACTGTGAAAGACAAAGAAAGGTGGGAGGTAGTTAATTACAGAGATATGTAAAGGTGGAAGAGTAATAACATGTCATGGTGTGGGGGACCTGATGAGAGAAACTGAATATAGAAAATGTTTATCCGTGTAAGAAATATTTTTGTCTTTTCAAATCTTTTTCAGTTGCCTGGAAAGAATTACACCATGAAATTACTTTAACAGTTGAATCTTGGAGATAAACAAATCCCTAAGACATCAGCACTTACTATTACTCACCCACCCTACTGTACTTCACTATATATATGGGTATACATAGAGGAGGGAACATTTCTAAACCTGCCTTGATTGAGGCAAAAATAGATTTGGAGGAGGATCTAAAAAGAAAGGTTTTAACACTATGTTATTTTCACCTATCACCATTTATGGAGAGATAAGAGAGACATTGCAGAATTAAAATGAACTTATTTACATATTAATAATTCGGGGCTGAAGGAAGTCTAAAATCACATGCCCACCTAAGCACCACATTTGTCGTAAATAACTTTGAGTTGGCTTAAAACTTCTGTAAGTTAAAGGCACATAGCAGTGTTTTTTCTTATCGTGTCCTTATAAATAATCATATTCCTTGCTGCCTGCACAACTATTAACCAGACACATCAGACATAATCATCTAAAGGCTCTGGAAGAAAGTGTCTACTCCATTTGCTTATCTTACCTAGAAAGCTCCCACCATCTGCATTTCTAGCAATGACTTGCTAGACATTTGGAATCCCTGTCTCTTCTAACAAATTAGAATGTCAATGTGACCAATGACAATTTAATATGTATTACAAGCAACTGGAATTCTATTCACCAGAATCTTGCCATTTCATTCCTCTTCTTATGCAGGTCTGGAATGCCCTCATTTCTCACCTCTGACTCTAAGAATCCCTAGTTTCCTTCCAAAGAGAGCTTAGGAGACATGTCCTGAACATGAGGGCTTTTCTGACCTTCCACTTTCGTGTCTTGAAATTCCTTTGGGTCACTTTGTATATACTTCTTATTTGTGTATCTTGGTACGTTAGAATGTAAGCTTCCCAAGGGCAGAGACTTTCATTTTTGTCTGCGTGCTAACAGTACCTTGTATAGCATCATGGAAACCTAATGTTTGTTGAATTGAATATGCAAAACAGCCCCAAACAAAACCAAACCAAAAAATTGTTTCAAGCTTCTAATGAAAGTGAAAGAGTACATTCACTATCACAGAAGAAGAATTGAACTGAGACCCCCTGGAGGACACTGTTAACATTAGCCTCAGAAAAGAGTGGCAGTCCCAAATGCCCCTGCTGCTTAGACCCCCACCCCCACCCCACTCCCAGGCAGGTAGATATATCATATAGATTTGCTGGTGGCACAGGTGACAACTTCAGTCGTTCCTCTGCTGATGAGATCAAATGAAGAACCAGGCAGGTTGTCAGAAGCCAATCCAGACAATCAAACCAGACACATGGCAGTTGTAAGTTATTGGTTGCAAATCTGGCAGGGCTGGAGGCCATTCTCATTACAAGCACGACAGCGTAGGGCCCGGTAAGATTCTTTAAATCTATTAGCCAACATTGAAAATTTGCTTCCATGGCACAGAGAACAAGTAGCGCTGCCTGATCCTCTACAATGGAAGCAGTTGTGCTCAGGGATCTCCCCTTCCTGGAAGAAATAAAACCAGGGGTTAGGTACTCTCAACACAGGCCCATCAATTCCACAAATGGTTCTAGTCAATGAAGGAGAGTCTAGCAAAAGATTTCAGAATATTGCCACACCTATCTCATATAAATAGTGACCAGAAGCAACAACTAGACCAAAGACTCATAGGAGTTAGCATTTGTATTGTGCTTTAAAGTTTGTAAAGTTTTTTAAATGTGTTATATCTTTTGATCCTTACAAGAACCCTGGGAAGTGGGGGTTATTACTCCCATTTTACAGTTGAGCAAATTAAGGCATACAGAGATTAAGTGACTTGCTCAGGGCCACGCAGCTAATAAGTGTCTGAAGTGGGACCCTGAATAGGAATTGATGTTGTCATAAATTACTAGTCATTTTAAACACTAGGATAGACAAATACTTTCCAAACTATGAAGTTATAATACTCTGTCATTAAATTCTGCAACACCTTTCATTGATTGCAGTAAGTTAAAATTAGTTTTGTTTTTAATTGATAGCTTGTATGCTAATTAGAGGTGTGTCCATTATGTAGCCTTCTTCCAGTTTTCCTAGGTACTGCTGTGAAAAAGTCTTGGGCTCTGATGCTACATCTTGAGCCCTCACTCCTATCTTAGGACCCTATCATTTTTGCTTTCCCTCTTCCTTCTTTACCCCCTGCCCACTACCGCCACACTGCAGGATCGTGAACTGATAATTTACTTCCTAGAAGTAAAGGGAGCTTTATCCTTTTTCAAGATCCTAGATCCTAGATCCCTTTTCAAGAAAGTTCTGGTTCTGTGAAACAAAAACAGCACAACTGGCAAAGGAGGTTCAAGGGATGCTGGTGAACTTTTTTTGTAATGAATTATTGACCTGCATTTCCTGATTCATTAATATGAGGGAGATTGAGGAATGCTGACATTTTCCCTATCATTATTCAAAAAGAACAAATTATGTTTTCCCAAAAAGGTATCTTAGGGAAGTTCACATTTTTCTCAAAAATCCATTTTTGTGGCCAAACTTGGACCTGATTCATTTATTAAAAATGGAATGTTATTGTCCCACAAATAAGGCTCCAAGGAAATGATTTCCACAACCAATATCTCACACCCTAAATCTAGAGGATGCCAGAGTCTATACACTCTGCAGAGTGTTATGCCCAAGTGAACCATAAGGGGGAAATGATAGTTCACATTCCTGTAGGGCATTACTATGTACTAAGCACTTCCCTCACTACAATCCTATGAGATGAGAAGTATAATTTATCCCTCCATATTCCAGATGTAGGAACTGAGGCTGAGATCCCCATCTCTTAAATGAGGATAAATAAAAATTAGTTGCCCAGAATTACATAACTAGTGAAGAAACCAAAGTGCTTCATTAGCATTACCTTACTTCTCAAGAATTCTCTCAATTTCTTGAATAGTTTCTAGGTATTTTGCTTCCTTTTTGATACAAGCCAAACACCAAGAAAACAGATAACTCTAGAAGGAGCTGAGATTTTTAGTCTTCTCTCAGGGTCTGTTTTCCCCCATCCTTCTTTTTAGATTTTTTTTCTTTAAAAAAAAAGACAAATAACGTGTCTCAATGAAAACCAAGGTTCCAAGTAAAATCACATAAAGCATACTGAAGTTTCAGTGATTTATGAGATCAAGTCAAGTGAGAACACATTTTTTCTCTGTGTTTCATTGCAACTGAGTTCAATTTTCTCTCCTTTCCTTTTTTCCTCTTTTTTTCCCCAATACAGCTAAATACATGGATTCAAGGATTATTCTGACTTTCTACATACTCCCTGATCTTTAAAGGTCCCCAATAGCTTCATTCTTCCATATAATGGAACAAAAAGTCAGTTGGTCCAAAGAGACTCCTTGATGATCTTTGGCCTTTCAAAAAACAAAACTTTTCCAGAGAATAAGGAAACAAGTAGCATTTTAATACACAGTTCTGATGGAAGGTAAATTTGGTGCAGTCTTTTACTGTATAGCATCTTGGCTCTACAATTCTGTCTTAATTTGTAGCAAAGTTTTTAAAACCTACAAATCCTCAAAAGTGAAATTAAAAATAATTTTATACAAGGTTTACTGAAACACACTTTTATCTAGTCCTGGTTTGTCCTAATGTCTTTTTTCTTAACAAATAAGGAAACTGAAGCCCTCAAAGGAAAGATTCAGATCCATGTCTGTCAAGTAGCACTTCCCGCTCTCTATCCATTGTGTCACACTGTCTCCCTGCCTTGAGTTTTAATAAAATCAGTCTCTCCTGAACAATAACTGTTGCTCAAATTACATGAAAACATGTGGGGGGAAATTATAAAATATTGTATCCATTGTATCACAGTCTCCCTGACCAGAGTTTTAATAAAAATCAGTCTTCCCTGAACAGTAACTGTTGCTCATAGTAGATGAAAGCATGTGGGGAAAATTATAGAATATAATTCTAGAACTGAGTGGAACCTTTAAAAATAGAACTATCCCATTACTTGCTTATAGACACATGCCCAGGTCACATACCTATCTACTCTCTTCCTGGCTATCTCTAGAGATGCAGACATCAAAACATCCTTTGTTCACCTGTTTTATTAACCTAAAAGACAAGAAGCTCTTCCTTATATACAAGGGAAGTCTCTCTTGTTTTCATTTGTACTGTTGATTGGTTTTCCAAATATATGAAAAACCTCTCAGCATCTCTCACACAATGACCTTTCTTACACTAAAAAATAACGAAGTCCTGGACCCCTTAATCACATCATATCTCCCTTGAGTACAGGGACCATCTTTTTATCCCCAACACAAATTTTATGTTGAATGAATATTCTTTCTTTAAGAAATTAATCTTTTTGGGGTGGCTAGGTGGCACAGTGAGTAGAGAGCCAGCCCTGGAGTCAGAAGGACCTGAGTTCGGATCCGGCCTCAGACACTTAACACACACAAACAAAAAAAAAAAAAAAACCTAGCTGTGTGACCTTGGGCAAGTTACTTAACTCCAATTGCCCTCCAAAAAGGAAAAAAAAAGAAATTAATCTTCTGTGACTTCAGTTACCATTTTCCCTCTTCTCTAAAAATATTTCCAGTATCCTTTTAAATAAAGAGTATCCTTTTTTTTGGCAGCTTGGCATAATAGATGGGGGACCAACTCTGGAATCACATCCTTTTTTCGTGAACCTGGCCAAGTTATTGGGATTCTCATGGATCTGAGACAAGTCTCTAATACTATAAATTAAAGTTTGCCGATCTATAGCTATTAAAGTTTCCACAGTGATAAAATCAAAGATCTGGAAATTCCACCTTCCCCCCCACCAAAATAATAATATAGATTTGTACACCAGCAGTTCCTCACTCTGCTAGAATCACAGAACAAAAAAATTAAAATATTTTTATAAACAGAATGATATAATCCAGTGGTTCTCAAACTTTTTAGTTTCAGGATCCCTTTATCCTATTAAAAATTATAGAGGAAATCCCCATCAGGAATTTTTGTTTATACTTTTGAAAAGGGATAGGGTCAAAGGAGAAAACAGAATAAATGGGGGACAGGATAGGATGGAAGGAAATATAGTTAGTCTTTTACACTATGACTACTATGGAGATGTTTTGCATGGCTGCATATGTATAGCCTATATTGAATTTTTTGTCTTCTTAATGCGGGTGGGTGAGGAGGGAAGAAGGGAGGGAATCTGGAACTCAAGGTTTAAAAACAAATATTGAAAAAAATTGTTTTCACATGCAACCTAGAAATAAGATATATAGGCAACGGGGTATAGAAATCCATCTAGCACTACAAGAAAGTAAGGGGGGAGGAGGGAAGGAGGGGCTTATGGGGGGTAGACTGGGGAAGGGGTAATCAGTATGTTTGCCCTCTTGGTGTGGAGGTAGGGGAGAAATGGGGAGAAAATTTGGAACTCAAAATCTTGTGGAAATGAATTTTGAAAACTAAAAAATAAATACAAAAAAAGAACTTGTGTTTTAGTGGGTCATATCTATTTACTGCATTAGAAATTAAAATATCTTATTATCATTATGAAAACAATTTTAACTTTGAGGGCCCACTGAAAGGAACTTGGGGTCCCCAAGCTATATTTGAGAACTGCTGCAATAGTGGACAGATAGCATTCTGGTCTTGAAAGTCTCTGACCTTGAATGTGAGAAAGACCGGGATTTAAAGTGTCAATTTGACTCTTAGTACTTATGTGACTATAAGGAAGTCACAAAATTTCACCTAAGCCTCAGTTTCCTCATCTGTAATATAGGGAATGTAACACTTAATTCACAAAATTGTTATAAGGCTTAGGTAAAATAATGTCTATGATAAAAGCTCTTTGAAAACTTTAAAGCATAAAATTAGTTTCAGTTATTTTCTTAAAATATAGTGACCAAAGCAGTACACAGTATACCAGTAAATCAGTTCAAAGCATAATAAACATTTTATGTATTTGTTTTATTGGGCATATGTGTCTAAATAGGAACATATAATAATGCAGACTTCCTGAAGGCAAGACTCCATTGATATACACACTATGTGATAATTATGATGATAGGGGAATTTAAAGGTGTCTAGAAATGAAAATATCCCAACCTTTTCCCAAACCTTCTCCCAAAGTCTGGTTTAACTTTAAATAACCACTTTTGTATATGACACATCTAGAATTTTTTTTAGTTACCAATTATCTCTCTCTCTCTTCATATATGTGTGTACATATATATATATGTATATATATATACACATACATACACATATATACCTACCACAATATCTAGTGTAGTGCCTATAATAGGTTCTCAGTAAATATTTGATTGATTAATCAATCCTTCAGCCCTTTTTTCTTTCTCTCCTCTCTCCCTGATTATCCTTGCTATGTCTGTTGCACAGACAACTGCTTTCCCATTCCTTCCTACAAAGTAAATTTATATAAGAATGCTTTTTGAACATGGAATGAATTAATAAATAAAATTATCAGAACAGTGTGTACTAAACAATAATGAGGCTTCAACATCCATTTCTAATATTTCTAAATGACCATTTTGGTTCATAAATTGCTATGTACACTTGAGTAAATTATCTCATTTATATGTAAAGTGAAAGGGTTTGATGAGATAAGCTACCTATAGCTAGTATATAGGCTATAAGTTTATATGCTATAGCATATATGCCAAATGCACTATAAAACTTACAAATGTTATGGTTATGAATATATATATCTTTATAAAATTTATAAATATTATCTTTACAAATGTTATAAATTTTATCCCCACAACAAGGAGGTAGGTGCTGTTATTATCTCAATTTTATAGATGAGGAAACTAAATCAGACAGAAATTAATTGACTTGCCCAGGATCACACAGCTAATGGATCACTAAGATCTGCTTAGCAATTCTGTGATTCCCTAAAGGCCTTCCAACTCTAGAGTTATATTGTTTCTAAGATTATCTATAATGGCCAACTAAAAACTTGTTTTAAAGGGTGTTCATTTAGCATTTGACTTGTTCTCATTCCAGGAATGTGAAGAGATTTCCCCGCTCCCCCAAAAAAGCATAAATTACCATAAAATCAAGCAAAGTGATAAGAATCTTCATGTGAACAAAGTGTTGTTGTCCAGGGGTCAACCGTTTAAAGATCCAATTAACTGGATGTCTGCCCATAGAAAAGAATGATTTCGAAACAGGAGTCTTGACGTCAGAGGACTGGTCATAAAATATGCCTCTTTCAGTAGAAGAATGGGCAACTACAGGAATGGAATGAAGTACGTGTTGTCAGACAGGATCAATGTATTTGTTTGCTTTGCTTAACTGTACTTTGTTACAAGAGAAGGCAATAAGGAGGAAGTTGATTATAGAGTGAATGAAATATAAAAAAGACATCTAAAATATTTTTTAAACATAAGATATTGATATTTCTATAATGTGCTAAAATTTACAAAGCATTTTAACTGTTAAATGGAGAAACAATGGAGAAAAGTTGACTTTTGTACTTTTTTTTCTTGATTTAGTTCCCAATTGCACTATTCTAAGTTCATATTCTCCAGTAGTCTTGTTCTATGTGCTTTTGGAAAAGATACTTTCTTTGGGGAATTCAACAAGTTAACAACTCACTTAAAAGATGTTTTATTCTTCTTTGGTCTTTCTTAGACCATGGGAAAGTATCTGTCATAGTGACCTTTGTGAGGACTGTAGCAGCTAAAATATAAGAAGTGAGGAAGTTGGAAAGATTCTCAAAGTCATGGTGGGCTCTGTTGTGGAGATCCCCATGACAGAAACCCAATCACAATCCACTTTGCCATACCTGGATATATTGGTTGTGGGCAAATGTGGTTTCTGTTTCTGGCAGTGGGCCATCAGTCTGATCACTGTCTTCATCACCCTCTTCTTTGCTCACCAGAGACTGTTCCTCAGCCTCCTCTCCCTTCTGAAGGACTTTTCTCATGAAGTCTTTTTTGTCCATTGAAGTTCGGATGATTTTCAGGTTATTAGTATAAATGATTATCTTGCCAAAATCTAAAATGGGTGGGGACTACAGAGAGTGAAAATGAGCATAGCACAGCACCTATGATGAATCACCCAGTGAATAAGAAGTGACAGAAAAACAATCAGTTTTTTAAAATAGATTTAAGCCCTACAATTTTACATGCACTGGTTAGAAAAGGGAGAGAAAGAAAGAAAGAGAGAAGAGGGAGAAGAAAGAAAGGGTAGAAAAAAAAGAGAAAGTAAAGAAAGTAGGAGAGAGATGAGGGGAAAAAGACTGGAATAGAAGGGAAGAAAGAGAGAGGAGAGGGAGAAAGTAGGAAAGAGGGTGGAAAGATGGAAAAGGAGGGAGAAAAGGAAAAGAGAAAGGAGGGGGAGAGAGAGAGAGAGAGAGAGAGAGAGAGAGAGAGAGAGAGAGAGAGAGAAAGAGAGAGAGGGAGAGAGAGAGAGGAGGGGGGAGCTAAATGTAAGAATTAAGAAAAGATAGAGTGAAAAGGAGAAGGAAGAGTCAAAGAAGCAGGAAGGAAGAGAAAGAGAAGGGGAAGGGAGAGAAGAGTTCCAAAAATGTTTTCAATAACTTGATCTCAAAATAGAATTAAAATTCTTTTCCCTCTCATTCTACATATTTCATGCTTTACTCAAATCCTCTGTGAGGTATTGAGAATAATGTGTTTATTTGTTTTAACCCATGTCTATGGTTTTTCTTCCTGATCCAGTCCTGGTGACAAGTGTAAAAGTAACAGGAGAAAGTTGTTTTCAAAGGAGTCATAATTTCAGCCAAACATAGTAAATGGGAGGCCAGATTCAGCCAAAGAGACTAAGGCCTTGTCTGTGGCTCAGCAGCAATGTAACCAGATGTAAGGTCAGATATAACCAAAGGAAATTATGGATATACTAGTTTCAAAGGGTCTTCACAAAAAGTGGCAGATTAGCTCCAATGGACCTTTTAAATTTGTCTGATTGTTGCACATCTACCAACTAAACCTAACAAGAGTTTATTTAACCTGGTCATAATTAGCTCCTCAGACTTGTCTTGCGTTGGGCCTAGACAGAACCAGTGAGGGTTATTAATGAAAATAATATCAAGGATGATAACTTATTTCTCTTAAGCAACACAGTTTACATCCCATGGTTTTTCCTTTAATGAACTGTCATACAGAGATGATAGACTACCATCACCTAATATTACTGATATATAATGTGAAAAAATGTGAAAAAGAATGTGAAGCAGGAAGAATTATGAGAATTATGAGATGCAGCCTAGTATAATAGATAGGACACTGTACTTGGAGTCAAAAAGACCTGAGTTCAAATCACACCTCAGACATTTATTAGCAGTGTGAATCCAAACAAGTTGACTCCTCTGTGCCTAGTTACTTCATTTATAAAATGAAAGGACTCAATGTTCTTTAAGATCCATTCATCTGTAAGTCTATGATCCTCTGACTGAACTCTAGTTTTGGGACTGGAGGATTCAAGTTTGAATCCTGACATACTACCTGTGTGACCTTGTACAAATCACTCAATCATTACACTTCAAAAATCTTCATCTATAAAATCCAAAAGTTGAACCAAATGACCTCTGGAATCTCTTCTAGCTCTAAATCCGTGAAAAGGTAAGGCGACATAAATCTGAAGTTCTATTATTATAAAATTTAATTCAACAAATATTTCTTAACCTATTATGTTCAAAGTCGCATGCAAGATTCTATGAGCAATTTAAAAAATAAAGACAGACCTTATCTTCACAGAATTTAGAATATAGTGAGGAAGATAAAACATTTACAGCAACAGCTATATAACAAGGTTGGATATAAAAAGTGAAGTAAGAGAGATACAAAGAGTGATATGTTCTCAATAGAGTGAGCAATCACTTAGGGAAAGGGGGTCAAAGAAGGCTACCTGGAGACACAATTTGAGTTGAACACTGAGAAGTAAATAGGAATTGAACAGGGAGAGCAGGGAAAGAAGATATTAAAAAAAAAAAAAGCACACAGAGAAATAGGGCTCATGAATCTGAATGGAAGGAATGAAGGAAGAAGGGAAAGAAAAAAGAAAGAGAGGAAGAAAGGGAGGGAAGGAGGAATAGAGATGAAGGAAGAGAGGAAGAAAAGAAGGAAAGAAAAAATGAAGGAAAGAAAGAAGGAAAGAGAGAGAGAAAGAAAGAAAGAAATAAAACCTGATATTCAATAGTATACATACTTTCCTCCTCCCAAAAAATTGCCTAAATCAGTTTAACTTATAGAGACAGCATTATAATCCATTTAAATAGAATCACATTTAAACCATAACAAATCCACTCTGGACCTATTTTTAGCAGGTCTTACACAGCTTCCTTTCCCTTTAAATTGACCTTTATATGTACCCTTCTGGTTTGAGGGGATAATTTTCTGAAGCCACAAGTTTCCCTGATGCCTGTGCTCTTCCTCAGGGGATCACATAGCGGCTTCCATTTCTTATTGTTTAATGTCAGTTGGAGTCCTGTTTCATTCTTCAGTATCAGTTTCTAAGCACTGAAAGATAAGTGTGGTGGCACTTTTAGAAGACTCCATTTCCCTTCCAGTGGTAAGTAGTCAAAGAGGTTTGTTAGGTTATAATAAAGCTCTCCTGCTTTTTTTTTGCTTTTTTTTAAGGCAAACTGAAATAACCTTAAGAGGTCAACTGATAGAACCCTCTGCCTTCAAGAGGATCAATGCCTAAATCAAGAGTTCTTACCTTGGGATTTGTGAACTTGTTCTTTTTCTTGTTTAATATTTGGCTAAACACATTTCAACAATTAGTTTCCTTTGTATTTTATACATTTATTTATTTTTTTATAAGCAATTGGGGTTAAGTAACTTGCTCAAGGTTATACGGCTAGTCATTATTTATGTGTGGGTGCTCATTTTCTGAGGCCGGATTTGATCTCGAGTCATCCCAACTCCGAGGCCGGCGCTCTTACTCACTGCGCCACCTAGCCGCCCCATTTTATACATTAAAAAAAAGCATTATTATGAAGAGTCCATAGGCTTCACCAGCCTATCAAAGAGGAGTATGACATAAACCATGTTAAGAATCCATTTAAGAGAAATGAGCTTTTATTCAAGTTTTAAAAATATGCAAAGATAAATATTCCACTTGCTCTCTTGATAGACTTTGCCATTATCTAGCCACCTTGACAGCCAAGAAGCCTTCACTATCTAAGGAAACTCTCTCTATGTGTAATTTAAGTTCATGGTATCTTATTTCACATATTGTGGGAAAGAAGATGGACTGCTTGGTATACTCATTCTACCCACTGGAATCTGGAAACGATCATGTACTTCCTATTTCATAGTGCCCAGCATAGGAACATTAGTTTCTTTCTTTTTTTAATCAATACTTCCTGGGAATGAGCAACCTGAAAGTCATTCTTAAAGATACCATTTATCCTGCCTTTCATCCCCTCTTCACAGGCTAACTGATCATTTTTACCTATCTGATAAGAAAGCCTTACTCCTTTAACCATTTCATATAGAACCTGTTTTCCATTCCTTAAATCATTTTGCATTGTTCTCTAGTTTCTTTACATTTATTTTAAAATGAGGCTTCCCAGTATCTCAAAATTGCATGAGTTAGAAGAGATCTCCAGAGCCATCTAGTTCAGCCTATACCAAATTTTTTTAAAATTCAATTTATAACTTACATAACTGGTCATCATGAATTTGCTCAAAGACCTTCAATAAGGGGGAACCCAATATCTACTTAGCTCATTATGCTTTTGGATAGTTTGGATAGAAAGGGGTTTGTTTCTTATAGAAAGTCCAAACTTGCCTCTTTGCAATTTTTACCCACTGCTCCTAGTTTTACTTTCTAAGATCAAACGGAAGAAAGCTAATCTCTCTTCCACAAAACAAGTTTCATTAACTTAAAAGTCACTATCGTGTATCTCTTCTCTCCACCCCCCAAACATGAACCTTCTCTTTTCCAGGCTAAAGATTCCCATTTCCTTCAACTATTGTTTATGTGCCATCAATTTTATCATCCTGGTTTGCCTCCTCTGGATGCTCTCCAGGTTATCAGTGTCTTCCCCAAATTGTGTCACCCAGAACTGAACATGATACTATAGATGTGGTCTCACTAAAGCAAAGTACACCCAAACTATCACTTCCCTAGTGCTGGATGCTGTCTCTCTTAACACAGCCCAAGACATTAGCTTTCTTGGCTGACATATCCCATTGTTGTCTCAAACTAAGCTTTCAGTCTCCTAAAACCCCCAGATTTTTTTTTTTAAAGAAAAGCTGCTACCTTTTGATTCACTATATTCAGTAGATACTGCCTACTATGTTGAAGAAATTGTGTTAGGAACTGAGGGGCATGAATGATGTATAAGACAGTGTTCCTATCCAGGGAGATTAGTTTGGTAGGAAGAGATGAAGAATAAATAATATATAATACACAAGAGGGTGTGAAACTGCATGACAGATACAAAGGAAATGCTCGAAGAATTTCAACTTGTCAATCCCTGTGGATTCTACTATCATAATATCTATCATATCCATTTCCTTTTCTTCTTTGCCACTATCCTACACCACCCTGATTCAGGCCTACATCACCTCAACCCAGGACTATTCAAATGACTTGCTGGTTTGTTTCCTTGTGTCAGATCTCTCTCTACTTCAATCCATCCTCCCCTAAGCTATTAAAGTGATTTTTCTAAAAGACAGGTTATATGTCTAAAAGACATAACCATGTTATATCCCTATTCAATAAACTCTAGTGGCACTATTAACTCCAGGATCAAATATAAAATACTTTGGCTTCTAAAGCCCTTCATAACCTGGCTTCTTCCACCTTTCCAGGTTTATTAAGCTTTACTCCCCTCCATATACTCTCTGATTCAATGATAAAGGATTTCTTGATGTTTCTCATAGAAAACACTCCATTTCCCAACTCTGTGCATTTTGACTGGTAGTCCACCATGTTTGAAATGTTCTTCCTCCTCAACTACATCTCCTGATATTTCTGACTTCCTTTAAGTCTCAGGTAAAATCCCACCTTCTGCAAGAAGTTGTTCCCTACACCCCTTAAACTCTGCCTAACATCCGAGACTACCTCCAATTTATCCTGTATATATCCTGTTTGTATATAGTTGTTTGTATATTCTCTCCCCCATTAGACTATGAGTTCCTTGAGAGGAGAGATTGCTTTTTGCCTTTCTTTTTATCCCATTGCTTAGCTCAATGCCTGGGATATAGTAGGTTCTTAATAATTTACTTGCTTTGATGATCTAAGACAATTCCAAAAGACTCATGATGGGAAATGCTATACACGTCCAGAGAAAGAACCATGGAATCTGAATGCAGATCAAAGCATGCTATTTTCTCCCTTTTTGTTGGTTTTGTGTGTGTGTGTGTGTGTGTGTGTTTTATTTCTCATGGTTTTACCCTTTTGTTCTGATTCTTCTTTCACAACATGATTAATGTGGAAATATGTTTAATATGATCATACATGTATAGCCTATATCAAATTGCATGCTGTCTTGGGGAGGAAGGAGATTTAGAAGTAAAAAAAATCTTATAAAAGCTAATGTTGAAAACTAAAAATTAATAAATTAAAAAATTTACTTGCTCTGGTAGGCATTTTGGAGTGGATAATATATAGATAATGTTTAAACAAAAGTGAAGAGGTTGAAAAGCAGAGGATGTTTTAATGAGTGTTGTAGTTTAAATGGAGTATTTGTAAATCAGAGTAATAAGTCTGAGATAATGGTGGAAAGGTAAGTTAAAACAAGTTAGGGAGGGCCTTTTATACAAAGGTAAGGAGTTTGGATTTTACTCTGTAAACAGTGGGAAACCATTAAAGTTTTTTAGCAGGGAAAAGATATAATCATAGAGATGTATAATAAGAAAAAAAATTACTATTAGTTGGTATCCAGGATGCATTAGAAGGAGAAGACATTGAAGGTATGGGGACCATTTAGGAGGCTACCTGAGCAAGATGGAATGAGAGTGCTGAATTAGGAGGGTGTTAGTGAGAATAGAAACATGGGGATGAATTTGAGAGCAAGTACAAAGGAATTGGAATAAGTACAAAACCAATGAATCTCAAATTCCCCTTTAGAATGTTGGAGTGATGGTATGACTCAGAAAATTTCTGACCTAGGTACTCAGGTTTTTAGTGAACCATATCAAAATGATGATGATGATGATGATGATGATGATGATAGTATATATATAGCTCTAAGGATGTGCCAGGCTCTTATGCTAAGTGCTTTACAATTATCTCTTTCTATACACACAACTTTGGGAAGGATGGGCCATTATTATCCCCATCTTGAAAATGAGGAAACTGAAGCAGAGGTTAAGAGATTTGCCTGTAGTCACACATCTAGTAGATATGTGAGGCCAGATTTGAACTCAAGTCTTCCTTACTGTAAGCTCAGTGCTCTATCCACTGTATCATCATGTAATTTAAGAGTTCTAAACAAATTAGTATTATCTTTACTGGTTCTGCACAACTTTTGTGAAATTAAAATAATTTAAAATATTGCAAAGAGCTTTGGTCATTTACATTCTGTAAGAATATTGTAAGAAAATCTGCTAAATTTGATAAATGTGGATATCCCTAAATTATACTTTAAAAATATTCACTGAGGACTTAAAAAAAAGAAGACACATATTCTGGGTTGTTCCCTCAGCCTGGAATATAAGCAATAATTGTTTGTGGACTAGCAAATTAACTGAAATGATTAAATATCATTTACATTTTGTACTTTCTAGATGAGAATATAGTTCGGTGTCTTATGACTCAATAATGTTTACGTTTCATAGATCTAAAACTTGAAGAGGGAGACTAGGTGGCACAGTGAATAGAGCACGAGCCCTGGAGTCAGGACGACCTGAGTTCAAATCTGACCTCAGACACTTAACACTTACTAGCTATGACCTTGGGCAAGTCACTTAACCCTAATTGCTCTGTCTTCCCCCCTCCAAAAAGCAAAAAAAAAGGAACTTGAAGGGGCTTTAGAGGTTATCTAGTCCAACACCCCCATTTTACAGGAGAGGAAACTAAGAGTAAGATGGTTTAAATGACTTGCCCAATGTCATGAAGA
Source organism: Gymnobelideus leadbeateri (assembly GCA_011680675.1). Classification (NCBI taxonomy): domain Eukaryota; kingdom Metazoa; phylum Chordata; class Mammalia; order Diprotodontia; family Petauridae; genus Gymnobelideus; species Gymnobelideus leadbeateri. Next base: position 85,179 of record WOXC01010121.1, on the reverse strand, counting down.
TGTCATATGTCAATGTCATAGCAAAGGAGGAATTCAAACTCAGGTCCCATAAATCCAAGGAAAATTCAATTATCTTTTTTATTGTGCCACACTGCCTCCCTTAGTATGTTATAGAAATGTATTTCATCCAAAGTGGCCATTACAAGTTCAGTGGGCAGAGAACATACCTACCTAATCTTATGTTTTTAAAAATCATAACTATTTTCCAAAACCTTTCAGTCCTCTAATCAGCTTGTGCTTATCCATAATAAAAGGATCCCAAAATTCTCAGATCAGATAAAAACTTCATTTTCACTATCACTTTAAACTTCCTCCTCTCTCAACATTTTCTTAGTGATAAGTAGAACAATAGATTGATTTGACTTTTAGCACCTCTCTCCCTGACCTTCAGTGTCTGGTAAAATTGCTAATTAGAGTAAATTTCCAGACAAGAGGTAGGAAAAGAAATAAGACAGGGGAAAAAAGTAAAGATTGTTGACCTATTGATCTGTAACCTATATAAACTCAATTCAAAAAAACTTTTATTAAGCTCTTGCTGTGTGCAGAGCCCATAATAGATACAATGTCTCTGGGCTGTAGCTCTTGATAATTAAACTTGGGGAAAAATGATTAGCTACATTATCTCTTTTAGAAAAGAAAACTACCCACTTTGCATAATTCTATAAAAGGCAGTATAGTGGCTAGAGAATGAATACAACTTCATAAATCAATCTATTCAATTTACACACAGAAGAGCCCAGCCAAGCCCTTATAACAATTTATTATGCTGAGTGAAAATTTGAATACTATATGTGTTTACACAAATTTCCCATAACTTATCAACAGGCATGCTATTTTCCCAAGAGTATTATTTTAATGACTTTCCCATGTAGCTCACTTACCATTTTTATTTTTTATTGGACGTGAGTCAAATACAAATCTGAGATGTTTCAGTACTGATCTAATATAGTAATGATCAGAAGGATTTAGGGAGAAGCCTCTTCCAGAAAGGTAGTGAAATATGTGCAGTCCTTACCTTATGGTCATTAGTTTTGTAATCATTGAAGAGAGGCTGGCTACCTGCCAGGGTGTAGGCATTCCCCTCTCTATAAACGCTGATTTGTTGAGCAGTCAATTTTGTAGAATAAAATCTTGGTTTGGGAGCTTCTCCAGCCCCATAGACACTCTCCACTGGTTCAAAAGACTCTTGGATAAAGCTGTGAGGGTATTCATCCTTTGGGGACTCAAGTTCCTGGCCATCTTCAAATACCTGCTTCAATACTCTACCACTATAGGATGAAGATATTTTAAATCTCACTTTTCGGGGTTTGCTTTCACACTTTTGGTTTGTCTTCTTCTCAGGATCATCCATCTGTAGAGATTTTATCCTATGGTTCCCAAAAATTAACCTAGCCCAAGCTTTGAGAAAAGGGCATTTAAATTTCTCCCTCAGGTGCATAATTAATTCAAGGTGGTGTTATGGTATTCTCAGGTTACAGCTAAACTGAAACCCATACATTAAATATTGATAGATGCTCATGAAAATGAATGTAACTGTGGATCTGAGGAGAAAAGGGGATATGAGGTAAATTTTATTTTGGGGAGTTTTTCCTGAGCTTGCCTGAACCTAGGTTGTTTCATTTATGTGAGCAAGTATGAATTTGGTAAGATAAGCTAATCAGTTAACAAATATTTAAGGGCCCAACTATGCGCTCAAAACTATATTTAAAGTTATAGAAAAAAGATATAAAGCATGAGTCCTTGTCCTCCACTATTTACACTGTGGCTTTGGAGAAAGGATTCATTTATACAAAACAAGAAATAGTGATTGTAAACTAGGTTACTAAAGTCAGTGATGTTTTGAGAGATCGATGTGGGATGGAATAGGGAGGATATAAAGGGTTTAAAGACTAGACCTTAAAGGTTATCTAGTTCAATCCCTCTCATTTTATAGATAAAGAAACTGAGGCCCAGAGAAGTTCAACAACTTGAGGGAGGGAGGGAGGAAGGAAAGGAAGGGAGGGAGGGATGAAAGAAGGAAAGAAGGGAGGAAGGAAAGAAGGAAAGAAGGAAGGAAGGAAGGAAGGAAGGAAGGAAGGAAGGAAGGAAGGAAGGGAGGGAGGGAGGGAGGGAGGGAGAAAAAACATACTTCCTGTGTCCTAAGCACTGTGCTAAGTATCAGGGATACAAAAACAATCAAGCAAGATGGTGTCCACTGTTAAAGAATTTTTGTTCTAATGAAGAAAGGCAACACACATAGGGGAGCTAGAGTTGAAAAATGAGGAAGAGGGGAATCATGGCCTATAGAAGGTCTGACAGTAGCATGATGGCTCTGGAACCAAGCAAGATCAAGTCAAAGTTCACCAGTCAGAGTCTAGCTTCCCAAGAGCAAGAGACAGTTCCAGTGAGAAGAGAGGGAAACTAGAAAATAGGCATCATGATATGGAGATGGCTGTGATTTTACTTTTTAAATAATATTTTATTTTTCCCCAGTTACATGTAAAAACAATTTTAAATATTCATTTAAAATATTTCAGTTCCAAATTTCCTCTCTCTTTCCTTCACATCCCCCAATATGGTAAACAATTTGATATAGGTTATACATGTTCAATCATGCAAAACATATTACCATATTAATTATGTTGTGAAAGAAGACACAGATTCCCACCCCCCAAAAAAAAACCAACACAGAAAGTGAAAAATGGTATGCTTCAATTTGCATTCAGTTTCCATCAGTTCTTTCTCTGGAGTTCTTTTCTTATCATGAGTCCTTTGGAATTGTCTTGGGTTATTTTATTGCTGAGAATAACTAAGTCATTCACAGTTGATCATCATACTTAATGCTGTTACCATGTACAATATTTTCATGGTTCTGCTCACATCACTTTGCATCAGTTCATACGAGTCCAGGTTTCTCTGAAATCAATGGCTGTGAACTTTTTAATGAGGAACTAGAAATAACACTGGAAACTAAAGTTAGGAAAATAAACTAAAAATGACTAAGAGAAATTCATAATGAAGATAGCACACTTTTGAAAGAATTAAGGCATCGGTTTTCAGACTATATGAAAGAGAAGAATATACCAAATGAAGAGCGAGAAAACTCAGATGGTATTACATATTATTACCATAAAAAGGCAATCTAGAGGCCATCAGCAACAAATGCACACACACATATACACACAAATATACACACTATTCTCAAAACTCTATTGAATAAGAATGAACCATACATGTACTACGAATATCCTTGTTGTGGGGGGAGAAAAGCAAACAGACAGATTTTCACAAATTATTTTCCTGGGTAATAGATCACATGTTCACAGTCCCACAATGGACTAAATGGTATAGAGAATACATTCTACTGTGTTATTTTTTCTTGATTATAGCAGTTTGTGTGACTCTAACACAGATTTCCTCTTTTTGTCTTTGATCTGCTCTGGTTGTTCTTCCCAAATTCGTTTTCTTATGTACTATTTCCACTTTCTCATGTTGCACAAAGAAGGCTGAGGCAAGTCCAAATAAAGTCTTGCCACTGTCACAGACTATCAAAATGGAAATATTTCTTTAGAAGTGCTGAAAGATTTATTCCATATTTCATCTACTTAGTGCTCTCCCAATTTAATCTGCAAATTCTCTTAAAATAATCTGGCATATTTTCATTGCATACCATACTTTCTATAGATGGATTTTCATTTCTACTGATCTTCATTTTTTATGAAGTAATACTACTCTTAATCCTTCATTATCATCTCCTAAAACATTTAACAAATAAATTTATATTCTAAATTGGTATTATTTTTACCTGCCATACCTCTGCATTTAGCAAGGGAGATCACAGGATCATAGCTTTGGGAAACAACTTTAGAAATCATCTAGTTCAACCTTTTGTTGTATATATCAGGAATCTAAGAACCTTAGAGGTGAAGTTACTTGTCCAAAGTCACAGAAATAGTAAGTTCCAGAGATAGGATTTGAACTCAGGACCTCTGGCTAGGTTAAGGTGATTCTTGGATTAATCTGATTCCCTAGTTGTGGCAATTTTTTATTTTACTTAACTTCTGTAGAAAATGGTGATAATATCAATGTTTTTTTTCCTTTAGCCACTTCCCACTTTTTACATGAATAACATACTTTAATAGGTTATACTGGAGCTACTATAATTGTAGACAATATCTCATTTTTATCCTTTCTTCGAGCTGGGTATTGATTTGTACTGGTCAAATATTTTGATTAGACAGATACAACTGATTCAAAAATACCTCCTGCATCAATAACCAGTTGTTGTTGTTTTTTACCACCTTTTAAAATATGGTCAGTTTTTCCCTCTGTGTGTGTCTGTGCATGTGATGTTGTTCAAAGTTGGTCATATGTCCTATATTCCTGAGCTAAATATAAGAGTTTAAGAGTTAAATAATCTTCCCTGGACATTGTCCAACATTTAGCAGCTGATGTTCTCTAAATAAATAAACATTATTCTCCTTTTATGTTACTAAAAAGTGAAAGAAAAACATAATGCACAACACCTATATATTCTGGTGAAACCTATTTAAGAATATGTATTATTGCAGAGATGAATTGCATCTGTCCAGATCTTGTAAGAATAGTGAATGCTTGGAGTGCAAATGCTGCCCTCAGGGCCTCTTGCATGCTTCAGATGTAAGATACTTCCAGGGACCTGTAAATATTCTTCTTTTGCACCAGTCTTCTCCAAGTTGATACATGTACTTGTGTCCATGTAATGGGCTGCAGAATAACTCTTCTGTAGCAATGTAATTTGAGACTGGATGGCTCCTGCCCACAAAGTAGAAAAGCCTGCTTCTGATGTCAGTCCTTATCAGTGAGGTCCCTCAATTCCCAAGTGTTCTTACATACTGATTAATAGAAACTGTCTGGGCAGTATGTGCCTGAACTAGTGGACAGCCTTTTCTGTGTGCTAATTGACCAGAACACAGGGGCCTACTCCTTTCTGTACTCAAGATTGGTCTCCTGGTGTCTGGGGAAAATCTATGATGCACGGATTCCTATAATTAGCCTAAGGATTATGTCTATTCAATGACAATTGGAGGTGGTCATTATCTTTGTATGGGCAATTTGCTCAGTTAAGATACTAATACATTCCTTGTGAACAAACTTGACAGAAGCAACTGTCATCTTAGGGTAGGAAGGTAGGAAGGACAAAACCTTTTGTAAATGTTCGAAGAATTGAAAAAAATTTTAAAACCACTTGCACTTTTGACCATCAAATTTATAAGGCTACAAATGGTAACAGCTCAAAGAAAACTATTAACTCAACATGCAAGCCAAAGGAATTACAGAAAACCATACTTAACTTTTGATAAAGTCTTCTACATTATAGAGGGAAGGAGACTCTCAAAATTCTTACATATAAGAATAACAACTTACATACAGGAATAACAACAACAATAGCAATAATAACTTAGGTTTTATCCAACACAGACAGCCTCTGCTTCTAAAGATAGAGATGAATACAGCATTTAAAGCCAGGAGGTAGATCACAGAGGTCAAACTAAGGGATTGGCTAATGAGAAAATAAAAAAGTCACCAGGAATACTATGTCCAGGACCTCCCAAAGTTTATTCTAGAAGAAGTTATGGTGCACATATTAAAGAGGCTTTTAAGTAACTTACAAATTTGCCTCTTTCTTTTTTCACTCCTCATCCATGTCCACAAGATGTGTTCTTCATTCAGATCACCATCTCTACTATCTCATTACTGGAAAATTGGACTTTACTCCTGGATCACCTTGGGACTTGACAGTTTATTTCTGGCCTACCTTCCTCAGACTCAGACCTCCATAGCACCTCTGGGTATCTCTGCTTCCAGCAATCCTTTCTCCCCATCCAAACTATCACTGATTTTAACTCCCCATTGTGACTCTTTCCCCATTGGAATATACACTCCTTAGCGGAAATGACTGCCTTGCTTGCTTTTATTTGTATGCCTGGAACATAGTAAGTTCTTAATAAATATTTTACCCATCTATCCAGCTATCTTAATGTGGAATTACATTTTGCAACATATTTTTCATCATCCTTCCTCATATTCTTTTTTGTATTGAAGTCCTGGGACAACATGGCAAAGTGGATGGAGTATTAGGCTTGAAACCAAGAAGATATTGGTTCAAATCCCAGTTCTTAAGTGTCATCTCAAACAGTCACTTAACATCCTTGACCCTCAAATTCCTTACCTGTTAAATGAGGGGAAGGGTCATAATAGCACCTGCTTCACAGGGTTGTTGTGATGATCAAAAGAGATAATAAATACAATGTGTCTTGCAGGCCCAATAGCATTATACAAATGTCAGCAATTATTATTATCATTCACCAATTTATGCATACTCTATGTTCTAAACAGGCTGGCCTACTTGCTATTCCCCAAAATCCATATTCTATCTTCCACCTCTGTGAATTTGCACAGACTATTCCTCACCCCTTGAATGTGCTCACCTCTGCTTTTAGACTCTATAGTTTTCTTGAAAGCTCATTTCCTGTGCTACTTCCAGTGGGAAATATTTCCTCATCCAATTAATTGATAGTTCTCACTTATCCTCCTCCAAGTATCATGTATATAATATTATGTTTACATGGCTTACCCTGGGAGAATGTAAGTTTTTTAAGGAATAAACTAGTTTCTCCTTCTGTTTTTTATTCCTAATACCTAATACAGGACCCTGGGCAAGTCACTTATTGTTTAAGTGCTCTAGGCAACTCTAACTAAAATTGCAGAGAGGATAAAGAAGTTCTCTATTAGAATGAAATCACTGGCCTGCTCCCTACCTCCATTATTATTCCTAACACTAGCACAATACTTTTGTAAGCAGTGGGCAGTTAATAGATGCAGATTGGATTTGTGGGGAGACCGTGGACAAGAAACACACAGGGTAATAAAGCATGGTAAGGTTGTGATCTGCAAACTTAGAGAAGCTGCCCACATCAATAACATTGTATGAATTCAATTTTTCCACTCTTATAATAAATACAGTAGTGGTAAAGGGGCTAAGAAACATAACCTTTAATTTCTAAGAAACTCACCTTTTCTCCCCAAAGACCATGTACAGATTGAAAGCAAATTCTCGTGGCAAAGTTGGAGGTTCATTTGCCAACATTTCAGTATATTTCTTTCATACAAATTCTCTGTCTACACTGTCAGAATGCATTGCCTCTATCCAGATCCTATCCTTACTGTCTTAAACAAGGTTGTGGTCAACTGGATCAAAGGGGACTTGAATAAGACATATAGTGAGGCAGGCTAGGAGGCTGAGCAAAGTCCAGGCAGAGCTTTTTATAAGGAGATATGATCAGACCACAGAATGGATGAATCCAGAGAAATATGTCGGGGGGCGAATTGTATGAATTTATAGTGAGTCAAATGAGGAACCAGGAAAGCCACTTATACTACAATAATGTATTGTAGTATAACTACCACGTTATTGTCTGATCATGTCCCTTTATAAAAAGTCCTATTTTGGGGCAGCTAGGTGGTGCAGTGAATAAAGCACCGGCCCTGGAGTCAGGAGGACCTGAGTTCAAATTTGGCCTCAGACACTTACACACACACACACACAGACAAAAATAATAAAATAAAATAAAAACCTAGCCAAGTGACCTTGGGCAAGTCACTTAACACCAATTGCCCTCCTCTCCAAAAAGAAAAAAAAAAAAAAAGTCCTGTTTGGGTTTTGCTCAGCTTCAACCCAGTCTGTCTCACTATGTTTCTTGTTCAAATCCCCTTTGATCCAGCTCACTAAACCTTGTTATTATTATCATCACATTTGTATACCAAGTGCTTAGCTCAGTATCTAGTACATAAGTTCATAAAAATGCTTGTTGTATTTTTAATGTATATATTTATTTTGCTTGACTATACTAATTTATTATGAGGGACAGTTTTTATTTTTTCAAGGGGAGAGTTGTATAGGGATGCAGGAGAGTAGTGACAGAGATGCAAAAAGAAAAGAAAGAAAAAAATGTCAATTAAACAAATGAAAATGCACAGAAGATTACAGGGAAAAGTTCAGAAGAGGACACAGACAAGCAGAGTAGTAGTGCTACAGTTGTGTTACTTACACAAATACACATACACACAATCTATAAGTAACAGAGTAACTGTTTTATATACAATTCTCTTTTTCTGATCTTTGATGAAACATTTATTGCAAAATGTGGATAATAAATGTCAAATTCATGGGGTTTTTTAAGAGAAAAGGAGATGTGATTAAACAGAGAATGACGTAAGGAATCGGGCAAAGTCTTATGCAAAAAGAGTCAAGGCAGGATTGATTAATTATATCATAATTAATTATATTATAATTAATCAACAGATTAAGTTTATTGATGGTCTGAGTAGTAGTCACAGTATCTGGGGTGAGTGTCTGAAATAGCACCAAGGACAGCTCCTTCTAGGTTCTTGCTTCAACAGAACTCCCTTTTTTTTTTTTTTTTTTTTAAAGCAATTGGGGTTAAGTAACTTGCTCAAGGTTACACGGCTAGTCATTATTTATGCGTGGGTGCTCATTTTCTGAGGCCGGATCTGATCTCGGGTCATCCAAACTCCGAGGCCGGCGCTCTTACTCACTGCGCCCCACGCCCCTTGGCAATTGGGGTTAAGTAACTTGCCCAAGGTTACACGGCTAGGTTTTTGTTTGTGCGGATTAAGTGTCGGAGGCCGGCTCCGAACTCAGGTCCTTCTGATTCCAGGGCCGGCGCTCTATTCACTGCGCCACCTAGCCGCCCCCAGAACTCCCTTTTATTTTGACTATTTAGGACCTGGACCATAGGCACATATCCTGATTTCTAGTAAAGAAAACTATTTCCTCATCCACCCAGGAGATCTCGGTATCCATCAAGGAGTAGAACTATATAACTTTGGGTGATTTGGACTCTTACTTGAGAGTTTAAGTCCTTTGTAGACTAGTTGAAGGCTGATTTATCAGAGTTCTGGGAACCTTCCTTATTAGATTTTTCTTCCTCAGGGACCCATGCCAAGAGCCAGAGAAAGACCCTGAATTCATGAAAAATAAACTGCATAGGCAAAGAAGTATCAGTAATTTCAATCTCTGTGACCAAAAGAAAAATTAAGCAAATTGCCTTCCTGTGATTCCACCATTATTCCCAAGTTTTCTTCCAAAAGGTGGGGAGGGGGGTAAGAAATGTGGGTTTTTGAAGCAAAATAGTCTTAGAAAATGTGTTTCCATGTATTCATTAAAAAGACTATTTCTTGTAATATATCCTAGGGGACACAGTGTTAATAAATTATTAGCAAATTATCAGCTTTCCATTGTCTTCAGGATAAAATACAAACTCCTCTCTGTTAAACGTTTGAAGCTATTTATGATCTGGCTTCATCCTGTCTTGCTAGGCTGATTATATATTGCTTCCCTTTGTATACTCTACTCTCCAACCAAACTACCCTATTCCTGTTCCCTATATACAACATTCTGTTTCTTCTCTGGTGCTTTTACACAGGTCCTCCCCAGGTGTTCTCCTTCCTTCACCTCTTGTAACCCCTACATACCTTCAAGGCTTGGTTCAAGAGCCACCTACTTTAGGAATCTTTTCCTGATTCCCTCAGTTATTAGCAACCTACCCTTCAAATTACTGTGTATTTATTTTGTATATCCCTTATATTTATGTATCTGTGAACATGTCGTATTCCCTGGTAGAATGCAAACTCCTTAAGGGTAGACATTACTCCTCTCTTTGTTTCCCATCTCTTTCTCAGAGAACTATAATAAAATTAACACTAGAATTGTCTTTGAAAATGTATGCTAATGGATTGATCTAGTTCCAGCTTGGTGATTTCCAAAACCTTACTTCCCTTCCCTGACCACCCCTCCCCATATGTATTGTTTCTTCATTAAAATTGAAGTTTCTTAAGGATAGGAACTGTCTTGATTTTAGTGTGATAGTTGGCATATTACTATATTACATTATATTACATTACTATATTACATTACATTACATTACATTACAATATTATATTATTATTACATATTACTATATTACATTACATGTTATTTTTGTTGTTCAATCGTTTGTCATGTCTGATTCTTCATGACCCCATTTGGGGCTTTCTTGGCAAAGATTCTAGAGTGATTTGCCATTTCCTCCTCCATCTCATTTTACAGATAAGGAAACTGAGGCGAACAAAGTTAAGTGACTTGCCAGGGTTACACAGCTGGTAAATATCTGAGTCTGGACTTGAACTTAGAAAGATTAGTCTTCCTGATTCCAAGCCCAGCACTCTATCCACTGTGCCACCTACCTACATTTGTATCTCAAGTGACCAGAACAGAATCTAGCATCTAAGTGCTTAATAAATTCTTATTGATTGGCTAATTATTTGGAACTGTCCAGTTGAGTGGAGTTCCATAGACACAAGATAAATGTCTGATTCCAATTGTGCAACAAAATGAGCTCTGTTGATAGGCAGCCTTTCAGCCTGCTAGTAGACATTGGTGCATTTTACACATAACATAGTAAAAATATGCTTTTTGTTTGCTTTCACTCACTTGCCAAATATATTTTCTAATTAAATTAGGTTCATAAGCTACAAACTCAATTTTGAATGGAATTGGATATTAAATGCTAAAAAGAAACTTATTGACATTACGTGAAGAAATAAAGAAATAAAATGGAATGAATGTCCCTTACAAATCTTACTCATAAAAATTCATCTGCCCAGGGAGAGGCAACATGATACAGTAAAAAGAGCTAAACTTGGAGTTCAGTTGGAATTGATCCAAGTCCCTGCTCTGCCATTTTCTACCTGTCTCACCTTGGACATAACATTTCACTTCTCTAAGTCTCACTTTCTTCATCTATAAAATGGATACCACAACCTTTGCACTAGTTATTTAACTCAATTTATTTAAAAAAATTTATTATGTGTAGTATAATATGCAAGGCCTTACTAGGCACTGGGGCTATAAAGATAAAAACAAGACAGATCTTGCCCTGAAGAAACTTATAGTCTATCTTACAAAAGTGTTGTGAAAAAGAAACAAGTGAATGAATGAATAATAAAGCATCATATCAGGGTCAACTAATTATCCTCATTTTCTAGAATATTAAGAAATAATTCTAGTTTATATTCTTTACAAACTTGACAGCACAAACTTGGTTTCTTCCCTTTTAAAACGTAAACACATTCTTAAATGTCCATGGCTTTCCTGATAATTTGCATATGTTTTAATTTACTTAAAATATTTGCAAATGCTTTCAAGCTTTTAAAATCTACACAAGAAAATTAAACATTGGAGGTTGTTATTTTTTCCTATTGCTAGACTCAAATAATAGGGAATCATTTTGTTTTAACTGGAAAAGGTATAATTTTCATGCCTCCTTAATGCAAAAATTGGTCTGACTTAAGTCAAACTTTAAGGGAGAAATATCCACTAAGGATTGTACCTATATAGAGGAATATCTTACAGATTATGGAAAGCAGAAAATAGAGATTTATACAAGAAAGCAAAAGCTATTTTATAATCTCAAGTATGCAGCTTATTACTAAAAAATGCTTTTATGAAATTGGTCTTACCTTCCTATGTTCCCTCTCTATGTATGTATTAATTTAAATCCTAATGTATTTTGATCCTTCTTAGCACTGGAATTATTATGCCATCCTGGCTGGGGTTGTTTGCAAGACTTTATTTTTATGTGCACTTTGGGATTTGGGGGATTATATTATATTTGTATCTTGATGAGAGAAGTATGCAATTATTGTGAAATGAGTATGCCGGTTCTCCTTACAGCAGGCTGCTTTCCACATTTATCAGACCTAATCAGGGTAAGGCTTATGAATTAAATATATCCTTTTAACCTGCTCATACTTTATGCAGCACAAATATATATGTATATACATAATATGTGCGTCTATATGCCTATATATATGTAAAACGCCAGTCTCAGCATTATCATCTGAAATATGTTGTCACAGAACATTATTAGCATGAGAGATCACTTGTAAGTGTAGTAGGATTTCCAAGGGCCCTTTTACATGCATGAATTCTAAAGTCTAGAGTCTCCCCCTTTAAAAGAAACTCACAAGGCGCTATCTCAGAAAACTGTCTTGTTACATTCACATGTTCCATTTTGTGGAAGATGCATTTGTGTTACTGATCCAGATTCTGTGAGAAATCTGGATTTCTAAGAAATTTTTTTGGGGTGTGTGTGTGTGTGTGTGTGTGTGTGTGTGTGTGTGTGTGTTTGAGTGGTGGTATTATTTTTTTTCCCTTCAGGACAGTTTAAAGAGGAGGTCATCTAATTGAAAGAGATGTGCTTACCTGCTTATGTTTCTTCTCTGGATAGTACAATATTTCTTCCCAGATGGTTTCCCACTTCTGACCAACCGCTGACCTCCCCATTCCAATTCCATCAGCTTAAATTCCAGTCCTTCTGGTATTAAGCTAATGAAACTACATACTTAGAATTGGAAAATTGATTCTAAAAATGGAGTAATAGTTTAATTAGACTAATTATTAGTTAAGGAGATTTGGGTTCAAGTCCTGCCTTTGGCATTTATTAGTTCAGTAAGCCACTTAAGCTCTGTGTCCCCAGGTAAATCTCTTAGGTTATAATAATAATAGCTAGCATGTTTTGGTATTTGCAAAGCATTTTATACATATTATTTCATTTAATGCTTCTGAAAACTCTGTGAGATGAGTGCTATTACTCTCCCCATTTTTCAGATAAGGAAACTAAGGTCCATATAGGTTAGACGACTCTCCCAATATCCCCCAGCTAAGAAGTATTTGAGGCAGGATTCAGACTCTTTCTGACTCCAATTCCAGCATTCTATCTACTATGCTGCCTAGATTCCTGTAAGTTTCATCTAATAGCATTGATCCCTACACAGATGAAATCACTGATCTGGACAAAAAGAAGAAGAAGAAAATGTGAATTAGCCTTTAAAAACTTTAGAATGGGAAATCAAGGGAAATATCTACAATTGGAACATCATTTGTCAAATACATCAATGTCCCTAGTGATTCAGGTATCCAGTTCATCTCTGGCTTCTGAGAAGATATCCCATTTTGCTTTGGAACCTAATATACTGTGCTATGTATCTGTAAATCATCAGAATAGATAGTCTGTCTTCCATGTACTTTGAAATGCTTTTCTCTTATAGGCCACAGGTAGAGAACTAGCAGAAATATGTCGATAGCTGGCCAAATACTCCCCTTCAGAAACACTATGTGATGATTCCCAGAGGGGTCCATAGAATGAGAGTTTAGTGAAACAACTTCAACCTTGCCAGAAACCACAGGCCAAAAGCTATATTGAATTGATAAAAATATATTTCCATCATTAGAGGGTTATTGTACCACTCAGAGAGACTCCCTTAAGGGACATTCTTTGGCTACTAGAGACCAAGGGGCTAACATTCTAATTCCTCCCTCTCCACTTACCTTGTTGTGCACTTTAGAAAAGTCACTTAACTTCATTCACATGAGAAGAGAGAGTAAGAAATCTTTATTTAATCAGAGACCACAGAGACTGAATGGCTAATAACACCCTCAGTTTCTGTTAGCTCTGAGATAAAAGAATTGTTCAGTGATGAAGACCCTGCCACCTTCAGGAAGGAAACATGTACTGAGAGTGAAAAGCTAAAAGAACCCAGGGTGCTCTGAGAAAGACACAAAATGTGGAACTAGGTATGAATAAGGGGGATAGGCAAGAGAAGGAAACCTGAGAACAAAGGCAAAATAATAGTATTTTAGTTCATAAGGGAGATTTTCTGTTCTTTTTCAAAGCTCTTTGTTTGCCTTTTTACAAACTTCACCCCTCCTTACAGTCAATATCATTGCTTCTATGGGGAGGAGGGCGGGGGTTAAGTGATTTACCAAGATTCATTTAGCTAGTATGTGTTTTAGGTGGAATAGCTTTCTAGGACTATATGATGCAAAGTGGATGTAGATCTGCATTGGTAGAGGGAATTTCCCCACTGGGAGTTCCATGTACCATGTACCAATATAGGTCTAGATGTTCATCTCCACCCTTCTCCCCCCCCCAAAAAAAGGAATAGACAATATCACCATTCCATGAAATATTCCCTCATCTCCACAACTGAAAGTATTCTCTCCTCAAATTTTCCTACAATCCACTCCTTTGATCCCACTGAGAGTCATAATTAGCATGGGGAGAATGAGTCTTTGTTCCAGGGTGCCAACACGACAGATTGGTACTTCTGCCCCTCAGCCATCACCACACCAGACCTCACCTGAAATTCCTCCAGAGACATGAGATAGAGTCTTACTTCACACACGCAGGCAAACACACACACACACACACACACACACACACACACACACACATTTCAGTGTTCCCAAGGCTAAGGACTGGGACTCTCTGGGGGGATGAGATGCCCCTTCCCAGGCAATTGTATAATTAGTACTATCCTTTGCATCACTACCTCACTCAACTAAATATACCCCAGCCAAAGTTTCCAACACATTCTACCTTCTATTATCCACCCCTGGGCACACGTAATCTAAACCTATAAATTGACCAAGGGCAGGAACTGTTTCTCATCCTTCCTCTCTGATAATAGGTGCTTAAAAAATAGCTTCTGAACTGAAGGATGAAAATTCCAAAGGAGAGTAAAAATACCCAGAATATTCTTGAATGGTCAATACCAAAGGAGGGCATTTTCCACAACTGTTTTTTAAATTTTAAACTATCTTTTCAAGCTACTCAATTACTGAGTGACTGCACCCCATCATAAATTAGTGTGTATGTTCAAAGAGTACAAAGACATTAATGACTGAGATCAAGAGTAGGAAGTTACCATTGGAATGAGGTAGTGCCACCTTTTTACTGACAAGAAAATAAAGCCTAGAAAGGCCTGCCTCTGGTTATACAGCTAGTAAAGAGCAGAGCAAGGGCTCAAATCCACATTTCCTGACTTGTCTACAATGCTCTTTCTACAGCACTATGCAGTTTCTTCACTATTCTAAGACAATATCGAATTCTAGTCCCTCTTGTGGCCATGCAACTTTGATAGAAAGCAACTCTAGGCCTGGGCCCATCTGCTTTGTGTCAGCTCCCTCCAGTGACTCAAAGTAGAATTCCACCTCTTCCAATCTGTGGTTGAACCTCTCATTTAAGTTCTTCATTCTAATCAGAGTGATGTCTGTAATTCTAAGCTCATCCTTTATATATAGCATTTCACAAATGGTTTTCTTGCCTCTAGTTTCTCACTTTCCAATCCAACCTTCACATAATTACCAAGTTAATTTTACTAATATACCAACCTGAAAATATCACTCCCTCAAAAACCCTCGATGGTTCCCTATTGCCTATAGGATAAAACACAAACTCAGTCTGGCATTTGAAATATGCCAGTTTGGCTCCAACTTAAAATCCAAGTTTTATTTCACATTATTATTCTCTGTCAGTTGAATGCTGGATTTTGTGCCATAAATGTCATTGCATTCTTTTGTTGTATTTTTAATTTTGTGTGTAGCTTCTTTTATGCAATCTATGTTTCAGCCATTCTGGAAGCCTCTAACTGTTCTCCAATTTCATACTGCCCTCTCCTGCCTCCATTCACTGCACATATCTGGAACACACTTCCTCCACACTTCTATCTGATAAAAGCTTTTTTCACTTTCAAATCTCAGACCAGATTCAGCCCTTTTATAAAGCCTTTCCCAATCTCTACCACAAATGAAATTGATCACCTCCTCAAATTTTCTCTTTTTGTAGATCTTACCTCTACCTTTGTCACATTCCACATCATATTTTATTTATGCACATGTAATATTCTTCTTACAAACTTGCAAGACCTTCAGGACAGGGACCATATCTCCTCAGTCAACAATCATTTATTAAGTGCCTACTATGTGCCAGGAACTGTGCTAAGTACTGAGAATACAAAAAGAGGCAAAAGATGGTCCCTGTTCTCAAGGAGCTTACAATCTAATGGGGGGAAACAAGGAAACAATCGAAATATGTAAAAACAAGCTATATACAGGATAATAAGGAAATAAGTAAGAGAGGAAAGGTTTGGGAAAGGCTTCCCATACAAGATGGGATTTTAGTTTGGACCTAAACAATATCTTTTGTTTGATCCTGTAGGCAATAGGAAGTCACTAAGTAGAGAACTGACTTGATCAAATTTGCACCATAAGAAAATCACTTTGTCAGCTGAATGGTGGAGAGAGACGAGGCAGAGAGACCAATCTCAGAAGGAGGTGAGGAGAACCTGAGCTAGGGCGATGGTTGTTGTACAAGTGGAAGAAAAGAAGACATATACTAGACATGTGAAGGTATAAACAATAAAACTTGATGAGATTGTACTTATGGGGTGAGTACAAGTGAGAAGTTGAGAGTATGAGGTTGTGAGTTTATGTGACATATAGCATGGTGGCAGTCTCAATAGTAATAGGAAAGTTTGGATATGTTTGGATATATTGAGTTTGAGATGCCTATGGAACATCCAGTTGGAAATGTCTAAAAGGCAGCTGATGGTGTAAAACTGAGGCCCAGGAGAGATTAGAGCTGGCTATATAGATCTGAGAAATATCAGCTTAGAAACAATAATCATACCTATAGGAACTAATGAGATCACCCAGTGAGATAGTGTAAAGAGAGAAGGAAGAGAGTCTAGAATAGAGTTTTAGGAATCAATAAGTATATTCTGGAGGAAGATACAGAAAAGGAGACTAAAAAGGAGCAGTAAGATATGTAAGGGGAGAACCAGGGGAGAGCAGTATCATAAAAAGTTACAGTGGAAAAATTAGGCAGAAGATGGTGATTGACAGTATCAGAGTCTGCAGAGAGATCAAGATTAGAATTAAGAAAAGGTCGCTATTAAATTTGGCAGTTAAGAGATGGTTGGTAACTTTGGAAAGAGCAGTTTCACTTGAATGATATAAGACTGAAAGACAGAATTCAGAGGATACCTTTATAATTAATTTGGGTGTTCATATAGACGAAATAACTTACTCTCTCAAAGTCATTCTCTTTTTTTTTTTTTGGAGGGTAATTGGGGTTAAATGACTTGCTCAAAGTCACATGGCTAGTAAGTGTGTCATGTGTCTGAGGCCGGATTTGAACTCAGGCCCTCCTGATTCCAGGGCCAGTGCTCTATTCACTGCACCACCTAGCCATTCTTGCACCACAAAGTCATTCTTAAAACAATATTGCTGTTACTATATACAATGTTCTCTTGGTTCTGCTCACTTCGCTCCATTATTTCATGCAAGTCTTTCCACGATTTTTCAAAAATCATTGGGCTCATCATTTCTTATAGCACAGTAGCATTCAATCACAAGCATATACTACAATTCAGTCAGCCCAATTGATGGGCATCCCCACAATTTCCAGTTCTTTGCCACCACAAAGAAAATTGCTATAAAATATCTTATTCTGTGACTGTGTTTCTAGAGTTAAGTATACTCCCTTGAACATAGTAGGTGCTTAACAAATGCTTACTGAGTTGAACTGAAATGAATATAATTGGATTGAGAGTTGACTGAAAGGTTCTGAATTAGTGTGTAAGCAAGGCTCAGGTTGTCAATTCTATTCCCTTGCCAGGTTCTCTCCAATGACTTACTCAAATTCCCCCACCTCAGATAAGACTTGTCAGAATCCCACAACTGCAGGTGATAGAAAAAAACACTTTACCTATACAATAATAGTAACAGATAATGTTCACAAACAGAGAGAGGAAGACTGTGTCTTCACAGAGGCAGGAGAGAATAAGAAGTAGAACTACTGCCAGGAAGTATTGATTTGTCAGAGACCAAAACTGATTGTCCATCTCCGGGGTAGCTAAGTGGGGGCTGTCAATGGGAGAAATGATGATTTTTACCTGAGGAAACCAAATGGCACACAACAACTCACAAAGGTAGCTGTCAAAATACTTAAAGAGCCAGAACTTTATACTAAAAAGAATATTCCATAAAACTCAGTCTCCAAAAGTTCATTTATTTTTCCTTTACCTGTCAGAATGGCATAGTGGATAGATAGCCTGTCTTGAAGCCAGTAAGACCTAAGGTCAAGTTAGTCAATAAACATTTATTAAGTGCCTACTCTGTGCCAGTTACTATGCTAAGCACCGGCAATACTAAAAGAGGCAAAAGATAATCCATTCCCTGCCCTCAGAGAGTTCACAATCTAATGAGGGAGGCAACAAATCAACAAATAGGCACAAAACAAGCTATATAAAAGAAATGGGAAATAATTAAGAGAAGAAAGGCTTTAGAATTGAAGGGCTGGGAAAAGCTTATTGTACAAGATGGAATTTTAGTTGGAATTTAAAGGAAGCAAAAAGGTTAGCAGAGGAGCAAGAGCATTCCAGGCATGGGGGGATGACCCGAAAAAATACCTAAAGCTGAGAGATGGGAGTGTCCCATTCACAGAACAGCCAGGAGGTCAGGGTCACTGGATCAAAAAGTACATTGTCGAGGAGTAAAGTATAAGAAGAATGGAAAAGTAGGGGGGTGAGGCTATGAAGGGCTTTGAACATCAAACAGAGAATTTTATATTCACTCTTGGAGGCAACAAGGAGCCACTGCTGTTGTTTGTCCTTCATTTTTGAAGAGGACCAATGACATCATGAGGATTTAAGTGAGACAGAGTTGCACAAGTTCATGAAACTCACTTTCTCTACCAGTTATTGAAGTCTAGGGCCAAGACAAAAGTCAGGCCAACTGGTAATGGTTCTGGAAGCAGTTGATGGCCTTGGTGTATTTGATGTCTAAGTTCTAAGCACTCCATGGTGCCTGCTTCAGATTCCTCCATGGACACTGGAACAAATCATTCTCATCTGTCTATTTGGCCAGGGAAAGTCTTCATATGCTTAGGGTGTGCACCCCCCCGATTCAGCAATGAGTCTGAGACCCATGTAGCCAGCCCCTCTACTGAGATGGTTTACTGGGTTGTGGCCACTGCACATGCTACAGTTTCTTGGAGCCACATGTGAGAGTTGAGTGCCAGGTAGATACCAAAAGTAGATGAGCAGCTCTGAAAAGGGCTCAGCAAACTCTCACACCAGAGGTGCTAGTCCTCCTGGAACACCCCATACATCTCAGGGATCCACTAGAGTTTATTGAGGAGGGGAGTATTGTAATCAGAACTGTACTTTAAGAAAATCACTTTGGTGGCTAAATAGAGGATGAATTGGAATAGGAAGAGACATGAAGCAGGCAGACATATCATCAAGCCATTGCAATAGTCCATACATGAGGTGATAAGGGTCTGTACCAGAATGGTGTCAATGTCAGAGGAGATAAGGGGGCATATTATAAAGTTATTGCAAAGGTAAAATTGGCAGGCCTTGGCAAGCGATCTGATATGGAGGGTGGAGGGGCTGAAAGATAGTGAGGAGTTGGGGATGACATCTAGGTCATGATCCTAAGGGACTGAAGGTATAAAGTTGCCTCTCTCTGTGACACTAGAGAAGTCATATAATCTCCCAGGGCTCTATATAACTCTCTATAATCATAAATTGCAAAGATACTGGCATGCATGGAGAGAGGGCTTTTCCTCAAAGAGAATTCTGTTCACTAGTGAAATCACAGGTCTCATCCCTATTCTATTTTTTCCCTAAGAAGATTTCACAATGCTTCAGAATTTGGCTCTGAGTCAAATGATTTACCATACCCATGTGTCAAGTCCATGCTGAATTTCTGGCTAGAACTGAGCCAATCTAACCAACTCCACATTCAGAGTGATCACTGTTAAGAGCATTAGCTGCCCATATGTCTGTAGAACTGTGCTAGTCGCTGATTCTAGCAAGTTAAACAGGTACAAGTCCTAGTCCTCCTATGGTGGTCCCCTCTGTGCTCCTGCTCTACTTTTCATTTCCATGTGAGTTTCTCATCAATACCCAAGGATCACTCATGTTTTAGGCCTTAGGGTTTTCTGTGACTCAATAATACCAAACTGTGCCAATCATTTTCTTTGGTCAAGCCCAACAGCCACAAGTTTGTTGATGGAATCCATCCCAGGTCTTTGGCAGTGATACCATCACATAGGAAAATAATTGATTGGATTGAATAGATGCTTCAAATAATCAGAAGGCAGATTTGGACTTAGGAATAAGTAGAAGGGACAGTAGGAGAAAGTTACAATATGGAAAAATATATTAAATACATATTCTTGCTCTTTTTGCTTTCCTCCCTTTCAATTCCTCTTTCTCCCATTTACAAGACTAAGAGGACAATGGATCAAATATGTTCTTCTCTTCTCTTAGAGACTGGTTTTAAATTGTGAACTCTTTCATTGTAAGTTTCCTGTTAGAATTAGGGCAAGTTTTAACATCTGCAAGATTGGAAAAGAGCTCTATGGACAATGCTAGAGGTAACTCCATTCAGAAACTGACTGGTTGTTCCTTAAATCCGTGAAATGAAGACGCTCAGGAGGAGGAATTCTGTAGGTAAGGCTTCCTACTGAGCATTTCTCAAGAAGAGTGTTGAAACTCCCTGGATGTGTGCAAGGGAAGAAAAGGGCAAAGACATTTCACAGGGTTCACAGGTGGTGTAGTAGGTGTGTATTCCACAGCCTGGTGGGCTTAATCAGCTGATGAATATAGGACTGCTTTGATGACTTACAGTTTAAAATAGGAATGATGAATATGGAGCAATCTTTTAAATGTTAATGGAGGCAGTTTTGAAAAAGAAAATTGAGCCCATTGTCTTAAAAAAAAACTACCCATTGGTATGAATTTAATATGTATATCTGAGGTTTTCCATTGAAATAGTTTTAATTTTTTTTTAACCAAACCTTTGATTTCATTAGCATACGGAGCTCCTAGTAAGGAACTTCCTCTACCAATGCAAATGAACACACTTCCTTCCTATTGGATAGAGTAATGAACTTGGAGTCAGGAAAAACTGAATTTGAATCCTACCTCAGACGTCAGGCTGTTTGACCCTGGGCAAATCATTTAAACTCTCTAGGCCTCAGTTACTCTTCTGCAAAAACAGAGAGTAGAATCAGAGGACCTCTGAGATCCCTGTCGGCTTTAAAGCTACTATTCTAAGGTCTTAGAGGGTTGCCTGGGGTCCTAGAATGTTAAATTACTTGCCCAGGATCACATGGCATGTCAGAAATGGGACTTAGCTATGGGTCTTCCTGATTCTGAACCCTATTCACTACCTTACAATGCCCCTCATCTTTACATCCACAGATCAAAAAATGCCAAAGGCCTACTTTATATTCTTTCTTTTTTCACAAGTAGGTGCAGATTGGGGAGGGGGCAGAATTCTCTCTTCACTTTACTGTAGCTCTTCAAACAGATCCCCCTCTTTGTGTTTTAACTCCTTTTCTATAATTCTTCAGTCTTAAACCTGCCAGTTATTCATCAAGTTAATGGTTTTAATATGTTTTCTCTTTTTATATTTTCCCTATCAATTTCTCTTTCTACCATTTACAAGGCTAACATGCCAGGGAGATCAGTTGCGAGTGACTCCTGTTCCAGAGGCTGGGGCTCAAATGTGGGGATTAACTGGAGCCTGATGTTCTCACTCATTCTTAGTGTCACACGGTGGCTGAACCAATATTGAGACTTATAGTCTACATTTGAGTTCATTTTATTCTCAGTATTTTGTATCTGCAAGCAGAGTATCTGTCGAGTTTGTTTTAATAACAAGGTTCCAGAGGGGAAATGCCAACTGAATTCATTACTAGAATAGATTGAAACTACACAAGCAAGCTGGAGGGGAAGATGCTCCAGAGAAACTTTGTCTTCTAAAACTCAGAGGTAAAACAAAATTGACAATCAATGAAACTCACTCTATCTTTCACTGAGAGACAATATCCTCAGGCAGTAGCTATAGAGTACAGCTTAACCTTTTCACAGGGGAACCTCTATCTCACACTGTCTAGTTAGCAAAGGAAGGGTCACCATAGCCCACCATAGCTCTGTTTTGTTCTTTCTAATAATTTCTCCAGTTTCTGTGTTAGAAAAAAATTAATGCAATAGCTTAACATCTAGGAAAAGGCATCAAATTCCTTTCCCTAGATGTCATCTGTAAAGTGGAATATTAAGGGAGTGAAGAGGGAAGGGTGATAAGGAGGGGGGGAGGGTAAGTGGTTCTGCCAGGGAAACCTCTCCTGGCATCCAGTCTGGAAGGAATTCACCAGGCTCAAGCAGACTTTGAAGCCGAAATTGTAAAGTTTATTGTTACGTTACGCTGTAGAGAACAGCGGGCTAGATTCTTATGGAACCTGCAAACTCACAGAGGCCGCAGGCATAGTTTTAAGGGGTCAATTATGCTAACTAGGTGAGTAAGGGTGGGATCAGGGAGGAGTTAAGGAGTGGTCAGTGCTCAAAGGACCATACACTTTTAATATCAACTGCGCAGGTGTATTGCCCATGATTCACTGGGAAATAGCTCAAGAGGGGGTCTAGCTGGAGGTGTGGTTCTAGGCCTGATACGTCACTAAAGAGTGCCCAGTCTGCCTCCCACCAAGGTCATCAGAGACATTGTGGGTCTATAATTGACTAAGGAGTTACCCTATAGATAAGGTATTGAAGAATTCATGGTGGGGCTGGCCACTCTAACTAAGGGAGATAACATTTACATAACTTATTGTTTCAAGCAGAGATAAACAGGTCATGAGTTGTTGCTGGGCAGAGTGCTGGAAGGGGGAAGGGGCAAAGTCAATGCTCTGAGGCTGGGGGGGTGGAAATGTGATCTTACAGACTGCTTTTACAAATTGATTTTACAGACATAGATCCCAAAGCACCCCATTTACAAACTGATGTTACAGATCGATACTACAGACATATATATATCACAAGGACCCCATCAGGAGTAAAGCTGCCATGGAAGCCTCCGTAGAGGTTGGAGTGTTGGCTGTGCCACCATTCAATTGGCTGTGGTGCCATCCTCTGTGTCTCCTTGTCCTCATCTACGAAACAGACTTAGAATTTAAAAGCCTGGGTTTGAACCTTACCTCAGACAACTGAACTTTCTGTGTGACCCTGGACAAGTCAGTTAGCCACTCAGAGTTTCAGTTTTCTTATGAAATGGAGAGGCAGTGTGGTATAATGGAGAGAGAACTAGCCTGAGGTCAAGTGATACCTCCCAAATATGCTAGTGTGCTGACCCTGGCCAGGCCCACCACTAAGCTTCTCTAAAGTTTTCTCTGCAGTTCTCTGAAGTTATAGATTGTAGAGAACATCTTAGTTTACATTGTAGAGGAAATTCCTGTCTGAGAGTTACATAACCCAATGAAATAACAAATCTAGTTGTTTTTTGACATGGAAATAACCTTGGGGCAACTAGGTGGCGCAGTGAATAGAGCACCTGTCCTGGAGTCAGGAGGACTGGAGTTCAAATATGGCCTCAGACACTTGACACACTTACTAGCTGTATGACTTTGGGCAAGTCACTTAACCCCAATTGCTCCCCTCACCCCTCCAAACAGGAAAAAAAAGGAAATAACCTACATCACAAGCCTGTTGTGAGGAATAAATGTGATAATGTGGGAAAAGTCAGTCAACAAGCACTTACTATGTGTCAGACACTGTATTAATCTCAAGGAATGCAAAGAAAGGCAAAAGACAGACCCTGCTCTCACTGAGGTTAGAATCTAATGGGGGAGACAACATGAAAACAATTCTAGACCAACAAGATACATACAAGAAAAATTGGAGATAGTCTTGGATGGAAAAATGCTTGGCAAACTTTAAGAGCTACATAATGTGAACAGTATTATTCCAGCACAGTGGCTGGCTAGACATCATTCAGCTAAGACCACAGATTCTGGTGACCTAAACCAGTCCCTGCCCTTTGCCTGGTAGGATGGTTTGCCCCAGGTTCATTGTTCTGTAGCTGCCTTATTATATCTCAATAGGAGAACTGGACTCCCCAGCGTTTCATTTCAACCTAACCATAGATTCCCAAGGAACAAGTTCACTTTGGTCCTGATTTAGGGTTCCCAATGCCCTTCAAAAGTAAAGGAAACACTCAATATCCAACATGAATTTAGCGATAGAACATGCCCTTTTGTTCCCACCAAGTAAAAATAACTAGAAATCACATTACACATCACAGATGAATGAAACCTAATTCAGTAATCTACTTTTCCCCTACTAACACAGACAGTTTAGAGGACAATACTTAAGCCAGTTGTTGTTGAGTTGTTTCAGTCATGTTCAGCCCTCTGTGATCCCATTTAGGGTTTTCTTAGCAAAGATACCAGAGTGGTTTGACATTTTTTTCTCCAACTCATTTTACAGATGAGGAAACTGAAGCAAAGAGGATTAAGTGACTTGCCCATGGTCATAGCTAGTAAGAATATGCAGCAGGATTTGAACTCAGATCCTCCTGACTTGATAGAGATAATACTCTATCTTTTCTTTTCTTTTTTTTGAGTCAGTGCCCTATCGATCTACTTCACCACCTAGCTGCCCATCCTTAAGCCAGAACCTAGCACATGTTTACTAGACCACTAATTAGCTGTTTTACCATTTTACCTCTGAATTAGCATTGGTTATACAACCAAGCATGATCTCCTTGTGGTCTCTCTAATTGGAGACTCGTTCATGGTTAGAGTGCCTGTCGTGGACTCTCTGCTCCTGCTAACACTGTCATCACAACTGCTCCAGTAGCAGTTCCTGGGCACAACCTGCTTCGCCTGATGCCCAGGTGTGCTCTCTTCGCCCTGCAACTCAGTTGCAGGAAAGGTAGAAAGAGGCCAGATGTAGTTTCAGACCTCACAAGGCCCTTTGCAAAGGGAAAAAGATACATGAGGGAGGAGGTCTCATTCCAGGAAGGCCATACTCATGGCTTCGGGGCCAAGTTGGTGATTTGAAGGGGCTGCCCTCCCCCACCAAACTCTCCACACAGCCCCGACTCACCCTCTCACAGTTCAAAGGGAAGAGAATGCCTGAGGGTCAGTTCTCCCCTCCACTATATCCAAGGAATTCTGAATCAGCAGCCAATTGAAAAAAATTTTCATCATCCTATGGTATAAACCCCTGAGTTACCGTGGTCAACAAGAAGTCACCAGAATATCTGCCATACTCTAAAGAGGGAAAGGAAGGCCCTGCAATTGATTAGAATGTCAACTGAACATGCCCTAAGGGTGGAATCACTAGGGAGTGCTTCATTATTAATATGAAGAGGGTTGTCAAAGACTATTTAGTCATACCTACAATGCACTTCTTCCTTATGTATGCCTTTAGAAGCCCTAGCTGCTTTATTCAGCATTTAACTTAGCTGTCACCTCCTACATGAAGCCTTTCTTAATCCCTCTTACTTGCTAGTGCCCTCTCCTCCAAAAAAAAATTACTTTGTGTATCTTTTGTACAGAATTATCTGTGTACCTGTTGTTTCCCTCATAGAATGTAAGCTCCCCACAGGCAGGAACTGTTTTGTTTTTCATAAGATCCTAAGATTTAAAGCTGGAATCTCTGAAGCCATCAGGTCTGAACCCTTTATTTTACAGTTGAGGAAACTGTCCCAGAGACATTGAGTTACTTGGCCAGGGTCACATAGCTATTAAATGCGTGAGGAAGGATTCAGACCCAGGTTATGCCTGCACAGTGCCAAAACAACTAGCTGAAAACTGAAAATTCCAGTCAGTCAACTACATGATAATAAATAATTGGTGTGACTTTTTGTTTTCCCATTGCAATGACTCAACCAGTTGGTAGTTTTAGTTGTGTATGGTTGTGGTTGTAGTTTTAGTACCGCATAGGCAATCTAAAAGGGGGAAGCATATTCAAAACGAAGGAAGCTATAAATGACCATGGACAGAGAGAAAGAAGGAATCTGGGAGGGAAAGGAGTAAGAGAGCAGACAAATAGAATAGCGGAGCAGACTGGGGTGTTGTGGTATTTAAGAAATGAGATTTGTAGGGGCTGCTAGGTGGTGCAGTAAATAGAGCACCGTCCCTGGAATCAGGAAGACCTGAGTTCAAATTTGATTTCAGACACTTAACTTAGCTGTGTGACCTTGGGTAAGTCACTTAACTCCATTTTCCCTGCCTTCTCCCCTCCAAAAAAAAAAAAGGGGGGGTGGCTAGGTGGCACAGTGAGTAAGAGCACTGGCCTCGGAGTTGGGATGACCTGAGATCGAAACCGGCCTCAGAAAATGAGCACCCACACACAAATAATGACTAGCCGTGTAACCTTGAGCAAGTTACTTAACCCCAATTGCTTTAAAAAAAAAAAAAAAGAAATGAGATTTGTCATACTTCGTCAGATCCAGGTTCTAGCCATCCAGAAATATTGTCAAAATCACTAACAAAGGGCAATATATTCCTCGGTGTCATTCTTTATAATTCACACTAGCCCATTTAAGAGGCAATTTGGCATGAGGTATAGAATACCAAACTTGCATTCAGATCCCACCTAGGACCCTAAATAGCAGTGTGACCATAGCCAATTCATATGGCCTCAACAGTACCAGCTCTGCAGTTCATAATCCCAGAGCATTGTCTGGAGCATGAGAAGTTAAGGGACTTGTCCAGCATGTCACAGCTATCAGGAAGCAGAAACAAGGCTTGAATACAGGGCTTCTTGGTTCTAAGACCAGCACTCTCTCCAACTAATTTTTTTTGGTCTTTTTCATTTTTAAAAAAGTCTTTTGAATAGAGCACGGGCCCTGGAGTCAGGAGTCCCTGAGTTCAAATCCAACCTCAGACACTTAACACAAAAACTAGCCTGTGACCTTGGGCAAGTCACTTGACCCCAACTGCCCCCCAAAAAAGGCAAAAAAAATCTTTTGCATTTATTTACTTTATTTTTAAAACAAACATTTCCATAACACAGTATAATAAAAAGCATGGTTGCCCATGAAACTTCAACTCTATTATGTACAACTTTCTATTCCTTTTAAATATATAATAAAATTATTGTGTAAAATTTTTTTCTTTTTTTTCTTCCCTCCCTTGCCCCTCCTGCTCTAGTCCAAAATGAACGTATAATGTTCAGGATAAGGCAGAAGATCTTAAAGCAGAGGATAAAAGTCTTGATCTAAGTGAGGAAGGTAACAAGGGGCATTGGCATAATTCTCAAATCTCTTCTGAGACAACATGTATAGTAGGTGATAATAAGAGACAGCTAGGTGGCAAAGTGAATAGAGTGCTGGACCTGGAGTCGAGAAGAATCATCTTCCTGAGTTAAAATCTGACTGTAGAGGCTTACTAGCTATGTGACCCTGGGAAAGTCACTTAACCTTATTTGCCTCAGCTTCCTCATCTGTAAAATGGACTGAAGGAAATAGCAAACCATGCCAGTATCTTTGCCAAGGAAAACTCCAAATGGGGTCATGAAGAATTAGACACAACTAAAAATGACTTAACAATAGCAACATTATTATTATTATGATGATGATGATGATATTAATAATGATCTTTCATTTCTGTAGCACTTTACAAAGCCCTTAGCAACAGCAAGAAGAGACCACCATGGCTGGTGTAGCGCCAAGCAGCTTCCAGTAGGAATGTGAAAATGGACAGAATCACCCTAACCAGCAGATACTTTCCAGTCCCCTTTTCCTAATTGTTTCTCCCTTGACAGACCTTCCCTGGTTCCCATAAAAATAAAGATAATATGAGAGAGCTGTCCCAGGTTGTGAAAAGTAGAGACTCACTCCCTGTTCTAGGCTTTGGAAGCAGGGGACAGGAAAGCAAACTTGAGGATCCTGCTGGTCAGGGATTTGGAACTGCTGCTCATTCTGGTGCCCCTTTCTGCAGAAGAATGGCCAGGTTTGGGAGGAAGGGGAGGGTGTTGTCTATTTACCTATAAAAACAAAACTGCAGATTATATCATCCTTAAAGAACTGTCTTAATCTTCCCTAGGGTTATTAAGCAGCTCCCTCTGCCTGGCCACTTAACCTGGAAAATGCAGTAAACTAGAGTTCACAGGGTCATAGAGTAGAGCTAGTAAGCACATTCAAGTTAATGTAGTCCATTTCCCAGCTGAAAAAAGTGAGCTCAGATCAGAGACTGATTTGCCCAAGTTTACACAGGTGTTAAGAAGAGTCAGTATTAGAACCCAAGTTCTCTGAATCCAGATCTAGCTTTTTTTTTTTCTTTTTTTTTTTTTTTTGCACTGGGCCATTCCTACTCAGGGAATTTCTATTCTTTCTTCACAATAAAATTCCCACAGCAATCCTGGTTGCCTACTTGAAGGCAGCTGCAAAAGCAAAAAATGCCCACAGGGCATTTGAGAATAAGACAGGGAGGAGAAATATAAAAGAAGGAAAAGAAAAGCTTATTAATGGAGAAGTCAAAGAATCTTTGCTGATAGTTCCAGAGAGCTGTGAGTGCTTGTGTGGGAGGCAGGAGATGAAAAAAAAGGTAGTGTTGCTCAGTGGGTCTGTGCTTATGCTGGGGCGGGTATCAAGTATGACAGAAGAAAGAAAGAAAAGAATTGAGTGACAAACCCACTGTGTGTGAGTGTGTGAGTGTGCATGCATGCCATTAATTATGAGCAATAGAGATGATAAGAGGCCCCAAGGCAAGGCTATGTCACTTAATGAAGAATTTTTTTAAACCATTATTAGCTGAAATAATGCTTTGTGAAACTTGCTTTCAGAGTAGGGGAAGGGAGGAGGAGTGTAGACTGACATTCACCACAATTCAGCAAGTGAGATCTGGGAAGATTGAAGAGTGGGTATTCTTTTAATGCTGACAATAGACCTTTGTAGAATGTGTTGCCTTTGCCCCTGTGACAGAAAGGGGAAAAAATAGCCTTAAGAACTCCTGAGGGGAATCTTGTGATGAGCCCTTAAGTGGTTAAGTCATTTTTAAGCACTACTCTGGAAGAATTGGAGGGAACTTTGGGTTTGGAAGTAAATTTACACAAAAGGTTTACAAAATATGTTCTAAAGCAGACACCATCCTCTGAGGAATCTCAGTATTAATTTGACCATATATTTCCAAAAGGAGATCCCAAAACATCTATGAATATCATAGTAAAAACAAAATGCTTTTTGATTTAGAATTGTAGCATCACAGGAAGGACCTTAGATTGTAGTCAAACCCTTATGATCATGGAATCCATAGCCAGAAGAGGTTTTTATTTAACTACTTTTATTAAAATCTTGTAATATGTGATTCACTAGAGGAGAGACAAAAATAAATAAGACATAGTCAAAATGCTTGGTTTTAAATTTATAATCTGTAGGTGGTGATAAGACATACACCCAGTAAAGTATGATACAAATTGCCAGGGATTAGCAAGAGCTGTGAGATCAGATGAAGAATGCATCACCTCTAAGGAAGAATTCCAGGAGCTGGGTCTGGAAGGATGAGTAGGAAGCTGATAGCCAGTGAGAAGTTGTGGCAGAAAGGAGTTGGAGGAGGAGTGGCAAGGCAGGAGGGGTGTTTGCTGAGATCTGATAGGCTGAAGTTTTCAGGAAAGGAAAGAGAATAGGGCACTGGTGGTTACAGGCCTAAAGGGTCTGGTAGTTATATATTCCTTGAGATTCCTCTGGCAGACTACAGCTATAGGGAACTTCTGGATAGAAAGGAGCTTTAGTAGGGAGCTGCTGATTATATATCAAAATGACCTAAGCAATATAGCTGATCTTACAAGCAAAGGCAGGAAAGAGGCAATTGTTCATATTTATATGGCTTATGGTTTGCAAAATACTTTATGCATCTTGTCTCATATGGTCCTCACAACAACTCAGTGAAATAGTTCTATTATCATCTCTATTTCACATAGTGGGAAAATGAAGCTGAAAGAGTTTGTGTCACTTGCCCAGGATGATCCAACTAATAATTGTCCAAGGTAGAAATCAAACTCGAGTCTACCTGATTTCAAGTTCAGCTTTCCACTGCAAACAAAGAAACCCTGTACCAGAAGCTTCCAGTAGCTCAGTCATCAGAACATGTAGTCGGCAGGGCAGTCTGGAAGTCTGCAAATAGAGGTGAGTTATCCATGAAATCTAGTAACAAAAATGACAAAAGCATGAAGACCTTGCTTTCACAAAAGGTCAAGGAAAAGGAATTTTTTTTTTTGCTTTTTAGAGGGGGAAGGCAGGGCAAATGGGGTTAAATGACTTGCCCAAGGTCACATGGCTAGTAAGTGTTAAACATCTGAGGCCAAATTTGAACTCGGGTCCTCCTGATTCCAGAGCAGGCGCTCTATTCATTCATTGCCCCACCTAGCCACCCCTGGAAAAGGAAACTTTTAAAGTGCTATGCAGAGAATGTGTGATATTAGTGCTTTTGCCAGGGACAAAGAGCAGTTGCAACTAGGCGGTATACTGGATAGAGCACCAGTCCTGGAAGCAGGAAGAACTGAGTTCAAATGTGACATTAGTTATGTGACATTGCTCGGCAAGTCACTTAATCTATGTTTGCCTTAATCCACTGTAAGAGGAACATCCTCTCAAATCACAACCACATCTCATACTTCAGTGAAAAACCAGAGGTCATTCAATAACTTCTTCTGCTCCCCCATTCCTCATCTTAAATCACCCACTCATCTACTCCCAACTATCTCTGCCTTCATCCCTGCCTCACATATGGAGGTGACCCTTCTCCTTGCCAAGGCAAAGCCCTCAACGTGAACCCTTGTCCTTATATCATCCCATCTTCTCCAGCAGATTCCCCTCCCCATCATCCCCACTTTCTTTCTAATCTTCAATTTCTCATAATCTACAGGCTCCTTCCCTACTGTCCTACAACAATGCCCATGTCTCTCCTATCCTTTAAAAGAAATCCTAATTTAATCTGACCATTCCCACTACCTACCACCCTATAGCTTTCCTATCTTTCTTGGCTAAACTTGAGGAAGCCAACCTTGAGGTACCTCCATTGCTTCTCCCCTTATTTGATTCTAAACCCTCTGCAATCTAGCTTCTGACCTAACCACTCCAACAGTTCTCTCCAAAGTTACTAATGATCTCTTAATTGTCGACCTTTTTGCTTTTTTTTCTTTTTCTTTTTTGAAGGGGGGAAGGCAGGACAGTTGGGGTTAAGTGACTTGCCCAAGGTCACACGGCTAGTGTTAAGTGTCTGAGGCTGCATTTGAACTCAGGTCCTCCTGACTCCAGGGCCGAAGCTCTATTCACTACACCATCTAGCGACCCCTATCAAGCTTTTATCAATCCTCATTCTTCTTGACCTCTCCGTAATCTCTGACAGTAGCAATCACTCTCTCTTGGATCTTCTCTCCTCTCCAGATTTCTATGATATTTCTCTCTCCTTGTTCACTTTCTACCTGTCTGGCTGCCTCTTCTTGGTTTCTTTTTCTGGATCTTAATCCAGGTCACACTCACCTACTGTGGGAATCCCCCAACACTCTGTCCTGAGCCCTTTTTTCCCTCTATATTATTTCTCTTGGTGAACTTCTCAGTTCTGAAGAATTGATTTATCATTGCTATTCAGATGATTGCTTGGTTTTTATATCCAGCTCTAGTCTCTCCTGAGCACATTACCAACTGCTTTTTGTACATATTTCAAACTAGATGTCCTGCAAGCCTCTTCAAACTCAACATGCCCAAAACAAACTAATTATTTTCCCCAAAAATTTCCTCCTCTTCTCAACTTCCCTGTTACTGTCAGGGACACCATCATCCCTCCCAGTCATCTAGGCTCACAGCCTCAGTGTCATCTGTAACCTCTCACTATATTCACCCCACAGGTCACACAGGGAGTAACCATGAGGTGCTGGATTTGAAACTGGGTTGTTTGAATTCAGAGCCAATATTCTTTCCATTATAGCACATTCCTTCACAAGGTAGTATAGCAGGGAAAGAGCAGTTTTGTTTTTGTTTTGTTTAGTTTTTTAAATTTTATTTTGTTTTTGCTAGAATAATGATTCAACACATACCATAGATAAAGTCATTATTATATTGGAAAATTAACTAAAATGGCACACTAGCCATAAGGGGAGGGGGAGTGATATGTCCCAATTTAGGCTAAAATTAGAATCTTGTGAAACTGAAACGTGTTATAGACATGGTGGTCTATGCATGATACCCCGAACTGGTCATAGAACTTTACTGATGATGGCAGAAGAAGCTTCTGGAGAGGGGAGGAGGCTATGGCAGAGGTGAGTGAAAGAGTAATTATTCCTGGATCTGTGAAACTTTCTCCAGAGACCCCAGCCCTTTCAGTAGATAAATGACATCTTTATTGGAGCCAGAAAACTTTAACACAAGCAAGTAGCTAGCTCATAAAGATTTGTGCTCACCAAACCAATATATTTTCTAAGTCAGTCTGAGATGAAGGACTCTAATCTGCTCAAGAGGCAGTCCCTGAGACATACACCTGTCAGAATGGACAATTCTGTTATTTCTCTGATTGCCAGATTGCAACGTTGGGCATCTCCCCAGTGTTATGAATTTTTTAATTAAAAAACTTAAAGAAGAGGCAAGAGAATTAGTGATCAGGAAATAATTTTAAAATATGACCCAATAATAAAAACACAGCATCTTTGGGGACCTGGAAAAATTGTACATTCAAGGATTACTGCTGGATTTATATAATCTGAACCAGAATCATCTGAACTGACCCTGAGGAAAAAGGGAAAAGACAGAGTTGTTGAATGACCTCAGGTTTTTTCCAGTAAAGAATGAAATGAGATCCTGATTGAATCTTATTCAACTCATTAATCTTATTCAACTCATTAAGCTCTTACCATGACAAAGCAATACCACCTAGTAGAAGGAGTACTAGACTTTGAAGTCAGAGGACTGGGTTCAAGTACCAGCTCATTTATCTGTACAACTTTGGGCAAGGAATTTAATTTCTCTGGTCCTCAGTTCTGTCACCTGTAAATTGAGGGGTTGGGCTATATTATCCCTGAACTTCTTTTTATATTTTTTGGAGGGGGGGAAGGCAAGGCAATCGGGGTTAAGTGACTTGCCCAAGGTCACACAGTTAGTAAGTATATCAAGTGTCTGAGTCTGAATTTGAACTCAGGTCCTCCTGATTCCAGGGCTGGTGCTCTAGTCACTGTGCCACCTAACTGCCCCCAATCCATGAACTTCTTTCTAAATCCACAACATTCTTCTAAATCCATAATATTATTTACAAGGCAATGTGGTAGGTACTGGGGATACAATGATAAAAATGAAACTGTTCCTTCCCTCAAGAAACTTATATTCGAATTCATCTTCTTAAGTAGATGGAATGATTTAAAAGATACAAAGAAAGCACTTTTGCCAAAATTATCCACCTCCCTCCTCAGCCTGTCACTGATAACCTGAAATACCACCATTATACTTTTATTGTTTAGGTTTAAGAGGCTGACCCCCATAATGCAAATAGCCTAGAAGAAATAACCCATTAGACTATTATCAGTTATGAACTCATTGGATGGTATTCTTTCCAAGCAGGTTTTCATTGAGACATTAGATGACTGAGCAAAGTTAAGAAAGTGAGATGAAAAGACGTAAAGACATAAAAAATAGGAATACCAATGACAAATGTAGCCTCTTACAATTTGAGGTCAGTCCTGGGATTGAACAATATGGCTCCCATGGATTTCTCACACCTGGAAAATATTCTCCAGTGCTCAGGGGTATTCTAGTAAATGTTTAACAACTGGTTCTCCAAAAGCACACACACTTTTAAGTTTAATCTGCATAATTCAGATTTTCTCCATTATTTTCTTAAGTCTAGACCAAAGGTGTCAAACATGGCCAACAGGCCTCATGCTACCACAACAATCCCAATGGGGCTTAAACTAGATTAAGATGTAATTGGAAAATAGTTATCAAATTAATAAAAATACAATAAAGTATAGGTAATATGGCATTTTTTAGAAAAGAAATGAATATGCAGCCCATAGGGATCCTTTGGTACTTTTTAGTGACCCCTATTTCCATCTGAGTTTGACACCACTGGTCTAGACCATCAACCACACAATAAATCAAGCCTTAGTTTGAAGCATTTGTGGATTTCTGAGGTATAAATGCTCATAATGAAAATTTAGCAATCAGCTCTTTAGGGGTAGGAGCTGGTTCCAGCACACCCTGCCTGTGCTTCTGCCATAGAAGTCAGCCACAGGCCTGGTTCTAAGCCTGTCTCTGACATCAAGTAGTTTTATGATCTTGGGTAAATGAATGTCTCCTCTTAGGAACTTCAGTTTTTTCATCTATAAAATGAGGGTGTTAGACTAAGTGATCTCTATGGTCTCTCCTAGCTCTAAAACTACGATCCTATGATCTTTCCAGCTCTGAATTATTATTAAACTATGAAATCCAATTGGTCTTTTTCTATACTTAGTCAAACCGTGCAAAATCTATTTTGGTCTCTTGGAATTCTTCAAGGCAAGGAGTAACAAATGAAAGGAGGGGATGAAGGGTGAGAGGAAGGGAGCCTGTGGGAATAGGGCCACCTTAAAAAAGATTAAGGTAAAGTAACAGAAAGAACATAGCACTGTATTTACAGCAGAAAAGGAAAAAAAATCCTAATTTTGAATCCTTCAAGACAAAAATGATAGGTCTACTCTGAGTGGCAATGGTGAGTGAGTAAGCAATGCCAAGCAATAACATTTGTGAGTGCCAGAAAACACCCAAGTCTTTTATCCTAGCTTTCACTTGTGAGGTTTAAAGACACAGGTAGAAACTTCTGCTCTTTGCTTGTTCTGAAAGACAATCAGAATGGAGGGTTTGTATGTTTGGTTGGTGGGTGGGTAGGAGGAGAAAGTTGCTAATTTTAGATCTAGAATTTGTAGCAGTTCATTAACTGGCAGCAGTGTCTGAGCAGCCCTTATTTCTTCCATCCACCAAGAGAGAAAGAAAGAGAAAGAGAGACAGAGAGATAGAGAGGAGGAAGGAGGGAGAGGGAAAAGAAGAGACAGAAATAAATACATAAAAGGCTTATGATTTCCTTGGTGGGAGGAATTGCATTTCATACATTTAGAAAATACTGGGAGCAATGGGGCTTTTTATAAATCCCCAAACATGACACTTGGCTGTGAAATTCTCTCACACCACCTCCAGCTCTTCCCCTCCCCCAACAAAATTCTCCCACAGGCTTTACCACAATCAGGAAAATTTTCTCTCCAGATTAATCCATTCTCTACACAACTGCCAAAGTGGACCATGTCATTCTCCTCCTCAAAAAGCCTCTATGGCTCCCTAGGATAGGCTCCTCTCCTTGGCATTTAAACCCCTTCACAATCTCACTCCAAACTGTCTTTTCAGACTTTCACATTCCTTCATCTTGTGTACTCTACATTTCATCCAAACTGTTTGCAGTATATACAACTATGTCCTTTCTCTATGCCTTTCCCCTCACATGGAAAGTTCTCCCCATTCAGCTCCACTCTTGAAATTTCTAGCTTCACTTATAACTCAAGGGTCACCCCTTACAGATGCCTTCCCTAATATATACCCCCATACCAGTTATTCGTATTTGTCTTTACCTGTAGAATTAATTTGTGTTAAATTTGTATCTTTTTTGTATTTATTGACATGATAGGTAGTAAAAATTAGATATACCTATGATGGTGCTTTCAAAGTAATGCCCATCCTCTCTGGATCATGCCTGCCTTTTATAATCAACAAAGTGTTGAGGGCTAGAAAATAATTAATGAATTCATTAACCAACCAGCTAGGGGTGTAAATGTATAATTTGGGCCACCTGCTCAATGGCTATGTCAGGGTGGTCAGGTCTGCTACAACTATTCACAAAGGCTGCAGCCTCCCTCACTACTCAGCAGACGGTGATCCAGCTACACATGCATAACCTGCCCGCAGTTGGCCCTAGAATTCTTTGTAGATCTAGAATGTAGAATATGATCCCAAAATCCCCAAATAGGGAATCTCCTTTCTGCTCTGAGTCTCCATTTCCTCCATTTGGAATCTCCCCTTCTTAGTCACAACCTATGTCTTCATAGGCATTAATAAATTTACTTTTTTCTCTTGGCTATTAGACATTGAAACACAGCAAGATAACTATGAAATGTTAGCACAAGCTTCTGAATACCTAACGTCATTGAAATTGCTGTGTATAATCTATTCCCACCCCCTACCCCCAATCTCCTTCCAACTGATAGAGTTGGGAAAGAATAAAGGTAAGGAATTGTGGCATCGAGGTGGCACAGTGGATAGGTCACTGGGCTTAGAATCAGAAAGATCCATCTTTGTGAGTTCAGATCTGGTTTCAGACACTTACTGTGTGACCTTGAACAAATCATTTAATCCTGTTTGCCTCAGTTTCCTCATCTGTAAGAAGCTGGAGAAGGAAATGACAAACCACTCCAGTCTCTTTACCAAGAAAACTCCAAACGGGGTCATGAAGAGTTGGATGCATTGACTGAACAACACAAAAAGGAATTGTGGGGTTTGCTTACCAAGCTCTTGGGGGTAAAGGGGTAAAAAGACTTGGCGTGAGGCATCATCTCCAACTCAGTCTCATAAAAGCTGTAAAGTCAATCCGAACCAGTCTTGCTCCTGTCCATTTGGGTGGCCAGTCTGATCCAGTCTTGCTTCAATCCCTTCTGGTCATTGCTACTTTCCTTTTGCTTACTCCAAGTCCACAGTCATATAGCTCCCCCACTCCAAGATTTCCAGGAACAGTTCTGACTCTCACTTGATTGCCCCACTCAACCACAGGGGGAGGGCAAGCAAGGCACCTGCTCAGCTACAATTGATAGGAAAAAAATACCTCAAATAGGGCATATATAAGCATCTCTTTTCTGCTCTAAGCTTACAAAATTATTGACAGAAAGTCTCTTCAGGGAAAAGGAAACAGAAACCAGGTGACTATGGGACATATACTCCTGCATGCATTTCTTAGCTTCATAGGACTATATATTTGGAGCTGGAAGGGACCTCAGAGTCCATTGAGTCCAACCCTCTCTCTGTATAGGTGAGGAAACTGATGCCCAGGAGAATTAAGTAATTAACCCCAGGTCACACAGCTAGTGTGTGAACCTAGGGATTCCTAAAAGCAAGTCCATTTCCTGATCCACTACACCAGATGTGTCAAACAACCCAACCCATGAGTAGCATTTAGCCCAGTGCTACCAAGTGTGGTCTGAACCAGATTAAAATATAATTGGGAAATATTTAGCAAAATAAAAATACAAAAAATAATCCCAAGGATAAAATTCCACTTTAAAACTAAACCAATGTGTGGTCTGCAGGGATCCTTTTGGATGGATTAATGGAACCCCATTTCTATTCAAGTTACTTCCTCACTGATCCAGTGTCCCCTCTTCCAGAAGACATTAGAAATATCTGTTACACTCATCCAGGTATATATTGTTTGCTCCCAATAGAAAGTAAGTACTTTGAGGGCAGAGACTGTTTTCATTTTTATCTTTATATCAATGTCTAGTATGCTGCCTGCATATAGTAGGCAATTAACTATAACTTATTGAATTGCATTGGTTGAATTGAATTATGTGTCCATTGCCCTCTAGTGAACACCATCAATGCTGGATAAAGGAAAAATGATATTCAAGGAATCAACCTTAGAATCTAATGGTCTCCTCATTGAAGTTGGGCTAGAAGAATCAAACTGTGAAC
The DNA here is from genome assembly GCA_011680675.1 of Gymnobelideus leadbeateri. Taxonomy (NCBI): domain Eukaryota; kingdom Metazoa; phylum Chordata; class Mammalia; order Diprotodontia; family Petauridae; genus Gymnobelideus; species Gymnobelideus leadbeateri. The sequence goes on along the minus strand of WOXC01010121.1, from coordinate 47,765 downwards.
TGGTGAGAGTTTTATACCTTACTTGCAAGGCTGAGATACTACAAGTATATGATCTAGTCAGTAATGGTGGGGAACCTGTTGCCTCAAGGCCACATCTGGCCCTCTGGGTACTCAAGTGTGGCCCTTTGACTGAATTCAAACTAACCTGCAGCCTTAAGGTCACGTGTGGCCCTCTAGGTCCTCAATTACTGCCCTTTGACTGTGAAATTTGGATTCTGTCAAAGGCTGCACTGGAAGACCTAGAGGAGAAGATGTGAACTCGAGCCCGCAGGTTCCCCACCCCTGGTCTACTGTAAAAGGCAATGCTGCTCTGAAGATCTGGATTCAAGTTCCCATCCTACCTGTAACTAGCTGCGTAATCTTAAATCAGCAAACCTTTCTTCGACTCCCTCTTCTTTTTTGTAAAATGGGGTTAGTCATAATTGTTCTGGCTAACTCACAGAGCTTTTGTGAGATTATAGGAAAGGGCTTTGGACATTGTAGAGCTGACACATTGTACAAATGTGAAGGATTCTTATTCATCCATGGTGTATACAGAGTAGCCCTCTCCTATTGGCTCCACTCTAAAACTACAGGAACTAAAGGAGATTGTAGATTTAGCAGAGGATGAGATCACCACAATCCAAGGGTGGAAAAGTAGCACTACAAACTTGCTGTGCTTTCAGAAGTGACACTGATCATCTCATCTTGTTTGCCCCTCCCTTCCAAAAGCCGCAATCCTCCCCCTCCCCTCACCTTATAGGAGTGGGAAGACAAGTTCTTACCAATATGGGCATGTTCCTTCTCTTCCCACTAATTGAATATTCACCCTCTTTTCCGGACAAATAAAACCTTTTGTGGGTAAGGACGCCAAGATGGGGATTGCCAGTTGGAGCACTAGCCAATGTTGAGGAGGAATTAGTATAATGGTATGTAGGGTTCTAATCAGCTCCCCACACATAACACACACACCCTTTAAGTTGGCTTAGAATATTCAAACTACCTTTCATGTCAACATCTTAATTAATACATGTATACTAAATAAGATCTCTAAAGGTTAGGTGCAAAAAGGGTAGGTGAAAACTGTTGTACTTCCTCTACTAAATACAGTTCTTTCTTCCCAGTTACCAAGAAATATTCTTTTTTGAATTTTTCATAAGTTTTTAAATATTATTCATTTTTATATCACAGTCATTACCAGCTCTGATCTAATCATCAGCATTGAATTACCTCTCCCTTGCAACCAAGAAAAACAGTTGAACAAAACTAACTGATACAATGACCATTTCAGAAAGTGTATACTGTTCTGTACCTATAGTCCTCCTCCCACTCTCTCCGAAGAAGAGGGAGATATATTTCATTATCTGTTCTCCATGACCAAAATTAGTCTTAAGGTCATAGAGCTAGAAGGAACCTCAGAGGTCATCTGAGGGTCACACAGTTTCTTAGCTGGGATTTGAACCATCATTGGCTTATTTTTTCTCCTTTCCAGATTTATTTATTCAGTAACAAACCTTAAAAGTTTGCTATAAAAATTGTGGGGAAAGGGGAGAGAGTGCAAATATTGCCAAAGTGGCCAGATGATCCAAAAAAAATCTACCAATTAATTTTAATTAATATTATTGATTTTTCCCCTATTGATAGCACAATTCATTGAGATAAATTACGACAGTTCTCATTCAGTGCATTACTCCAACCCAGAGTGAATTATAATGAATCAGTATAAGTGGATCCAGAATGAACCCAAACTCCAAGTTGATCCAGGAGTTTACACATCCAAGGTTCATCAAACTAGAGTTAACCAAAGGTCAAGTTTGATGTCTCAAGACCTATTTCAGTCTAGAACAACCCCTAGAAATTTACCTTTGTTCAAATCTTCTGTCTTGAGGCTTGTGGAGAGGCAATCCAACTAATTCTCAATCTCGTGAAGTGACATGGGGAAGGGAGAAAGATGGTCTGAGCTGTTCACCTCCCAGAATTATCTTCACTGTCAGCCCACATTCCCAGCCTACCCACTGCTAATTGCCACCAGTGAAACTTTGTAAATGGAAAAGCCAGACATGTGGCAGGACAAATATATATATTTCTAGGATAGCAGATACAAAGTCCACATCGTCAGAAGTTGGGAAAGAAAAAAAAATGAAGATGATGACTCTTGTTTTATTTATGGGATTCTCCATGTGTTATTAAGAAACCAAAGAAGTTTTTAACCAAATTTATTTCTCAGCCTTTATTTAGTCTGTTAGTACTTTGCATTATTTCAGCTTCAAAGTAAAATCTTTTTTCCCCTTTCTGTTTCTCAATTCCCTTTTCTTTTTTTCTCATGGATGAATCTGATGCTATTGTGTGCAAGTTTCTTGCTTCCAAATGTGATCCTTGGGCTTGGGCTGTGTTGAATGTTGCTGCACATCAAAATCTAGAAAGGGAATGCAATAGGGTATAGTCAATATTGCCTAAATAGACCCTCTTCATGTATTAAATGCTCATTGTACCCTATAATTCAAGGTTATCTCCTGGTTTAAAGAAATATTCAGCCTCATCTTCCCCTTCTGGTTCTTCAGGGTACAAAAATATCTTACTCAGGAATATATTACTCAGGAAAATAAAGAGGAAATTAAGGTCCATTGACTATTACACATTGGTGTGAAAGGACAGGTTGAATGATACACAGAATGTTTTTTTTTTCTAGCAAAGAGAGAAGAGAATAGAGGTAGCAAAGTGGGGAATTAGTTTGAGATGTTAATTTGGATTCAAAAGTCAAATAGATGACTCTGATGGCATACTTGACCAGGCCCATAGCCAATCAGAAGTCACAAAAAAGACCAGAAGAATAAAATTCTGGATCAATTTATAAAGAGGAGGCACATTTAGACACCCTAACCTACCAGAAAGTGAAGTATGATCAGGAGTTGGTAGACAAGAAAGCTTGAGAGTTTTGAACTAAGGGGAAAGAATATCAAGGATGATAAAGCATTTACTTCCTGTACATTCAGTATACTCCTAAAGGACATCTCTGTGGGATGAGAAATCTGACAGTTCTGGAGGCATTTAGGAGGAAGAACATTTTACAACTTTCCTGTCTGTTTGAGCAAATTTATAGGATTACAAGTTACTCAACAACTTAGTCGAATCACTGCTTTTGCAGAAACTTGCCCTGAATTTTATAAGACTTAGGGCTGTATCCTGCCAGTGGTTTTGAGGCAAAACACCTCCTGATTTCATCAGGAAGGAAGTATCAGAATAAAAAGTGGGAAGACAGGTTGGGGAGCAGGACAGATCACAGCTCTTTTCTTTGGTAAGAAACAATATCAATTATGGCTTAACCACAACTCACAGCAGCTTAAGTAGCTTTATCAATTATTTCAAAAGGTGGTCACCTTATTCTTAACCGTAATAAATTTGCTAACAATGGCATGGATCTCAACTCATACTGCTTTAGTTACTTTGTAGTTAATATATAATACTTCAAAATTCTTAATTGCAACATGTAGTACCTTCTGTCTCCTCTCCACTCATATAATAAAGACCATGAATGCCATAGGCAGACTAAGCAACTAGTCTGCCCATGATGAAATAATGAAAGCAAAAACCATATTTCTCTAAAGAGGGAAGGAAAAATCAGTCCCACTGGTCCTCCTTTGCAGGAGGAAGTTAGGGGTTGGGGGCTGGAGAGGAACTACTGCCCAGCGACTTAGAAAATATCTGAGAAGTTTATTGCATTTTTGCTCCTTGCTGTGTCTCTAAGCTACCCCATGCTTCCTTTTGGGGTTGTATGGCCCATATAGACAATCATCAATCCAAGAAGAGCCAAACGGTGACTTCATTTGCTTCATCCTTGTAGTTCCTAGATTAGAGTGGTGTATAGAGGAAGTGGGGAGAGAAGGCATGACTCATTGCTGTACTAGTCTCGAGGATCCAGGTGGGATTTTCTTTAGATTGGAGATGCCCAAGAAGCTCAGAATGGCTCTGAGTCCTCCCCAGCAGTATATTGCAGGACAATGGTGGTATAGCAAAGAAATCCTTAGCCTTTACTTCAATTCTGTCCCAAATCTGAGATCTCCAGAAGGAAGTTCAGAGCCAACCAAATTCTGGGATCCCTAAGGGAAGGTGACAAGTTAAATAGCCATTCAATTTGTTACATTTGACTCTCACTGCATTGTATATTAATCCAGGAATCTAACAAACATTTTTAAGCCCCTACCGTGTACAGGGTCCTATGCTAGTTGATGGAGAAGAAGCAAAGTTTAGAAAAGAAATGGTCCCTATTCTCCTGGAACTCACCTGTACAGGTAATCAACTACCCATTCTACATCACTCTTGTCTTTCAATTATAGTGCCAAATGTGACCTACCATTATGAGAAAATAAAAGTGCAAAATCAGGAGCAGCTAGGTGGTACAGTGAATAGAGCACTGGCCCTGGAGTCTGGAGGATTTGAGTTCAAATCCAGCCTTAGACACTTAACACATTTAGCCATGTGACCTTGGGCAAGTCACTTAACCCTAATTTCCCTCCAAAAAAACGTAAAAAAAAAGTTCAAAGACAAGTTGAGCAACCAAGAAAAAACCAACAGGCATCATTAAGAGCCAAATGTGTATTTCATATTATTGCAGTTAGACATAAGAGAAGTAGAAGAAAAATCCTTACCTTTGTGACATGCATAACACACAACAAAAATACCAGGTATATGACAAGCACAGTATTCAAAACAGATCATTTAGAGGAGCAGTTAATTATATTACAAAATACTTCTTGAAGTTTACAAAAAGTTTCCATTAAGTAGGGAAACAAGCAGTAGGGGGGAGGAATTTTTGCTTCATATGGAAGTTGGCTTAGTTAATTAATTAATTAAATCCACATTAGAATGTAAGCCCCTTAAGTGCAGGGACTGTCTTTTGCCTTTTTTTTTTTATCCCTAGCATTTTAGTATATCATCTGGCACTTGGTAGACACTTAAGAAATGTCTGGGGAGGTAGGTGGCAAACTGGATATCTTGCCAGGCCTGGGGTCAGGAAAACTCATCTTCCTAAGGTCAAATCTGGCCTCAGATACTTACTAGCTGTGTGACCCTGGACAAGTCACTGTTTGCTTCAGGTTCAAGCCACTCCATTATCTCTACCAAGAAACGCCCCCAGAAGGAGTCACAGAGAGTCGGACAGGACTGAAAAGGAAATGGCTCAAAAGATAGAAGAATCTAAAAGGCTCTTGATGAAGTGAGAGAGGAGAGTGGAAAGACTGGCTTGAAGCTCAACATCAAAAGAAATCTTGGCAACTGGCTCCACCACCTCCTGAAAAATGGAAGTAGAAAAAAATGGAAGCAGTGTCAGATTTTACATTCTTGGGTTCAAAGATCACTGCAGAAGGCAACTTCGGGGGGCAGCTAAGTGGTGCAGTGAATAGAGCACCAGCCCTGGAATCAGGAGGACCTGTCTGACAGCCTCAGACACTTGACACATTAGCTGTGTGACCTTGGGCAAGTCACTTAACCCCAATTGCCTTGCCTTCCCCCCTCAAAAAAAAAGGGCAACTGCAGCCATGAAATTTTTTAAAATATATGTTTGTTCCTTGGGAGGAAAGCTATGGCAAATCTGGACAGCATACTAAAAAGGAGAGACATTACCTTATTGATAAAGTTCTTTAGTGTCAAGGCTATGGTTTTTCCAGTAGCAATATATGGCAGTGAGGCTTGGACTCACTGAGGAAAACTGAGTGATGCAGAATTATGCTTTCTGTCTGTAGTGCTGGAGAAGACTTTTGAGAGTCCCTTAGACAGTAAGGAGATCAAACTTAAATTAATTGAGACTATTCACTGGAAGGTCAAATACTGAAGCTGAAGTTTAAAATACTTTGGCCAGGTAATGAGAAGACAGAATTGATTGGGAAAGACTGATAATGGGAAAGACTGGAGGCAAAAGGAAAAGGGGACCACAGAGAATGAGATGCATAGATAGTGTCACAGAAGCAACAAACATGAACCTGGACAGACTTCGGGAGATAGTTGAGAATAGAATGGCCTTGCATGCTGTAGTCCAAGAGGCCATGAAGAGAGATGACAACAACAAATGTTTATTGATTGATTGACTAGATGACTTGAGGCCCCTTCTAAGTTCTGAGGTTCTTTGATTTTAAGGTTCTAGAACTGTATAATCATTGTGGACTTCAGTGATTATAGATGAATACCTACCTATTTGACGCTCATGGCTGTGGGGAGGGGAAGCTGAAGCAATAAAAAAACAACTGGCAACTAAAGACCAATCAGGAATGAACATAAAGTATGGTCTGACTTACTCAAATTCAGATTGGACTACTATTTTAGGGACTTGACTATTACATCAAGTGAGGTACATTTTCAAATATAAACAGTAGGTACAAACGTTACATACATATTTTAAGTATAATAAGTATAATACATTCAGTCAATGATACCCTTACAAATACAAGTACTGTCTGACAATGAGCTACATGTACAGTGAAAAAAAAAGAGCCTAGAGTCTGGGGAGGTTCACTTTGTTGGATTTTATTTGTTGGTTTGTTTATATGTTTTAGATATTCATCTGAACTGCTGCCAAATAAGCATTTAAGAAGACTGTGGGAAATCTTGATTTAATTCTATCGGCCTACTTCTGAAGATAAAGGACCAGCTACAAACAGGATGTCCTCCCAAAGTTTCAATCAGGGTTAGCTATCCTCACAGTATGCTAGATGGCCACCTATGTGGTATATTATAAGGGACTCTGGGAAGACCCACTGCTTCTCCTGAAGGATCTTCTTCACTAATCTGACACTGATATCTGAAATTCTACCATTAACAATTAATTCCTTTGGGTAGAGTATTGCTTTTACCAGGTTTCCTCTTTTAAAATGCAAATAATTCCAGCACTGGCAATATTAAGTTTCTTATTAATTGGGGTATTTATTTGACCTTCCAATAAATAGTTTCAATTTCCTTAAGTTTTGACTGATTTGATCTCCTTGCTGTCTAAGGGACTCTCAAATGTCTTCTCCAACACCACAATTAGAAAGCATAAACTCTGCATGTATTCAATATGATGTATAAAAAGGAGGTGTATGTATAAAAATGGTATAGGAATCTACAAAATTGAATGGAAAAAATCTCTCAAATTTGGTTAGCTATGAAGTAAAGTGGTTAGGATAGATAGCACATTGGATAAAACACTGGGCTTGGGATCAGGAAGATTCATTTTCATGAGTACAAATTCAGTCTCAGACACAATAGAGGTGTGATCCTGTGCAAGTCACTTATGCCTGTTTGCCTCAGTTCCTCTTCTGTAAAATGAGCCAGAGAAGGAAATGGCAAACCATTGTATATTTTTGCCAAGAAAACCCCAAAATAATTACAGAGTTGGACATAACTGAACAACAACAAAAAGTGGTTACTAAAAAAATTCTGCTCAGAAATATTCAGGTAGGGGTGTCGAGGTGGCAGTGAATAGAGCACTGGCCCTGGTGTCAGGGGAACCTGAGTTCAAATTTGGCCTCAGACACTTGACACACTAGCTGTGTGACTTTGGGCAAGTCACTTAACTCCAACTGCCCTCCAAAAAACAAAAAGAAAAAAAGAGAAAAGAAAAGAAAGAAATATTCGAGTAACTTCTGTTCTACTCCATACCTAAAATACATTTTCTTTTGGGTGAATATTTTTCAGAACAGTATTGGGCAGTTTGAAAAACATACAAATAACCACGCCATTCTAGTTCATTGTCTATTCCCATGGTTTTATCTTAATGTACTTTCTAAACAAAGGAAGATTTACAATTTTTATATTCTGAGAGAGGGTAATAGGGGAAAAGCACTGAGCTGGAAGTAAAGACTACTTGGGACTAGTCCCAGGTGTCATTAACTGGTGACCCTGGACTTGTCACTTCACCTCTCTTGGGCCTTTCATCTGGAAATGAAAGTATTGGGCAAGTTGCTCTCTAGAGATCTGTTCCAGCTTAGGCAATTATATGATGGGTCAAATCCTAGACATTTATATCTTCTGTTTTAGGGATTGAAGAAGGGTGGGTGGGGTTGTTCCGAGGAAACCCTCGTGAGAGTTCAGGGTTTAAAATGAAGACAATGATGTTGACTCTCTTTGATCACGACAGAGACAAGTTTCAACTTCTTAGGCTGGCGAATGGAAAAGATGAGCGAGGAAACCATACACGTGCTTTGTCCCGGGGACTCGCAGTTTTTTACGCCCTCCTAATCTCGTTCCCCAATCTCGCCTTTTCCCAGAAATAAACAGGGCGGCAAAAACAATGGGCTCCGCCGCAGGGAGTGTACTTCCTCCTCCCAAAACCTGCCGAGCGTCTGCAGCCCAGCGGCGAAAGCGTTAACAGAGCTGGATGAGTAAGCCGAGCCATCCAAATGAGTAACATACATAGTTGTTAAAGTTTTCAAGGCGGCTGCAGCTTGGGGAGAAGACACGAGACACTTGGGCTGAGCGCGCAGGCTGAGCTGCTTCTGCAAAGGTCAGCGGCGTGAGGTTAGTGGCGGCACGGCCTGGAGCTGACTATGTGCCGGAGCGAGCCAGAGCCTGGCATCTTTGAGGGAAGCGGGGGAGCAGTGGGAGTGCCCAGCGTCATCTCTCTGCATTTAAGGTCTCTCTAGCTTATTCTGGGGCTGACCTCGACCCTCTCTTTGCCTCCTTCCCAAGAGTTGCTTGTGTATTCACAAGTGCTGAAGCCGGGCTTAGTGCTACGTAAGGAGTGTCGGAGTTTTCAGAGACTTAGCCCTAGCGAGTTGGGGAGGGCCATTACGGCCATCAGGAGGAAGGACAGGATTTCTGAGACTTGGGATTTAGACTTTGGGGACTTTTCAAGACACACACACACACACACACACACACACACACACACCCTGTGAAATCTGGATTCGGCTTGCCTTTTGCAAGTTGTGGCCACAGTCCAGAATTCCTTTCTGTTTCAGTTAAAACTCAGAACTGTTGTCAAAGTAGCTAAACAGGCTCAGTTACTTTACATTGTGGGAGGAATATTGCCTTCTGTGGTTGTCTTAGATAATCGTGCTAAGTAAGCAGAGTGAGGCTTAAAGTGACCAGTTTGCAGTTGGGGGTAAAACTATTATTGAAATAGGTTGCTAGATGAAAGGTTTCCATGCATTGTTAATAAATCTCTTATAAGAAAGGTATTTAAAAGATGCTAACCTTACAACTGCATAGTATATTTCTTCGTGATTAACTTTGGGGGGGGGGGGAGGACAGAAGGGCAGAATTGTGAGGGACTCCGGGTGTGGAAACACCTTTTACTGGTGCAGATTGGTAATTTAGTTTTCCAAGAGACCTTTCCTGATCTGTCAGTTAATGGTGCTCTTCTCTCCAAATTATTTATTTGTATACATGCTTCCCCCTCCCCTACCCCAATAGAATGCCATGTGTCCATGGTCACAAAGTGAGTTTGTATCCGAGGCAGGACTGCCTGACTCTAAGATTGGCCTGCTGTCTACTAGAGCAAACTGCCTCTTATTATCAAACATATGCCTAGAAAAAATGTGGGAAGAAAGTCATAGATCTATATCCTCCAAGAGGTTTTGATTCTGCTATGAGTTAAAGTTTTCAAAATCGAGACTGTGGCACTTTGTACTTCCCATCCCACCTCTAGCTTCCATTTACAGGTAGGAATTAGCATAGCCACTTCAATATGAATTACCTCAGATTTTAGCTTTCCCTCTAAAACTCCTGTTACTTGTCACCCAGTTGAAAGCCCCTCTCTGATTTCTGCAGCAGGCTTGAGAAGCAATGCTTTACCTGCTACTACTGAATCACAATGACTCACTTGAAACTTGGATTTGGGAACAAAGTACACACTTGCAAATTGCCTTATGAGGCACTGCTTCACAATGTAGGTGGGATACATTTCAAAGCAGTCACATTTTTTGTCCTCTTTTTCTTCAGACTACAAGGTTCTCTGAAATCCAGGACCCAGCTGGTGTTCTCTTGAGGACAGATCTGACCTGCTCCCCCAGCCCCCACTCTTGTCTCAGGTCACCTTACCATGTGGATTCTGTCCATTCAGGCCAGGGTTGGAGTTTTAAAATAAGATGGATGATTTGGCGTTACTTGATCTTCTGGAGTGTCCCGTGTGTTTTGAAAAACTCGATGTCACAGCCAAAGTCCTCCCCTGCCAACACACCTTTTGTAAACCATGTCTGCAGAGGATATTCAAAGCACGAAAGGAACTGAGGTGCCCAGAATGCAGAACCCTTGTCTTCTGTGGTATTGAGGAGCTCCCAGCCAACTTGCTCTTGGTCCGTCTCCTGGATGGTGTCCGATCAGGCCAGAGCATGGTAAGAGTGGGCTCCATCCGAAGACCTGGCATATTGACCTCTCAGGACCCAAGCAGGAAAACCAGGACAGATCCCAGAGGTTCACTACCTAGTCCATACCGACTGACTCCCAATGTCCGAATCCACATGGATGGGGTAAGAAAGTATCTGTTGATATTCTTTCACTTCAAAGACTGGATTGTTAAATACAAATGGATAAGGAGTACTTGATTTCAGTTGAATCTTCACTTCTTATAAAATTTCTAGCATCAGTGAACTTGTTTACTATTTATTATTTTGTGATGGACCCAAGTTCAAAGCCAGCCTCAGATACTTACCCGCTGTGGAACCCTGGGCAAGTCACTTAACTTTTGTCTGCCTTTATTTCCTCATCTGTAAAATAGGGATGAGTTATTGCAAAAGTAAAATGAGATAATATTTATAAAGTATTTTACAAACTTTGAATCTCTATATAAAAAATGCTAGCTGCTATGATTATCCTTTTTTGCTTAGCTATGCAACTTCGTGAGATCCCAAGTATCTCCAAAACTCTACAAACAGTCTAGGAATTCTTCTTATACCTGCCCATTTCTAGAGTGTTTTTATAGATTTCTGGTTCTCCCAGGTTCTATTCCAGGAAGTAATAGGAATCGGTTTTGGTTTGGATTTTTTTTTTAGCAATATTTTTAAAATGCTTTTCACTGTTGCTCTTAAGGAACCAAACTAATAAGTGGGGAAACATGACTAAAAGAAGAAGAAGGGGACATTTTTAAACTGCTCTGTTTTCAAGGCTCAGGAAAGTTTCCAGATTCAGATTTATTTAGATTTTTGCCCCAACTGTCTCTTTATCCCAGTCATAATATGCAATTGTGACAATATACATTCATAATCCACTCAAAGTTATCAAGAAATTAAAATCTTAAAGATGAGGCAGGAAAAATATGTGGACATAGATTTATTGATTTACCCTTCCCCTCTCACCCCCCATGCTAAACCTTCAGCTGGAGTCAGGAAGTCAGTTCGAATTTGACCCTCAGATACTTGGTAGTTATGTAACCCTGGGTAGAGCACTTAACTTCTCTGCCTCAGTGTCCTCATCTGTAAAATTGGGGTAATAATAACTCCTGTCTCACAGGGTTTTAGTGGGGATGAAATGAATTAACATAGAAAATAGTTTATAAACCTTACGCTATATAAATACTATTATTATTGTATATACTATCATTACTAGTATAACAAATGAGTGTTACATTGGGAATTTACATGCTATTCATAAAAGACACACTGGTGGCTATCATAAAAAACAACTAGAAATTGTAATGTCCCGTAGAGTTCAGTATATTTAAACATCTTATGCTATAAGCATGCATTTTTGTCTCAATCTGGTGGCATTATTCTAACTTTATGCTGTTCTTGCATATTCCTTATCTCAGGAAAATTGACAAAGGGTTCATCTTTATAAAAAGAAGTGTGTCTTGTGAATTAACAAGAATATTTACAGTTTTACCCCTGAACTCAGCATGCTGGAGTTTCTTCTAATGTAGACATAGGGATTGTGGCCAACTCATGATAGCTGATTTACTCGTCCTAATTAGAAAACAAGAATGCAAGGGCAGACCAAACAGCTGTGAAATAATGAAAGCAAGAGAGTTTTAATAACAGCGGCACAGTCAATCACGACTTGGTGCTTCAGTGGGCAAGATGGGGGAGAGCAGGGAGGTGGTTTTACTTAGGCAACTTATTTCACTGAATCTGTAGAGAGCTAAGATTTACCACCCAGTATTAAGAAGCATGTGTGTGTGTGTGTGTGTGTGTGTGTGTGTGTGTGTGTGTGTGTGTGTGTGTGTGTGTAGGAAAGAGGGAGTTCTTCTATCAACCTAGTTCTGCATTATTTAACTTCTCTACACCACTGTTGTGGTGATAAGTATGTATAATTTCAGGAGGAGGAGGGAAATAGGTACAAATTCTTTAGTTGTGTGTTTATGTGGATATTTGTGTGTTTAAACACACATACTCCAAACAACTACCTGCCTTTCCTTTTTTACTCCCAAACAAGTGATGGTGCAAAGCCTAGACCCTATCATTGGGGGAGGGGGGCTAAGGAGAAATGGAAAAGGCAAAGGGCACATGTTAATCAAGCATACCTTATTTATGGAGAAATTTTCTCTTAGGTTTATGCAAATCCAACATCAAATCCCTAACCAAGTCCAGGTGTCACAACCCCCAAAAGCTTAAATGACTGTCTTTATACTAGGCAGTGGTTGTCTTTATAGTAGCCTACCATGACTTTTAGGTAACTAGGTGGCTCCTTGGATAGAGCCCTGGGACTGGAATCAGGAAGACCTGAGTTTAAATCTGGCCTCAAACTCTCACTAGCTGTGTGTGTGTGACTCTGGGCAGGTCACTTAACCTTGTTTGCCTTGGTTTCCACATCTGTAACATAAGCTAGAGAAGAAAATGTCAAATCACTCTATGTATCTTTGCCAAGAAATCCCCAAATGGGGTCAAGAAAAGTGGGACAAAACTGAACAACAACAAACGGATGTTTATTGAATTGAATTGGTGAGGGAGAAGTCAACAATCAGCTGCTTGTTATGGATAAAGAACTTGGTGCCTTTGAAGCTCTGACTTTTTTCTCTTAAAGGATCATAGATTTAGACCTCAGAGGTTAATTAGCACAATACCCTCAATATATAGGTGAGAAAAATGAAAGTAGAGGTTAAATAACTTGTCCAAAGTCATAGACATAGTAAGAAACAGATCCAAACCAATATCCTCTTGCCTCCAAGTCCAGTGCTGTCTGTATAATATCTCAAGGGACTGAAATGGGAACTTAGGTATTAGAAGTCCTGGTTGGGTCTGGTTTTCCATTACTTCAGCAATATTTCCGGAGTAAGTTATGGTTGTTGTTAAGTCCTGCCTGACTCCCTGACCTCATTTGGGTCTACCCACTCTATCCACACTCTATCCACTGTGCCACCTAGTTGTCCCAAACGTTTGTTAAGTACTTACCATGTTCCAGGAACTGTGCTGAGCCCTCGGGATACTAAAAAGAAGCAAAAAACAGCCCTTGCCCTCAAGGAGCTTACAGTCTAATGTGTACAAAGCAAGCTGTATTACAAGGTAAACAGGAAAAAATTTAAGAGAAAATTAAGAGGAGTTAGGGAAAGCTTAGGGTAGAAGGTGGGATTTTTATTATGTCACTTGCATTCCTCAGCCAGGGGTTGTGAAGTCAGAAAAGGGTGTTAATAACCACAGGACCATAGATTTAGAGCTTTAAGGGACCCTAAAGTTCACAGGATCATAGATCTAGAGGTTGAAGGCACCTCAGAGGCCATCATTTTACACTTGAGGAAACTGAGGCCTAGGGAAATTAAATGACTTATCCAAGGTCACACAGGAGTCCACCAAAAATGTAAAGGGGTGATGGTGGCTGAGCTACCACTAACTCCTGTGATGAAAATGAAACAACAAAACCCAGCTGTCACCTGGGACCCAGCTTAGTAACCGAGATCAGCAAAGCTAGTTTACTGTGAGGTAGCCCTGCCTTACACAAACCTTCTCGATGCTGACCCTTCCTATTTCAACCCCTGGGTAATGATGTCTTAGAACACTTCTCTCCTCCACTCCTTGCTATCTTAGATCTTGACTTCTCAGTTGGGGATGTGCACAAACTTGTACCTGGCATTGTGCTCTGCTATCATTCTCCAACTTGCTCCTGCTACCAAAAATAGGCATAGTTCCTATAAGCTTGAAAAATAACAGTGAATCTGCCCCCTGATTAGAACAGGAAAATGACAGCAATGCCAGAACATTGCTTTGGCACGCTGGAGGTGCAAGGCTTTATTTCCAGTGAAATCTGAGTTACTGGATACAAATGCCCTAGTTTACTCAACTATAAAATGACACTAATACTTACCATCTGCTTTTCTCCAGGATATTAACAAAGATTATCTTTACCATATTCTTGTGTTTCCTCAGAAGACATGCTATATAAATATCAAGTGTTATTATTATTATTTTTAACATGTTTTGTGACCTTAGGCAAGTCACTTAACTTCCCTGGGTCTCAATTTACCTACCTGTAAAATGGTGCAAGAGAGTATAAAAACAGAAAAGTGTTGTGAGGCTTGCCTAATTAATGTTTGCAAAACACCTTTAGAGCCTTAGATGAAAGGTACTTACATGATCATTATCATTATTACTATTATTATTGACCATTTATTGGGCATATCAGTGCACGAAGCATTCTATAAAACCTAGAGGGAGATGTGGCCCTTGCAGGAGAGTGTAATAAAATCTAATTGTACTTTTTTCTATGGTGAGCCAAGACAAGAAAAAATATATGTGTGAAATGGCCACTCATGAAGGTAAATTACCTATTCCAGGCAGGTTACCATTTGGCAAGACAGCTCTCTTAAGGTATTCAATTACAGCCTGGTACCCTGAAATAGTTAATTTACCTGCTATACTCATACCTTTAAATAAGATCATTCATAATCTCTGGGTTGGCATTTATAGGCCCAGCAACCATTCTTTGGCCATCTACTGTGTCAAGAAGTATGCCAGCTATCACACCTCATGGTATCAGCTCAAGATAAAAAGGGAATAGCTCTGTGTGCAAAGGTGTCCACATTCCACATGGTCCAAGCACTATTGTGTAAAACACAGCCTTGAAAGTTGACCACATATTTTTTCTACAGAATACAATTGTTTCAGGCTGACTGCTGGGGTCATTCAAATAATTCCAGGGTTACCAAATAGCTCCTGTGTCACTCTTATTCTTTAGAGAGACATGGCTGAGTTGAAAGCATCTGGCAAGACAACAACCTGATCATGTTGACAATTTTGGATATCTCAGTCTTAGAAGAAAGCCATGGGAACCTTTAAAAACATCTCTCTTCCTTGGAATTCACTTTGATACCATTCTTGAATCAAGTCTCTATTACTCAACTCAGATGAAAGACCCCTTGTTTAAGTGTGTGTCATCAAAAAAAATCATAATGCAGGGAAGAGAAGGTTCCTGGAACATATTGATTTCTGGCTGATTTTTTAAATTCAAATGATTTGTCACAGTGATTCAGATGACTGACTCCTTATCTTAGCATGTACTCACTACCTAAAAAACTAAGACCTATGTTAATGCACTAGGGAATTAGCAGAGCACAGGGAGAAAAGTTTCAAATCTTTACTCTGCCATTTAACCACTTGTGATACCTTGGATAAGTCACTGACCACTCCAGACTCACAAACTGAACCTGTAAAATGAGACACCTGGTCTAGATGGCTTCTAAACTGCCTTCTAGCTCTAAATTAAATTCCTGTGAAATCTCTGTCTAAAATTAAGGCATGCTGTATTTTCTCTTATGGCATTATTTGTTTCTAGGAGAAATCTCACTAATTAGCTTCCATTTCCCAGATTTCCTCTGATATAGAGACAGGTAGGGCTATGGTGTCATGAGAGAAAGAGAATGGCATAGTAGGTATAGGGCTGGTTAGGAAGATTTGGGTTCGAGTTCTACCTTCTACACATACTGTGTGACCACAGGCAAGTCACTTAACTTTTCATTTGCAATTTCAGTTCAATTTGCCCAGTTGCAAATTGGTAGAAGAGGTTTACTCATGAAATCACAGAGCTACACCACCGCCCTGCTAATCTCCTGAAAAAAATAGCAACATCGACCATTTGTTATGACAGAATAAAGAAGCTTTATTAACCTTCTCCACCTTTCCCTTCTCCTGACTCATGAACAAATGTGACTTTGATGCCCTTACACATATAGCATTACCTCACTTGACTTATCCCTCACCTCACCAACCTATCTTTGCTACTCAGCATCATGCCTTCCACAGACGTTCCTGCTGTGTTCTCTGTCTTGAGAAAAAAACAAACCAACAACTCACCTTCTACCCCCAAATACAGGGACCATCTGACTTTGTCCTAGAGACAAACTAGAGCAGAAGCATCTTTCAGCTGTTTCTTAAATCAGTAAAAGGGAACGAAAGCTCAAGGATTTCATCTGGGGGTTGTAGTTGTACATAAGCCAGGCAAAGGCCAGAGCCCTTGACCTGGACTCAAGCACTTGCTCCCTCTGACTTTGTGATTGTGGTTGTTTGTTTTTGCTAAGGTTGCATGTGGTCAGTAATTATCCAGAACACCTTAAAACAAGAGCTCCATGAAATGTGAGCCAGCTGCAACACAGGTGCAGGAGGAAGGAATACATAATTTGACAAAGAGAATGTCACATAGGACAAGAATGGAGGATAAGAAGTTGGAAGACTCAAATGGTTTATTAACTAAGACAACAAGCATTTTCTGAGTGTTTACTGTGTGCTAAAGTTCTGGGGATACAAAGAAAGCAAAAACAGCCCTTGCCTTCAAGTATCTTACATTCTAATGGGGGAAACAACATGTAATAACTAGGGACATATAAAATATATGGAGCTGGGGGAAGGAACTTAATAGAAGTCTACCAATAGTTTTCAAAAAACCCTATGCTTCAGTAATTTTGTATTTTACCTGAAATTGACATTGTACCCACCCCTCAGATATACACACAAACACTTCGCCAATTCCATTCCATTCTCATCTACTCCTGGGGCCAAAAGATAATAAATACAGTGCTCTTGCAACCATGGATTCAAGTGAAACTTAAAACAAAAAGGAGCTGCCAAATATATTACATTTCTTTTATCATCAAGGCTATAACTGCAGATGTGTTTTTCTCTTCATGGGTGAATAGGTCAGTTAACTGTCTCATCCCTGATCTGTAAACAAAGGGTACCACCAGGATATACAGACTGACTGAGTACAGAAAAAAGCCCAGTCCCCAAGGGCCAGCCCCAGCTCCACCAGTGTGAGGGAGCAAACAAAGGCAGGTATAATTATCAGCCATGCACACCTGATGTGTCACTGGAGGTATTAGCTAATACATTTTTTTTTTTGGTTGTTGCTGTTGTTTTTCCACTTAAGAAAGATTGCTCTGCCCACGTGCCCTTTTATACCATAATGAGCTTATGGAGGGAGGGAAAGTTTTTGCTCAGCTTTTTAATCCTGATGAACATTCTTATCCACCCTGTTCTGTGGGCCACTGTCTAACTTTGCACTTTGCTGGGACAGGTGCTAAGCCAATGAAAGGAACCAAAAGTTATAAATAATAAGCTACATCCATTCTCCTATGTTACTATCTCCTATTTGTACCTGTATTTGTTTCACGGAATTGTGGGATACTGGAGAAGCCACTTCATTTACAGAGGGAGCAGCTAAGGCACTAAGAGGGGATACAACTTGCCCAAGGCCAAACAGCAAATTAGTAGCAGAGTCGGGATTTGAAAACCAGATTTTCTGACTCTAAGTCAACATGGACTTACCTATCTGTCTATCTATTCACTCATCTATGCATTTGTCCACTTATTTATCTAATTATTGTTTATCTGTGTATCCATCCATTTGCTTATTTGCTTCCATATTTATTTCTAAGTTAATTTCTTTAATTAACAAGCTTTTGTTTTCTCTCCCTCCTGCTTTCCTCCTCCACACTGAAAAAAGAAAAGAAAAACAAAACCCTTATAACAAATATGCATAATTAAAGAAAACAAATTCCCATATTGGCCAGTTCTAAAAATGTGTGTATCATTCTGTATCTTGAATGTATCACCTCTCTGATAGGAGGAGGGCAGCAATGCTGAGATCATAATTGGTCATTGAAGCAGCAGTTATTAAGTGCCTACTCTGTGCCAGACTCTATGCTAGGCACATGGGATACAAAAACAAAGAACAACAACAATCCCTACCTTCAAGGAGCTTGCTTTCCATCAGGGGAGACAATATGATGTTTCTAAGTATATATAAAATAAATAAATTCAAGATAATTTGAAAAGGAAAAACACTAGCAGCCAGGGAGATCAGGAAAGAAGATGATGTTTGATGACTTACATGGAAATGTGTTTTGCATGAATACACATGTATAAACTATGTCAAATTGCTTGCCTTCTCAATGAGGTGGAGAATTTGGAACTCAGTTTTTTAAAAAGAAGGTTTAAATTGTTTTTACATGTAATTAGGGAAAAATAGTTTCTTTAAAAAGGTGATGTTTGAGTTGAGAATGAAGAGGTTACTGACTAATAAATGGAGGCATGCGTAATACTAATGATGACTATGGGATCATCATCTCATAGTCAAGCAGATCAAGCAGAGCTCCAGGCAAACTCCTGGAATGCAAAGAACACATCACCATCATCATCATCAACAATATCATCATCACCATCAACATCATTATCACTATTTTATCTGCTTTGAAATCTTAGCAAAATTGATGTCTATACCATGTAGTTGTGGGGAGCAACTGCCTAATCCCAAGCATAGCATTCAGTACACTGTAGGAGTTTAAACAATAAGGAAGAGAAGAACCTTGCTTAGGACTTGAAGTCTAATAGGGGTGACAGGACAGACTAAACAACAGGGATATGGATGCATGTTGGATGTCGCCATGTACATGTACACATGTTGCCATGCCTGGATACATAAGTGAGTGTCTGTACATGGGCCTCTTTGGATAGTGGAGTAGGGTAACAAGGGTAACAAATTCTACTTAGGGTGAGAGAGCATTATGGAAGAAGTGTATTCTATAGATAGTAAGGAGGTGTTTTGGTAAAAAGAAAGAACCTATTTTAGATGCATTAAAAGAAAAAAATGATGAGCATTGTCAGGGGAGGTGTGGGAGTTATGACATTGAAGAAATTCCCTTGGCTGAAATTAGGGCTGGGGGAATAAGACAGTAATGGAGAGAAGACTCTGGGTAATATGAATCAGATAATAAAGGGCTGCTAAAATGGGAAGAAGCTTAGTATAACAGATAAGGTGTTGGACTTAAGAGTCAGGAAGAGCAGAGTTCAAATCAGATACTTGCTAGCTGTGTGACTTGATGTCTTTTAACCTCTCTGGGCCTCAGTTTCCTCATCTATAAAATGATTATTATAATAATAGCATCTACCTCACAAGATTGTGAGGATAAAATGAGACCTTATGTGTAAGTCATTTTGTAAACTTCAAAGCGTTATAAAAATGTTAGCTATTAGAGCTTCAGTTTCCTCTTCTGCAAAATTGGTTTGAACTCAATGGCCTCTAAGATCCATTCCTGATCAAAATCTAATATTGTTGTTGTTGTTGCTGTTGCCCTTAATTGGGGTTTAAACTCAGTTGTTTCTAAATGGTCTAATGATCCCTTTAGAAGCAGAAGAAGCTCCATTCTCCAGTTCCACGTTGTCAGATGTAAACATCAGCCACATCTACAACTGGGGAATGAATTCAACTCAGTCAAACAAGGTAACGTGGGTCCAAGTAGATAGTCCAATTTGCAAGATAACTGAGCCACCTTCCATTTCACTGGGGCTGATAGATGTAGTATTTCATTACCATGAAAATCACCAAGTTACCTGATAGTCCCTTGGGTTGTCAGGGGAGAGGGAAGAGAGAAGGGAGACCAAAGTCAGTGTTCATGTGTTAACAGTCTTGTAGCCTGTATCTCAGTGATATGCACCAGGTTCATATTCCAGATCAACTCCCAGCTTGACATCTTGGGATGTCTCATATGAATCCCCAGTAGATCATGTTAAAGCCAACAGACAGGTAACAACTCCTGTCTTAAAAATATGTGCCATGTTTTGGAGATCCCAGGAGTAATTGAGTTGTTTTGTTTTCCTGGGCTTGAATTTTAGCTTTGTTCACCTAAAGTCCCTGGTGCTCATCTCATCTCAGTTTCCATTCAAAACCATGGCAAACTTTGGGTTCACATGCTTGCCTCAAATAATGGAATAATTTCTCCTGTGTAAATACATTTCTTATGAGTCATGTCATTACGTGGGTAATGAGTGGCATGCTGTGATAATCATAAAGCCATTTAGTGACATAGAAATATTCTTATCATAAATCACCATATTAAATGGCTCTGGGGGTGATGAACATCACTCTCAGAGAATATTGTGGGCCAAGTTCAAACCATGAATTGTTAGCTCATGAATTGTTAGTCTAAAAAAGAGATGAAATACTAATGTATTTGTGGGAAAGTGTTTAGCCTGAGATTTTATTTGCCCTATTGGTGTTGATAGGAGAATGGCTATCTGTGCAGTTAACTGACATTCAGTCACTCAGTCAATCAAAAGAAGAAAAAAGACACAAAGGATGGAGCCCTTTATCTTAAGAACTTACAAATCAAGTTTGATACAATATAATTCTAATATAAGAAGACTGTAGAATTCCAAGCATTTTAATGATCCATATTCCTCTCATCTGATAAAAACTTAAAACATAGTTTAAATTTTTTTTTTGCTTTTAGGAGGGGGGAGTGCAGGGCTATTGGAGCTAAGTGACTTGCCCAAGGTAAGTGTTAAGTGTCTGAGGCTGGATTTGAACTCAGATCCTCCTGACTCCTGGGCCAGTGCTCTATTTACTACTTCATCTAGCCACCCCTAAAAAATATTTTAGATGAGAATGAATTTCTTCATCTCTTTTGATTTTTGTTTTGTTTTTGTTTTTGCCTGAATCTAAGTCAATGTAAGGATAGTCCTGAATGAAGATACTTTCTCTCTTTTTTTTTTTTTGAGGGGGGAGGGCAGGGCAATTGGGGTTAAGTGATTTGACCAAGGTCACACGACTAGTTTTTTTTGTGTTAAGTGTCTGATTCCATATTTGAACTCAGGTCCTCCTGACTCCAGGGCCAGTGCTTTACTCACTGTGCCACCTCGCTGCCCCAGGAAGATGCTTTCTCAACTAATGTAGATTTGCAGCTGCTCTCCAATATGTGATTTTAGAGAGATGCCTCAGATAAGAAGAAGCTAAGTGACTTGCTTAGATTCACCCAGGCAATATGTGTCAGATGTGATACTCGATTTCTGTGACTGAGGCCATCTCTGTGTTCACTGCCTCTGTTACCTTTCCAGTACGTAGTTAAAATTGTACACTCCAGCCATCCTCTGCCCCTCACTTTGGCCTGCCAAAGTGAAATGAAGTTCAGAATGTCAACTTTCCCTTCCCCTGCCTCCTCACTTGAGTTCCCACTCTTTTAAGAATTATGCTTGAATTCATATAGGCAGGTTTACCTAATAAAATAGTTTAGCAAATATTGTTTAACAAATAACAGTCACATTAAATTATCAAATAATCAAAGTCAGTGATTTCATTGTAAGTAAAGACAACAATGAGAACATCCATTTTGGATTGTGTTCCCAGTAGAAATGGGTTCACTCTTGAACCATCTATATTCTCTATTCCAGTTCTCCCAGCAATGTAAGAGGACTTTGAGATTTGGTTCTTTGGGATCAGGGATGCAGTTTTTAGTCAGAGAACAGTTTTTCCAATGTAAAACTAACTGTGTCTAAGGTTTCATTAGCACTTTATCAACTCACCATTTGAAACCACTAGCTCAGTTAAATAGGACTGAATAAAACATGCAATATATATAACACATAATAGCATAGGAGAGGTAGAAATTCACTCATATATGCAACAAACATTTATTATGTGTCACTTGTGTGTAATGTACAGTGCAAGGCACTGGGAAAAGTACAAGATGGATAAACACACATCTTTTCCCTGATGAATTTATGATCTACTCAGGGAAATTAGTATATAGACGACTTTAAAGCAAATTAGAGAGTAGGCCATGAGAGTATATCAAATGAAGGAGACAATAATTCCAGTTGGGTCAATCAGGGAAAGTTATCTAGATGTGAAGCTACATTTTAGCTGGGCCTGGAAGCATAAAGAGGATGTCAGTAGACAGAGACCTACTGGATACTGGGGGTAGGGAAGGAGTGAGGAGAGAGAATTTCAGGTCTAGGGCACATCAGTAAAAGTTCTATACACGTTTGGAGGGTGGTAAATAGTGCAGTTTGGGTGGAATGTAGAATGTGATAAGGGAGCAGGAATTTGGTGCCTAATCCTGGAGAACCTTGAATGTGAGTGTAAGGAGTTTAATTTTTATTCT
Source organism: Gymnobelideus leadbeateri (assembly GCA_011680675.1). Classification (NCBI taxonomy): domain Eukaryota; kingdom Metazoa; phylum Chordata; class Mammalia; order Diprotodontia; family Petauridae; genus Gymnobelideus; species Gymnobelideus leadbeateri. The sequence goes on along the minus strand of WOXC01010121.1, from coordinate 25,519 downwards.
GGAGATAGTGGGGAGTCATCATGGGAATATTTTGATCAGAAGAGTGACTTGGAAGAATGGACATGTAACAAAGTTGAAACTTCCACTGTTTGTTGGACTTTCTTTATTCTTATTCGTTGACATACCTAAATATTCCCAGAAGGCTCTGGTTCCCAACTTTTGTTCATTTTATTCCTAAGAGCTATGAACTAACTAGAAGAAATGTCTTTCCCTCCTCAAATTCTTCTAGAGGATTTTGTCTATCTCACCTTTGCCCCATCTCATTTTACCACATTTATTTTTGCCTATGCCCTATCCCCCAATTAAATGGTAAGCTCCTCAAAAGCAGGGATTATACTGTTGTCCATTTTTGTGTTCCCCATGCCTGGTACAGTGCCTTGCACTTAGTAGGTACTTCATAAATATTAGACTAATTGAACTTGAATATCCCAGGAAAACTGAAGCATTTATAAGTGTTCAGTTCTAGTCTTACAGCAGTTACTATTGTCTCAGGCTAGATGGATTTGGTGATTCTGCCTTTTGAAAAACAATTGTGTTTACCCATGTTATCATCATCATCATTGACATTTACACAGTACTTTTATCAGTCAACAAGCATTTATTAAGTACTTACTATAACTGTGCTAAAAAGGAAAGAAGGGCTGGGAAGGGCCTCCTGCAGAAGGTGGGTTTGATATGAACCTTGAAAAAAGCCAGGGAAGCCAGGGGCTAGAGGTAGAGAGGGAGCATTCCAGGTATGGAGAAGAGCCAATGAAAAGGTATTAAGTCTAGAGATTGAGTGGGAGAACCAGCAAGAGAGCCAGTATCACTGAATCATAGACTATGTGTGGGGGAATAAAGGAGAACACTAGTAAGGCAGGAAAGGGAGAGGTTGTGAAAGGCTTTAAAAGTCAAACAGAGAATTTAATATTTGTTCCTGAAGGTAATGGGATTTTTTTATAGGAGAAAGGGACATAACGAGGTCAAATCTGCACTATTGGAAAATCACTTTGGCAGCTGAATGGAAGATGGATTGGAGTGGGGAGAGGCTTGAGGCAGGGAGACCAACCAGAAGGCTATTTCAATAGTCCAGGCATGAAGTGATGAAGGCCTGCCTTAGGGTGGTGGAAAGAAGGCGATGTTGTGTAGGTAGAAACAAGAAGACTTGACAAGAGATTGGATATGTGAGGTGTGCCTGAGTAAGGGGTTAAGGATAACATTTTCATTTGTGAGCCTAAGTACCTGGGAAAAGAAGATATCCTTTATAGCAGTAGGGAAGTTAAGAAGAAGGCAAGGCTTTGTGAGACAGACAATGGGTTCTCTTTTGGTCATGCTGAGTTGGAGAAATCAGTTGAACATTCAATTCAAGATATCCAGTGGGCAGTTAGTTATGCAGGAATAGAGGTCAGTAAAAGGATTAAATAGGTCTGAGAATGAATCTCATAGAGATAAACCTGTGGTAGCTGATGAGCTCACCCAGTGAGATACGAAGGGGTAGGGAACCTGCAGCCTCAGGGACACACCGTTGGCCTTCTAGGTCTTTGAGTGTGACCTTCTGAGTCCAAGTTTTACAGAGCAAATCCTTTTATTAAGGGATTTGTTCTGTGAAGTTGGGATTCAGTCAAAGGGCCACACTCAAGGACCTAGACAGTCACAGGGGGTCTCAAGGCTGCAGGTTCCCCACTCATAGTAGAGAAAGAAGAGAAGAGGACTTAGGACAGAGCCTTGAGGGACATTCACAGTTAGTAGGTGTGATGAAGACAAGAAAAGGAGACTGAGCAGTTGGCCAGACTGGTAAAAAGAGAACCAGCAGTGTCCCAAACACATGGAGAGGAGAGAGTAACCAGGAGAAGTGTCAAAAGCTGAAGATAGGTCAAATGAAGATTGAAAAAAAGGTATCATATTTGGTAATTAAAAGATAATGTTGAATTATGAAGTTGGAAGACTACTTCCAACTACAGAGTTAAGAAAGGAGAAAGGAAATAGAGGCACCAATCACAGGTGGCTTTCTTAAGGAGTTTGGCTATAATCAGATGAAGTGAAGGTTTTTTTAAGGAGGTAAGCAGCATGGACATGTTTGTAGGCAGCAGGGAAGCAGCCAGTATTTGGGGAGAGAATGAGATTTTTAAGAGTGGGGATGAGAAAGGGAGAAGACAAATACAGAGCAAGAAGGGTCACCTCTTCATGGGAGATGAGTACAAAAGGAGATAGTAGGGGAAGATGTCCAAGTGATGGCTGATGAAGAGGAGAGGAAAGGGAGTGCCAAGTGAATGGCCTCAGTTTTTCAATCAAGTATGAGAAAAGATCTTTGACTGAAATGGCAGAGGAAGGGGATGCTGTGGAAAGGTTGAAGAGGAGATGAGGAGGTTTCAAATAGCTGCTGTAGTGATTTGGATTTAGAAAATGTAGAAGGATTTCCTTGCTACAATGAGGGCCCAGTTGATATTATGTTAATGTATGTAGTGAACCCAGTCAGGATGATTTCCTGATTTTCTGAGCTCTGTTTATTAGGACATGAATAGGAGCCAAAACAGCAGATAATAGGATGAATACAAGGTTGGGATTTAGCAAGACATGATCAGCAATAGGATAAGGAGGCAAGGGATTTATATCTAGAGATAATGTAGTGTTGAACTGGTTCACCAAAGGATCAAGTTAGGAAGGAAGAAGAATGAAATCCAGTGCAGGGGTGATGGTCTGGGAAAGAACTGAAGGGTGGAAGGATTGGAAGTCATGGTAAGGAAGAACAAGTTTGAGATCATGAGGAAGAGGGAAAGATGAAATGATAAAAGATTATAGTCAGATAAAGGAAGTTGGGATTTCACAAATGTGGAAGTGGAACACTTGTGCGTGGTGGCAAGATTAATGGTCTCTGTGTGTAGCTTAGGCAGAGTGGAGAGGTAAGTCCTAAAAATTGAGTAGATTGAGGAACTAAGAAATTAGGGTGTTGGGGGGAGTATCAGCAAGTATGTTGCTGTCTCCTAGTAGAAGTGTGGGGGTTGGGATCAAAAGACTGTGTCTGGCACTGAACTCCTTGAGAAAGGAGAACATCCTGGAGATTAAGTGATGTTTAGACTGAATAAACTTTAAAGGGGTAGAGGTAGTGGTAGAAGGAGAGTCCAGAAGTGGCAAAGGAGAGCAGAGAGGATTTCTGCTCCACTGCCATGATTGGGGAGTTGAGTAAAAGCAGGAAACGTTGGCCAGGGATGCTATGTCATCAAGAGAGAGCCAGGTCTCAGTGAGAGACAAGAGATAGAGGGAACGGGAAAGTAAAAGGCTTAAGATGAAAGCAGATTTATTCACTATAGAGCAGTAATTCCAAAGAGCACAGTGGAAAGGGCCCATAGATCTGAAATTAGTCATATGAGGAGCAGAGTTGAGGGTGGTGGGAGTAAGGGAGTAGGCAGCAGGGGATAGGGCATGGGATTTGTACAATGACAGCCAGGGATTTAGAATTAATGGGATGGGGAGGGAATGTTGAGGTAGAATTATGTTAACCACTGAGAACTGAGTCTTAGATAAGAGTCTCAGTCCCTTGAGGGAAAAGATATGCTGAGGAATACAATTCACAAGTTCCGGCCTCTTAGCAGTTGGAGAAGTGGAAGTCTGTGAGAACCAGAAGGGCTGCCTCACAGCAGGTAGGAGCAGGTGAAGATATAACCTGGGGGAGTCCAGGAAGGAAATTGGATCTGGAAGCTAGAAGATCAGACTGGAAGCAGGGAAACCAATTAGGAGGTGATTATAATAGTACAGGTGAGAAGCAATGAACAAGGGTAATAGCCACAATGGACAAGGGTAATAGCCACATGAGTAGAAAGGAGATGGATTGAAGAGATCTCGTGGAGGGAGAAATAACAAGACTTGGAAACTAATTGGATATGTGAAGTGAAGGAGAGTGAAGAGTTCATGACACTGATGTTTTTAACTTGAGTGACTAGAAGGATAGTACCCTAAATGGAAATAGGAAAGTTTGGAAGACAGTAGATTTGGAGGTGAAAAGTAATGAGTTCTGTTTGTGATGTTTAATTCAAGATAACTGAGCAATAGTTGGAAATGTCCAATAAGCAGCTGATGATAGAGGACTGGAGCTCAAGAAAGATACTGGATATATAAATCTGGAAGTCATTTGAATAGATGATAAGTGAACACAAAGGAATTGATGAGATCATCAAGAGGTATAAGGACTAGTGAATGGATTCTTTTCCTGAGAGGTCTATGAACCTTTAAAAAAAAAAGCCTATTGGGACAGCTATGTGCCACAGTGAATAGAGCTCTGGCCCTGGAATCAGAAAGACCTGAGTTCAAATCCAACCTCAGACACTTGACACACTTAGTAGCTATGTGATGTTGGGCAAGTCACTTAATCCCAACTGCCTTGCATTCTCCCCTTAAAAGAAACCAGCTATTTGCATAGCTGTGTTTCAATATAATTGGTTTCATTTTACTCCTATCTATCTTACTTTATGCACTTAAGAAAATTATTCTGAGATGGGTTTCATAGGTTTCGCTAAACTGCCAAAGGAGTCCATTACACAAAAAAGGTTAAGAACATCTGTTAGAAAGAAAGAAGAGGGCCCTGGATAGAGTCCTGGAGTACACCCACATGAGGGGTGGGCCATGGATGATGATCCAACAGGGTAGATTGAGTGGAACAACCAGACAGGTACAGGAACCATGAGATAGCAGTGTCTTGAAAGCCCAGAAGGAAGAGAGCATCTAGGACAGTGAGGGACATCAATAGTGTCAAAGCTACAGAGACATCAAGAAAGAGGAGAGCTAAGAGAAAGGCCATCCCATTTGGCGAGTATGACATTGTCAGTCATTTTGTAAAGGCAAATTTCATTTGAGCGGTAACCTTGGAAACCAGACTATGAAAAGTTAAGATGAGTGAGAGGGTAGGAAGTAAGGGCAGTGAATTTAGTTGTTTTTTTTTCCCTAGGAATTTGACTGGAAGAGAAATATGGGTCAAGAAATTGAGGGGAAGCTTTTTTCTTTTTTTTTCCCTTAAGGATGGGAAGAACTGTGTATATTTGTAGGAAGAATGGAAGGACAGGGAGATATTCAGGATTCTAGGGGAAGGAGAGTGAATGTGGTAGAAATATACCAGAGGACATAGAAGGGAAAGGGATAGAGTGTACAGGTGGATGGGATAGTCTTGCCATGAAGGGCTACTTCATCATCAGCCACTAGAATAAAGTAGGAAAGAATGGACAATGATGTAAATGGATTTTCGATGTCAAGTAGGGAGAAGAGGAAACTCATAAGAAATGGCCTCTTATTTTCTCAGTGAAGTACAAAGCTGAGAGAGTGGAGGGAGTAGTATTGTCGAAAGCTTAAGGAGGAATGAAGTTTGGAACAGTAAAAAGAGAAATCCAGAAAATTCAGAACATTAAATGCCAAACTCCTCTGTGAGATGCTGACAAGAAAGCCTTGGGGCAGGAGAAGATGAGATATATGTCTGAGTGTTTGAGGCAAACAACTAAAGCTAAAATTGGCAAATATTATTTAGTAATAACTCCTATTTTTTTTTCTGTGCTCAGCTTTGACTACCATTATTAATGTGATGAGAGTAAGAGCTATTCATATCACCAGGAGATACTCCCCAACCATCCTGTCTAAAGAAATGGTCATATTCTTCACCACAGTCTCATAAAAAATAATGGTGATGATGATGTCTACTGGTATTTACAAAAGACTTAACAGTTACATAGCACCTTCACATAATTATTAATAATAACAGTGCACATTTATGTAGCATTTTAAGCTTTTCAAAATACTTTACATACCTTATCTGACTTTTACAATAACCCATTTTACGGTTCAGAGAGGTTAAATGACTTGCCTAAGATTGGAGAGCCAGCCAGCAAGTATCAGAGAAGGTGTCTGAACCCATCCTCTTGATTCCATGGTTAGCGTCTCTACTATGTATCCCACGCTATCTTAATAAGAGCCTACATTTATATAATGCTGAGATGTGTGCAAAGCACTTCCCCCATATTATCTTACTGAAATACTATAGTACAGGTATGAAACCCACATTTTAAATATGAGGAAACTGAGGCTAAGTGACATGTTTATAAGCACATAGCTAAGTAGTGTCAGAGAAGGGATTTTAATTTGGCTCCTCTTGACTCCCAAGTCCAATAGCCCTCACAAAGACCCTGGCTGGGGGGTGAAGGGGAGGAGGAGGGAGGACAGGGTAGGTGATGTAAGCTTTTTTCTCATTTTATAGCTGAGGAAACTAAGGATCAGAGTAATACAGTGACTCTCACAAGGCCAGTGAGTGGGAGAGCCAAGGCTTCAGTTTAGGTCTGCTGAGTCCGGGTCCACCTAAAACGCTGCAGAGCCCTCCACAGCGTCATTTAGCAACAAGGAAGAGGACGAAGACTGCTGCACATCAGCCATTTTGTCTACAGGCCTGCAGCAGCACACCCTTTCAGGCCTTTGCCTTTTTTCCTCCATAGAAAAGGGTGTTTTCTGCCTTGCGGCCAATCGTGCTAGAAACAGCACGTAGGTGCTTGCCATGGATTTAAAGTTAATTAGCAGGAAAAAAGAAGCCAAACCAGAAAGGCACCAGATAGAGAGAAGGAAACAAAAGGACTGCCTCCTGAAGTCTTCTGATCTGGTTGCCCTGGTTTTGCAAAATTAAGGGCGATATTACCAAACACATAAAAGTATTTTAATTTGTTGCCAAGGCAATGAGGCAGAATCACAAAGCAGGAGGCAAGAATAGAATACTGCAGAGTTAGGTTCAAGAAGGGTGTTTGTTGAAGGTATTATATTAGTGAGTTATCCTGATGATGGGAAAGACACCTGCAAATCTCCCTTTTCTACTTTCTAATAAAGAGGGATGGAAATATTGAAAATGGAGCCTTTCCCTCACAGCTCTCCGAAGGAGCTGGGGAATGATGTTTCAGGGAAAGAGAAGGCAAAGTTGTCAAACTTTTCCTGAAATAGCTCCACTCCAACATCAGAAAAGAAACTAAATGGATGGATTCTGTGATTATCATTGGCAGACCATGTCAATATTCCCTTCCTCTGGGTTGCTTATAAAAATGAGCTGAAATACAGAAGCCTATATTTTGACAGAGAGAATCCTGATTCGTTGCCTCAGTTCTAAAGTCTTCCATTCTTTTCTTTCCCTTCCTGTTTCTATTAGAAAATAAAATAATTTGCAATTCAAAATATTTATTTCTTTTTGCTTTTTCTGGATTTTTAGAACACTAGAATTCTTTTAAGAGAGATGAAAAGAAGGAAGGGAGGAAGGCCCAGTGATGCACTGATTGTGCCACAAAGAGAACATTACCAGGAGTTAGAAGAAGTCAGGATTTAGGACCATCCTGCTAATTTAGATACAGACTTCTTTGTTGCTTTATTGTGATGTAGCCCAGTGAAAATCAGACCAAAAAAAATTATGGTTTACTTTTGGAATAGGATTTCTAGGGAGCCTGCAGAGTCTACAGTGGGGAAAAAGCAGACTCTGACCATGCCTCTGACTTCCTCAATTCTGCCTCTTGGAACCTTGCTCCTTTCAAGGCTTATCTCAAAGACACTTCTTTTAAGATGCCTTTGACCATTCCTCCCATTGTCAGGTCCATCACCTCCAAATCACTATCTATTTATTTTGTGCATACCCTATATATCCTTATCAGCAAACATGCTTTATCATCTATCCACAGGGCAAAGTCTGTCTCGAGTTGGTATGTGTATTCTGGTGCCTAACAGTATCTGACACATAGCAGATATTTAATAAATGCTTGTTAATTCAAGGGATCTTAGATTTGATCTCATTTCATCTACAAGCTAACTGTCTGGCATAAAAAGAGGCCCAGCTTCCAGTTAAACTCACTTATTTAGCACCTTCTGACTGCAGAGCCTTGCAGTTGGCTTTGTGTGGAAATGTGAGCAAAACAAAAAAAATGACTGGATTAAAAAAATAATTACCAAAAAAAGTAATAATTGCCTAAGCACATATAAGAGGACTTAAAGGCTTTTTATGGGTTTTTTTTTTTTTTTTTGGTGTGGGTGTGTTGTTGTTGTTGTTGTTGTTTTGGCAAGGCCTAGTAGAGGAAAGATCACTTAGTTTGAGGAGTCAGGAAGGGCTTCCTTGAGGAGGTGGTTTTTGAGTTGAGCTTTAAAGGATGGGTAGGAATTCAGCAGATATAAAGGAAAAGGGAAGTTATCCTAGGCATGACCAACAGTGTAAGCAAAGATAGAAAGATGGGGAAGTGTAGAGAGGGGTATGTATAGAGAGCTGGCTGTTAGTACTTTTTGACTATAGTATGAGAAGAGGTCAGAAAGGTAGGGTAACAGCAGACTACAGAAGACTTGAATGACAGGCTAAAGAGCCTGACATTTACTAACTAACCAATAAAGAAACATTGAAGGATTTTGAGTAACACAATGACAACATAGATATACTATACATAGAGAATATTATTTTGGTTACATTGTGAATGTTGAACTGCAGGGAGAGAGAGGAAAGGTCTGGTTGACTTCTATTAGGAAGCTATTACAATAGTACATGTAAACTACTGTACTTGAGCCCACCTGACCAGAGGGAAAAGAGTGTTCTGCTCTGAGTCAGAAGACCCGAGTCTGAATTCTACTCCTGCCATTTAGTAGCTTTTTGACCTGGTACAAGTCATTTATCTTTCTAAGTCTCAATTTCCTCTTCTATAAAATGGAGATAATACTTACACTATTTCCTTCCCAAGTTGTTGTGATAATCCAATAATGTAATCTGTATAAGGTGTTTTAGAAATTGTAAAATTCTATATTGATATAAGTTTAGTAGAGTTACTGCAGTAGGACTAGAGAAGAGTGAGAAGATTCCAGAGTATTCCAGAGGTGGGATTAAAAGGACTTGGTAAGTGGGTGAGAGATGAGAGAGACAGAGAAAGGGTAAGAAAGACAGAGAGAAAGACAGAGAGAGAGAGAGAGAGAGAGAGAGAGAGAGAGAGAGAGAGAGAGAGAGAGAAGCCCCAAATTTTTTAACTTGAGGGATGGAAAAAAATGGTAATTCCATAGAGCACTGGTTTGAGAATCTGAGTTCAAACACTGGTATTGCTACTTCATGACGATGGCCAAATCATTTAACTTCTCTATGCTTCAATTTCTTTTTTTTTTATTTTTTTAATTATTTTTAAAATTTATTTGTTTATTTTTAGTTAACAAGATTCAATTCCATAGTTCCTTGAGTTTAAAATTTCCCTTCTCTCCCTCCCCCCGCCCCCCGCGATGGCATATAGTCCAGTATAGGATCTGCAAATACTTTCACAATAGACATTAGTCAAGTTACAAAGGTGTATTGTACTAGGTGGGATGAAAAATGGTAAAGAAGAAATAAAACCAAACAATGAAAAGAAAAAGATCAATTAGTTTTCTTCCATCAGGATTCAAGCTCAGCTCTTTCTAGTTATTTCTCTAGATGTAGTATGCTTCAATTTCTTTACTTGCAAAATAAGGGAGTTAGACCAAATAATAGTCCTTGCTTTTTAAAAGGTCCCTTTGAACTTTAAATCCATGATCTCAGGAATTGATGGAGACATAAAGTCAGAATTAATCTATTCATCAACATTCTTCTCCTCTACCAAATAAGAACAGGGGGGCAAAAAAGGATAACATCTGTAGTAGTAAAACCTACTGCACAGAATGTGGGGCCCATATACAACATCATATATATATATATATGTGTGTGTGTGTGTGTGTGTGTGTGTGTGTGTGTGTGTGTGTATGTAATACTTTAAATTTTAGGGTTAAAATTGAGTTGATTAATGGATTTTTTCCCTATTTCTTTAGATATATTTAATATCTGACCACACTTCCTGCTTAGATATTCTTGTAATAAAATTTAGCTCAACATCTAATATAACTATCATTAGGTAGTTTTTAAGATTTTATAATTTCTTTTAATGATCTCATGCCTCTGGGAGTAAACAAACCCTCCATAAACAGTGACATTTATAGCACTTCATACCTAATACAGGGTGTCCCAAAAGCCTTAGTGCAGTGTTAAGCTATTAAAGGTAAAGCTACACTAAGACTTTTAGGACACACTACACTAAATTTTCAGTTCTTTATAGGAAACCTGAAAGATGTGCTCATGCTCTCATCAGTAAAATGAGTTGGAGAAGGAAATGGCAAACCATCCCAGTATCTTTGCCAAGAAAACTCCAAATGGGGTTTTGGACATGACTGAAATGACTCAATAACAACAAGTGAGACTAATAACAGTGCCTACCTTGCACGGCTGTTATGAGGACCAAATGAAATCATATTTGTAAAGAGTTTAGCCCAGTGCCTGGCACATTACAGGCACCATAGAAATACTTACTCCCTTCCCTTGCTCCTTCTTTTCCTATCTTCCTTACTATACAGCTTCCACACCCAGGTACCTTTGCAGTCACTCACTTCCACCAGAGCTGGTGAAGTCTGTTTTGTGCAGAACCATAGCCAGCACATGATGTTGCTAATAGGCATTCACTTCCGATCACTCATGCATAGTACATGTCATATGGAAAAAACCTCTTTACCTGGGAAGGAATCTACCTGTTTAGGCATAAGAAAACTGTTGACCTTCCCCTTATCTTTAATGAGAACCCAGTTACCTTTTCCTTTAAGCAGTGTCTACACAACATGGAATGGGGCGTTGGACATAGTACAATTACTTGGCTTGATATCATCAAGGAAAAGAGATTTGGGGACCTAAATGATCCAGGCTGCCATTCTGTATTAACATAATTCTCTGAACAGTGGCCCAGTATAAAAAGTATGAGTATGTATGAAAGTATAAAGTGACACTTCTCTTTATGAAGTGTTCCCTGTGAATATTCTGCCTATTGGCAACCCTTGGTAACTTATAGTTGGAGGGAGTTGGACTAGAATGCTGAGATGGGATGCCCAGCATTTAGGAGCCAGTAAGTGTTAGAAGTAAGATTTAAATCCAAGTATTTCAGACTCTAAGGAAGTGCCTCTCTCCTATATCTCCTGCAAGCCCACATCATTCAGTATTCACAAATGGTTTCTGCATCCAAGTATTAACCAAGACTGGCCATGCTTAGCTTCCAAAATCATGAAAAATCAAGTATATTTAGCACATGACTACAAACACAGTGCTTACAAATCTTCTTAAACAATTTCATAGGTGAAAACTGTCTAAAAACTAAGCTGAGGACCCTGTCTTCTCATTCTTTAGTATTGCCTCAGACAGAAACCACATACTTTATGTGTGTTGTGTGTATACACATATATGTGCAAGACTTCATAGCATCTTAGGATTTATTTTTTTTTAAGAAATGGAAGGAACTTACTGGTCACCTAATCCATCTTATTTACAGAGAAAGAAGCTAAGATCCAAATAAGTTAAATAACCTGCCCAAGGTCACCCAGCTGGCAGAGTTGAGATTCAAACTCAGGTCATCTAACACTAAACCTACCTCTTGTGTCCTCATCAATATAGTACTAAAATGTTCTGTCCCATAAATAACCTCGAAAGTAAGCACATGCCCACATTGGGCTTTTAGCTGAATCTAAGAGGCATTACCACATGCCTTTTGTCTGTTCTTTTTTCCCCCCAGAACATCTGGCTATATTAGACCTCTCTAACAAGCTGTCCTATCAAAAATGTTTTTCTTACTGGGACAACAGAAACAGATGCCTAGAATCTTGAAGTTGGAAGGGACTTGATCTAAAATCCCCTCTACAGTTTAACTGAAGACGCAGCATATGTAGCATAATGTCCTTTTTCTAGTATAACTGTAGTATTTTTGTAGATTTTGTATTCTATAGATACAGTTTTGCTTAAAGACTTCCAAGGAAGGGGAATCTACTACCATCTGAGACAGGTCATCCTGCTTTTTGGACAGATCCAATTGTTAGGAAGCTTTTCTGTACATAGCATCCCTCAGGGGCATGCTGAGTCCAAATTCCAAAACCACCATGAAGCTAGGTTGTGCTTAGAGCACCCAACCTGGAGCCAGGAAAACTCATCTTTCAGATCTGATAAAACCTGGCCTCAGACACTTATACTGGCTGTGTGACCCTGAGCAAGTGACTTAACCCAATTTGCCCCTGTTTCCTCATGTGAGCTAGAGAAGGGAATAGTAAACCACCCCAGTATCTTTGCCCAAAAATAAACCCCATATGGGGTCACAAAGTGTTGGACATAACTGAAAATGACTGAACAAAACACCATGCATTCCCTGGGCAAGTCCACCTCAAACTTCCATGCTCTTGCCCTAAATACTGATTGAGCGTGTCCTGAACCTACCTCTTTGAAATTTCCACCCATTCATCCTATGCCTGTTTTCTGGAGCTGTGGAATACAATAACTTTTCAAGTACTTGAAGATATTTGTCATATCCCAGCTAATTCTTCTTTGCTTTAGGCTAAATATTCCATGTTTCTTCAGATGATCTTCAAAAATCATGAATGTGAGGCCCTTCACTATTCTTCTGGTTGCCCACTTCCAGGCAATCTCCTAAAATGTGATGCCCCGTAGTAAAGAGACTATTCTGGGTATGGTCCCAACAGAGCAGAGTGCAGAAGGACTATTACCTCCCTAATCCTGGACATTGCTCCTCTCTTAATGCAGCCTATGGTTGCTTTTCAGTGGTTGGGTTTTTTTGGTGTGGGAATTTTTGTATGTTTATTTCATTGCCAACTGTTATATATCACATTGAACCTTTGATTTATAAGGACAGGAAGTTTGCTCTACATGATATGTTGTAGTACGATAGCATGACCTTAACCCTTGTAGAGAAGAGGAATTTGACAGTATAACTGAAAAAGAAGTGTGTAGCTCATTTTCACCTGACATAAAACAAACCCATCATCATATGGCCGACGTTGTTTTCATTGCTGTCATCATTATCATAGCTAGCATTTTTATAATACCTACTATGTGGCAGGCACTGTGTTAAACACCTTATAAATAGCATCCCATTCAATTATGGCCCCAAGAGTCTCTAAAACAGGTGGGAAACCTGCTCTAAACAATCCTACTCCAATCCAATAACATTTTTTCAAGAATATGTTATGTTTGAGGCAATATGTGCTAGACTCTGGGTATATGAAAACAAAATGAGAAACAGTCCCTGCCCCCAAGAAATTTACATTCTTCTGGGGAATGCAACATGTAAATAGATAAGAACATACATGATAATTTAGGGAAAAGAGGAAGAACACTAACCACTAAGAAGAAGAAAGACTTTCCAAGAGATGGCACAAGAACTAACCCTTGAAGAAAGCTAGAAATTCTGACATTTGGAGGTGAGAAGGAAGGCATTCCAGGCATGAGAGACAGCCGATGCAAAGGCACAGAGGTGAAAGTGAGGTGTTTTAGTCAAAATAAGATCCAAAGCAGAAACCAAAAGATCTTTCAAAAATAGAGTAAGTGGTATCACAAGGTTCATCTTAGAGGTTATAGTGATAAGTATAATGAAAAGCATATGAACCTTTCTTCTTAAATGGTGCTGATGGTAAAGAAGAAAGGAAGAAGAAAGGTGAATCCTACCCTTCTCCTCCCCCCCTTCCTGCCCAGAGAAACCATGTCAAAGGCCACAAAGGCCAAAGAGACAAACTTGTTTGTTTGTTTTTTGCATACATAGCCATAAAGAGAATATCCAAATGCGTTCCATCACCTAGTGATTCAAAACATCTTGGCTTCAACAGGTAGACCAAGTACCCCTTATAAAGCACTCATAAGGGAAACAAGTTTGATCATCATGCCTCTACCAAATTCCCTTTTTTCACTGAGTCCACTAAGAAGAAGATTGAAGATGAAAAAACTCGGACAGCTCATCGTGGATGCAAAGGCCAATAAACATCAATCAGTTCAGGCTGGCTATACAGAAGCTAGGTGTGGCTAAAATTAAAACACTGATTAGCCCTAATGAAACCAAGAATGCCTTCTAAAGTCTGACTTGTACCATACAGTGTAACTATGGATGTTGCCAACAAATCTGTAAGTGTGTAAAGTATGTCCAGCTAGCCTATTCCACATATAATAAACAGTTATTCAATACCAAAGGAAAAAAAAAGCACATAGACTAAGAGTTAGGAGAAATGGGCCCTACTCCTAGCTCTTCCACTTGCTCTTCTTCTCCCTTTTCCATTGTCATCATTAGATCACCATGATCATGATCCAAAGAACTATACTAAACACCTATCCATCCAAAGTCTGGCTCAGGAGCTATTCAAGTAAAGCACAGCTCTGATGAGTCCTTTTTTGCCCATGGTGGGAAAATCTATATAGGACAAAATAGTCTGACATCATCTTTGGCTTTCTTTGGACTAAAGAAATTTGCTTCATAGCTTGGGTACGAAGGTGGGCAAGCAAACCTAACTCTTTCTCCATCTTTCTGTTTATTTCATTATAGGTTATAGGTTAAAACTGCACGATATTTCTTTTAAATGGAATTCTAACCTTTGTACAATTGGAAGGTATTGAAATAGAAAATGAGATTCTTACCTAGGAAAAATATTAGCAGGAAATAAAATTGCTGTTGGCATTTAAGTTAATATTAGCAAGGTCAAAGTTGTGATCAGAAAGGCCCTGTGAGGTAGTTTGGCATGCTAAGAACTGATAAATATTATTTGCAGTTCCAGTGAAAAACAAGGCATAAAATTAAAATGAAATCCCTCGTAAAGCTTTCATAGGTAGTGATGTATTTGATAGCAGCAAGAAACTGATGGGAAATTTTACATAGATGCTGAAATTAGTTTGGCTAATATACACTGCTACAGCTAACACTACCCAGCCTTAACTGTTAGGAAGACCCGGGTGGCTATAAAATTAAGATGGTAAGTGGATAGTCTTCTAGGAGTAGGTATGATTTTTCAGAAGTAACATTCCCTCATCCATTCCTCATCCTTTGCTTCAAGTGTCAATTCAAAAGAATTTGTGAGGAGAATAATTGAGAATCATCTCCCTACCTAAGATCTTCCCCATGTTTGGTCACTAATAGAAATGAGGCTATTCTGACTCATTGAAAAGTTCTTCTCATTTTAAGTATCCCCATTTTTTACATCCTCTTCCTGCCCTAAGATTTTTTTTCAGCTGTCTAATTCTGCCCTCCTCTCTAACCCCCCACCATTGGGAAGGGGGGAAGCAAGAAGAGAGGGTAGAAATGTGGTAAATGAGAGAACTCTGTTCTGTGTATGATTAGGGAACTACTTCAGGATTCTCAGGAATGAAAAGAATGCTAGGTATGATTAAGCTGGGTTGTGTTAAGGTTGTTTAGCCTGACAAACAGATGGCAAAGGGGATGACTTGAACTATGGCATCCCTTTTGCCTACAAATCACAAATAGCTTGACAGTTCTGACTGAAAAAGCCATCAACCAAATTAAAGAAAACATCTGCATATCCAGTTGTTTAACTAAGAATATAAATTTTCTGTCACCCCAAATCCTCATATCATGTTGACCACATTGATTATTTTTAATTATGTTGATTGCATCCTAATCTCTGTCTTAAATTCAGGGTATTCCTACATTTAAAAATTGTTAATTTTTAAAATTCAATTCAGCAAACATTTATTAAGTAATAATATGTAAGTCTGGGTTCTGGGGATGCAAAAATATTTTTAACAGTATTTTCCCTTAAGGAATTTACATTCTACTGGAGGGAGGGGTGTGGGAATGAAAAAGAAGAAGAAAAGTAAGGAGAGACAACTGCATCTAACTAATACTTGCTTTAATGTCTATTGGGAATTGTAACCAAGGCTATGGTTTTCTGATTTATGCTACATTCTTTCCTTGCCTCTGCTTTTTTTTTTTTAAGTTTAAGGGTCTAAGAGGAATAAGGTGAGTATTTTATGAAACTTCGGTGTATAAATTATAATTAAAAAAACTAACTAGATAAAAATATACAACATATATCTTTTAAATTGTAGGAGGAGTTAATTTGCTTAAAGATAATAAAGAACATTTTAACTTTTAGGATGTCCTAATCTATGGTATCTAGGTAGCTGAAGAGCCCAAAAACAGAATTTGGATTTGTTTCTTTTGATTGGTTGAAGAGATGTAATATCATAGATTTAGGGAAGGAAGGAACTTAGAGATCATCTAGTTTTCTTACAGATGAGGAAACTGATGTCAGGAGAGAGAAAAAGACTTGCCCAGGTCATGCAGTAGTAAATGGCAGAATTGACACTCCAAGGAAGGCCCCCAACTCCAGATCTAGTGCCTTTTCCACTATACCATTCTATATCACACCTGGAGACAGGGTCTAAATCAGAGGAAGTCATGAAATTCGAAAATAGTTTAGCTTTTTAACAAGTAAGGAACAGGGTAGAAGGGTAGGATTTGGAACAACCCTCTCCCATGTAATTACAGAAAGCCTAGGCATTTTTACTGAATTAATCAATCACAAATTTAAATTAGGTTTGAATAAAGTCCTTTATCAATTCGGGAGGAGTGAAGTACTCTGATCAGTTGAATAAAATCATATAACAAGCTACACAAAAACATATTGGGACTGGTAGAAAAAATCAGGTATACATCTGGGGCTCTGCATGTAAGCTGATTTGGAATCAAGCATTAAAGCAAGAGCTTCTGGCAACTGACCAAGCTAGTCATGATTTATGGAATTGCCATTGATGAAGGGAGGGAGGAGGATTTGAGTTTTCACTTCTATCTCCCACTATTGACCAGGTGATGACCTTTTGAACCTCTGACCTGATGAAAGGTCAAAAGATCTGAACTTTCCATCAGCGTGGGTCCATCAGAGCCAATAGCAGTGTCCTCCAACAACAGTGGCTGATAGCAACTTCATTAGAAACAGAGAGATGCATCAAGAGCAAGGTAGACATGATGTGGAAAGGCAGCATAAAGAATCAAAACCCAGCAAAAAAAACTTCACCAAACAAACCACCAAAAAAACCAGTAACCAGTGTTTTTGCCACATGTGGTCTCTAAGCTTAAGTCCACTTTCCCCCAAGACACTATGTATTTTTATAGAAGAATGTGCCCCCAGACTTTTGGGAAACTGTTCTTTGTACCCTCTGTTTTTACTACATTATCTTAAATAATACCTTTTCACAAAAGCTAACTAATGTCAACTGGTTGATTGATATTGGAAAGCATACTGGACGGGGCTTATGAGCAACAATACTAGGAAATCCCAGCTTCTCAGAGTGACCCCCAGGACCTTGAGAGGGGATGTCTCCCAATTGGAGTGGGAGTTATGGAAGCTGGCCAGAGGGCCTACTCACATTTCTATAGAACTTTATAGTTGTGAAATGCTTTACCTATACCATCTTCCATACCTATAATCTCACAAGCACTCTGTGAAGCAGATAATGCAAATCTGATTCCCATTTTACAGATGACAAAACTAAGCTTCAGAGAGGTGACTTTCCCAAAGTTATTCAGCTGGTATAGTTGGGGCTTGACCTCAGGGTAACTACACTACCTCTTTAATGGTTTCAGCTCTTAATCATCACTTTTCTCTAATAAGCTGAAATTGCATAAACTTCATCTATAATTAAGTGGCAGCTATGGGCAAAAATAAAGAAGGTGAAATTCACAAAGACTCAATCAGAATTTTGTTTCATTTTTTTCTACCCTTCAAGGATCCACTTGTACATTACAATTGGTTCTTTAGGAAGTACATGTAACAATGAGGAGACATTTCATTGTTGGGATGTGAAAAGGGCCATTACCTAAAGTGATGATCTTGCTTTTGCTGGTTTTAGTGATCTACAACAAGGCTAGAGTTATGGCTCCTGACCAAAAAAAAAAAAAAAATTAAAGAGGACCAGAAACACAGTCTTTTTGATTTTCTTTGTAATTCTTCTAGGAACCATCCTTCTCTCTGCTTTATGATTACTGCACTATCCTTGGGCTGCATCTGTGTCAGTACATAGTCTTTATAAAGTGGTACCATAGAAGGAGTACTGGATTTGGAGTTGGAGGACCTGGATTCAAATTCTGGTTATGTCTCTTACTACCCATGTGACCTTGGACACATTATTTCATCTATCTAGCCCTCAATTTCTTACTTTATTAAATCAAAGGGTTGAATTAGATGACCTCTGAAGTCCCTTCAATTCAAGAATCTTTGATCCTGTGAACTTAAAAACTTAGTGAACCATGTCTATTTTTTTTCTTAAGCCCAAATAAATTCAACATGCATTTATTACAAGCCTATTTTGTGTAGGGGTATGGATGATGAACAGATGAATCATGCAGTCCCAGCCCTCACAGAGCTTATAGACACTAGAAGTAAGGATGGTTAAATGCAGCTCAACCTACACCTCTTCAGGGCCTGCTGTGTGAAAGGCACTATGATAAACACAGAAATTAATAAAATATTTCTTATTTTCAAGTAGTACATACAGCCTGATGCTCAGAATTATACAATTTTATTCAATTGCACAAGTTATTCAGCAATATTTATATTAATTTATGCTGTGTCAATATATTGTGCTAATAATTATAATATAATAATGTTCAATAATCAAAGAGATCTTACATCTGCTGAATTATTGTAGTGTCTATATGTCACAGCATTAGGTAGTTCAGTGGATAGGGTACTGGACCTGGAATCAGGAAGACCTGAATTCAAATCCTGCCTCAGACACTTAATAACCAAGTGACCCTGGGCAAGGTGCTTAACTTTTGTTTGCCTCAATTTCCTCATCTGTAAAATAAAGATAACCAATAGCACCTATCTCTCAGGGTGTGTGAGGATCAGATAAATAATAAAACACTGAGTGCGGTGCCTAAAACACAGTAAGGGCCATATAGATGTTAACTGTCATTATTGTTATTTTTAGATACAATTTGTTGAAAAGCATATGACTACTCATACAATGTAGTAGAATTAAGTGCCATGAGAGAGATACCAAATCTATAGGCCCATAGAATTACAGATTTTGGACTAGAAGAGACCTCAGAGTCCATGCAGTCTAATCCAAAGGCCCACAGAGGTTGAGTAACTATACCAGTTCAAACCCAGGTCCTCCAACTCCACATTTAACTGCTGATTTTAGTCACACAGATTTCCATTAACAGAAGGGAGTCAGGAACTTTAAAAAATTTCAAACCTAATTAGTTTACAGCTAATAGAAATTGGGGAGGAGGGGTAAAAATTGGAAATGGTGGGGGGAGTGTTGTAAAAAAAGATCAAAACACTTTTGCTTGCCTAATTGCCTCAGTCTTATTCTTCAGTTCATTTTTAAAAAGTCTTGAAATGGCTACTCTCTGTCAGGCACTGTCCTCAGTGCTACAGGACACAAGGGAATTATAGTACACGTTCCCTGCCACAAAGAGATCAGTCTTATTAAGAGAACAAGACACTATGAAATAAGTAGACCTGTATTATAGAGACCAGGCTATAGAGATTTATTAAAAACTAGTATAAAGGTGAGATTTTGTACCTCTACCCCAAATAATGTAAATACAGAAGGCCTAGACTTCTCTTATTGAGTCAACAGTCTATCCATCAAAGTCACAAACTAGGTATTTTAATTTGGGATTGGTGAAGTACTTATATCTTTGAATGAAAGTAGATGATATTACATGGGAAATATACTTTTTTTTAAAGCAATTGGGGTTAAGTAACTTGCTCAAGGTTACACGGCTAGTCATTATTTATGCGTGGGTGCTCATTTTCTGAGGCCAGATCTGATCTCGGGTCATCCCAACTCCGAGGCCAGCACTCTTACTCACTGCGCCACCTAGCCGCCCCTTTAGGGCAATTGGGGTTAAGTAACTTGCCCAAGGTTACACGGCTAGGTTTTTGTTTGTGCGGATTAAGCGTCGGAGGCCGGCTCCAAACTCAGGTCCTTCTGACTCCAGGGCCAGCGCTCCATTCACTGCGCCACCTAGCCGCCCGGGAAATATTTTCTGATTAACTAGAAGAATCAGACACAACTCTGGGCCTTTGTATAATACAGTAAATCATTTTGGAAGTGTGCAGTCCAACAATGAATCAGTAAAGCTTTGGGAATTTCTATGCACAGAAAGATCTTGAGAAGGTAGATCCTTGCCCCTTACCCAAGGGCAGTAAGAGAAGGAAAGTAAGTAAGGCTGAAAAAGGGACTTTTAGCATTTTCTGTGTCATGAACCCCTTTGGCAGTCTCATGAAACCTATGGACCCCTTCTCAGAATAATATTTTTAAATATATAAAATAAAATAAATAAGGATTTAAAGGAAATCAGTTATATTGAAATATAATTACCTGTATGTGTGTGTATAAGTTCATGGAACTCAAGGTTAGGAACTCCTGTTTTAG
Source organism: Gymnobelideus leadbeateri (assembly GCA_011680675.1). NCBI lineage: Eukaryota > Metazoa > Chordata > Mammalia > Diprotodontia > Petauridae > Gymnobelideus > Gymnobelideus leadbeateri. The sequence goes on along the minus strand of WOXC01010121.1, from coordinate 5,295 downwards.
AGAGAGGGTGTTATATTATATTATATATATATAATATAATATATATATATATATATATATATATATATATATTATATTCTTCCCTCTTCCATTGACCACATCATCAGAGAGGTTGAACAGTGAGTCTAAGTGGGAGCAAAGAAACACACCAAGAACAGACTAGAATATATCACCTTAGTTAAGGCAGCTTCAGGACTCCATGGGCACTGACGCTCAGAGCTTGGCAGAGAACTGTGCCTAAGGGGAACTTCAGGAGTTTCCGCAAAGGAAAAAAAGACCTGGAGCTGTGAGTTACTCTTTTGTTACATATGCATCTTACACATGTGCCTTGCCACCACTGTAATCTAAGTTTGAGCTCACTTAATATGTGTACATATTGGAAAGTGAACCCCAGCATTCTAGGGATATAATTTTGTACCAACTATTCTTACCATACCACATCAGTAAATACCCTTTATAAAAACTAAGTCTGGCTGATAACCAATGGGAAATATACTAGATAGGGGCTCATGAGTAACAATGCTGGAAACTCCACTCCCTCAAGGTTATTTCTAGAACTTTGAGGTAAGAAGTAGACATTGCCCTCTGGGGACCTAACTTACTAGTTCAGTGTGAGTTGGGAAAGTGAACCCAACAAGGGTGCTACCTTAAAATACCAAATACTCCTAGTGCTGTGCTCAGTACTGTAGATGACACAAAATGACATGAGCCTTGCCATTGAGAAGCTTAGGAAAACAAGATGCACATTCATAAAACAATTAGAGAAGAGTTCAAGACAGAATATAATTAGACATTAGATCGTGTAGTAAAGGCAATTCATGCTTATTATGACTTCAAAAAAAGAGAGATCAATATTCAACAAGTGAAAAAAAACTTATTAAGTACCTACTATGTGCAAAACGCTGTACTTGCTAGGTATCTAATTTTTTTGCTCTCAAGGAGTCTATAATCTAATAGAAAAATACAATAGAATGTGTAAGGTCCTTCAAGGCAGAGACTATTTCATTTTTGTCTTTGTACATATAGTAGACATTTAATAAATGCTATTGAATTGAATGGAAATGTACACAAGTAAGTATGAGGAAGGGGTAAGTTGTAAAAAGGGAAAAATAGGGATCTTCATAAAATAATTTAAGAAATGAGGGAGTGATTACTTTTGGTTAAATCTCCATTTTTTTAGCCCTTGAAAACTTACAGAGACAGGCAACAACAGGAAAATGTCATAAACAGCTACTAGTTTGACTGGAACATAGTATGATAAGGGTTAGCTATATGAAATAAGATTAAATGGTATCAGAGTATAAAAGGTTTAAATGCCAAACAGAGAAGTTTGATTTTGATCCTATAGCTAACAGGAAGCTACTGAAGTTTTTGCATCAGGAAGTGACCTGATGAGACCTACAACAGTAAAGATAAGCTTCCTGAAGAAAGTAGAAAGTGAGATGGAACTTGTGGTTAATGATCTTATTTGAATAGGAGGAGAGGAAAAGAGAAGATAGCACAGGTGGGAGGAGTGCATGAATAGAGGTATGGGATTGGAAATGAGTATAGTGTCTTCAGGGAATGCCAGAGAGTCTGATCTGGCTGCTCTAAAGCACTCATGTTAGGGAACTGTGGCAGCTAAAGTGGGCACTGTGGGGATACAGAGACAAATAAAATAGTTGCTATTCTCAAGGAACTTTCAGTCTAATAGTGAGCTAAGATTAACCACCCCAATTTACTAAACATTTATTAAGTATATTTAGGTAGGAGACACCTAGGTGCCACAGTGGATAGAATGCCAGACCTGGAGTCAGGAACACCTGAGTACAATCCAACTTCAAACACGTATTAGCTGTGTGACCCCTGGGCAAGTCACTTAACCTTGGTTTTCTCATTTCTAAAATGAGGATACTAATATCACCTATATATCAGGGTTCTTGTGAAGATCAAATGATACAAATTGCAAAGCACAATGCCTAGTACAGTAAAGCATTATATAAATGTTAACTGTTATTATTCTGTAGAAGGTACTGTGCTTAATTTGTTGTGTTGACAAGTACACAAATAACTATGGGATTTAGAGCTGTAAGGAACCTTGAAGAATATCTAGTCCAACTCCCTCATTTTACACATAGGGAAACTGAGGCTCAGAGAAATTAAGTAGTTTGTTCAAGGTTACTTAAATAAAGGACAGAATCTAAATGTCATAAGAGAAATAGAAAGCACTTTCCAAACCATGACATGAGAGTAGAGCATTCCCAGTGGATAGACAGCACACAGAACTAGGATGGAAATCTCCAAAAGAAAAAGATAAAGATCTGATTGGTTTTATTGTATAGTATTGTATAAGTATAATGGAAAAGTAACACATAGGCCACCCTTGCTTCACTGAATGAGGTAGATAAGAAGGTCATGGTGGGGGAAAAAGTTAGCCACGGCTCCTCTTACCCTCTGTCTCTTCATTTATTCACTTCTGGTAACTGCAGTTCAGGGAGGACAAAGGAAGCTGCGGAGAGATGTGGCATGCGACATGGGACATGGGGCGACACAGGATACAAGCTGATGTGGGGCAATAGGATTACATGGAATTTGAGAGTGGCATTTGGGGGAACTGGAGCACTTCTCCCAAGTCTAGTTCCTATGCTTCTTATACCCTGCTCATTTTAAATTCATTGTATTTTGTCTGGGTCATTTTGGACTCTGACAAACTACAAGGGACATGGGTGAAAGAAATGAAATTTCTTTGCTCTTCCAAGGTCTTTTGACCCTGGATTCTGAACTTTGTGGATTGTTTTGCTTTTGTTTTTGTTTCTATTCTGTTTCCTCCCCTAAGAAGAGATTCAGCTATGCAGACTTTGTGAGCCAGAAGATGTACTGATTAATCATGAACACGTAATTTTCACTGACATGATTACAAATGCAACTTGATCTCCATAACACATTATTATCAGAGCAATTGACAGAAAGAAAAAAATGCAGTGCAATTTCTTTGTAAAGCTGTGATTCACTTTCAGGTTGTACAGATTAATGAACACATCTTTGTAGTACTTCCCACCCCAAAGCACTTCTTAGCTACAGCGCTTCCTCTTCCCATTGGGACATTCCACATCATGTAGAAACTTGTAGCTCAAGCCAAATAGTTCCTTTGAGTTCTAATAATACTGCAGGAGCTTGTCACCCACCATGTTCATACCAGTGTGCAGACTGAGCCTTCAGGCTTAGAGATTTTGTTTCCTTGTCAAAAGATAAACAGCTGTCAGCTTAAATAGGTAGGTAGATAAGAAACCAAAAAATAAAGGGAAAAAAGAGAGAAAGAAAAGGAACAAAAGATGAAGGGAGAAAGGAAGAAAAGAAGGAGGGAAGGAAAGGAAAGGAAAGGGAAGGGAAAGGAAGGGAAGGGAAGGGAAGGGAAGGGAAGTGAAGGGAGGGGAAGGGAAGGGAAGGGAAGGGAAGGAAGGAACAAAGGAAAGCAATATTTATTTCCAAACTCGGGCCTAAATGAGCAAAGGTACAGCTTCATTCTAGTACCAGGGGGAGTAAAGATTATGGGAGGGAAATAAACTCATCTTTTCTATGATCAAGATAATGAAGTTCAATCACCCTACCAATTAATAATCAAGTATATAACTGGTTTCACATCTATCGTGTCCAGCCCTGTGTTAGGTACTACGGAGGCAAGAGTGAAGCATGAGACATTCACCATGTCCCTACCTTTAAAGAGCTTACAATTTTTTTAATAGCTTGTGATCTAACTGGGGAGACCAAACAGAACCAAGGAAACAATTAAACAATAGGATAGAGTATGAAAGCCCAAATAGTTAGAAAAAGTTTCCTGGATCTTGGAATGAACCTTAAAGGCTAGGTAGCATTTGGAGTGGTGAAGACAGGAAAGGTATTCCATCATTATTGAGGTAACTCTGTGCCACTTCTTTGGGGACAGATGAAGTATTTGGCTTTTCACATCCCTGACAGTGCTAACTACCTTAAGGGCATATGAGGTAATTAATAGGACCTGAAATCAAACAAAAAAAAACTTTTAGAGGGAAAAGGCTACACTCCAAGTCATTAAACAAGATAGTAAAGAGGATGCCATGCCAGGTCAAACAGGAGTTCATGAAATAACCAAATACATAAGTCTGGTCAGGAGTGTGTAGCAATGTTCAAAAGCCAGGGAGTCACCACAGTGTCCAGAGCAAAACACTGAAGGCATCAACAAGAGGATTGTGTCTCATGTTATTCTTGAACCTATGACAGTATTCTTTCCAGAGGAAACATGTTAGACATACCTTCAGTTCACTCCATGGCATGGTCATTGCTATGGTCCTGGATACTCAGGATTCTATTTGGGGGATTGTCTAGAAGAGTGAGGGAATGATGTTGAACATCTCCCATTAATGCCTGCCCTCCTCCCTCTTGCTTACATCTGGATGCCTCTTCATATAGCTACCACCCCACGGTTGGGAAGTACAAATAATCCATGGGATGTCATTGTTACCATGAGTGCCAGTGACACTGATTCTAGGGGGGTGATGTCATGGGAAGAGAGGCCACCATAGTCGGACTGCCCCAGATCAAATTTGATCTTATTCTAGGAAATGCCCTTGGACCCTCTGATCTCTTCCTTGAGCTTCAAAGAGTGGGTTGGGGCTGAAACATGAAAGGCCTTGACTGATGATTAGACTTCAGTATTTTGAACTGTGACTGACACTGACAGTCAGTTGATAAGCATTTATTAAGTGCCTACTATATGCCAGGCACTGTATTACCTGCTCAAATACTGCCCAAGTCATGTTCAAGGGCAGTGTTGTCAAACACCGTCCTGACCTCACTCCTCCCCAGTACAGCCCAAACCAGATTAAAATGTAATCTGGGAATATTTAACAAAACAAATTAAAATTGCATTATACTTTAAAGTGGCCTTCACCCCTAGAAATTCTGTCCAAGTTCCTGTGCCCTCTTTTTTTTTTTATTTGCATGACATGTCCCTAAACTGTTCAGTCTTGAATTTTCTGTATTTTTTTTTTTGCCTTTTGGTGGGCAATTGGGGTTAAGTAACTTGCCCAAGGTCACACGGCTAGGTTTTTGTTTGTGTGTGCATTAAGTGTCTGAGGCCGGATCCGAACTCAGGTCCTTCTGATTCCAGGGCTGACGCTCTACTCACTGCGCCACCTAGCCGCCCCCTGTGCCCTCTTAATGGAGTCATGGAGGACAAGTGGAAGAAGGAGGAGTGAATGTAGACTTGGGACCCAGAGGCTACAGCATCAGGCAATGAGCTTCTGTCCATACACACACACACACACACACACACACACA